>OZ030005.1:71404552-71877052 GCA_964023405.1 Apodemus agrarius | reverse complement strand
GCCTGCCTCTGCCTCCCAAGTGCTGGGATTACAGGCATGCGCCACCACGCCCGGCTTTTTCTTTCTTTTCTTTTTCTTTTCTTTTCTTTTCTTTCTTTCTTTCTTTCTTTCTTTCTTTCTTTCTTTTTTTTTTTTGGTTTTTTTGAGACAGGATTTCTCTGTGCAGTCCTGGCTGTCCTGGAACTCACTCTGTAGACCAGGCTGGCCTCAAACTCAGAAATCCGCCTGCCTCTGCCTCCCAAGTGCTGGGATTACAGGCGTGCGCCACCACGCCCAGCAAGATATGGTATCTTAACAAGCATCATGGGACAAGGTTACTGAATGTGACAACACCTTCGGTCCTAGCTAGTCAAGGACTTGCTGACACCAGACAGCGGTAGGTGGTGTGACTGTGGCGACTACTGAGTCAGAATAGTACAGCAAAATGACCCGTCTCCACTGCTGTCCCATCCAAACGAAACAGGTTTTGTGGAAGATGGTCTCTCTTGTTCTGTACTAGTCTATGGCTGGGGGTAGGTGTAACTGCCCGCAGTCACATCGAACAGGTTACCTGGAAGGGAAGCTGGGGATGTATGGGAAGGCAGAGAAAAGAGATGAAGACTAAGACAACATTGCTGTTCAAGGTTTCAAAGTTTAATGAAGAACTCCACATATATACGCAGGGGAAAACCCTTCCCTAAAGGCTGGAAGCTTCTCAGCAGAACCAATTCAGTTGCTCCACAGGTGGTTAGTGTTTCTCAGGAAACTGCAGATCCTTGAAGAACAATGGGCTTCACCTTGGTCTGAGCACTCCACCCTAGGTGGAGGGGATTATGGCTAACACAGGAGTTCCTGCTCAAAGACTGGGAGAGGAACCTCACAATGGTAGATGTCAAGTTCCTGCCAGGTGGCATGGCACCTCAATAAGGCTCTCTACAGGTAGTAGATGCTCAGCTGCTGACCTACTCTGTGCCCAATAGAAGTTTAAATGGCACAGCCTCAACCTGTGCCCTCTGAGGAGTCAGATTTTTTTTTCCAAAGCTGGTGATTGGCATTTCTTTCTGTGATTGATAGTTTTATTAGGTTTGTGCAGGTTTCATCTGGTTTGTTCTGATTTGAGGGGGAAACCACAATTTGAAGGGACCTTTCCACCCTGGGGAGTGGGGCAGATTCCAGTGGGGGCCATAGGGGCCAAGAGGCAGCTGGTCACACTGCACCTGCAGTCAGGAAGCAGGGAGAGGTTCACACTGGCACCAACGTGTTATCTCCTTTATCCCTTTCTGTCCAGTCCTGGGCCCCAGCCTTGAGATAGTGGCAGCCACTCAGGGAGGTTCTCCCTCCTATAGCTCTCTGAAAACTCCCTCATGGGCACATCCAGAAATGTGTCTCCTAGGTGGCTCCAATCTGTCAAGTTGATGATGAGAACCCACCATTGCAATAGCATATTTGAGTTTCCTTACATGGTCAGCTGTGGAAATCTATCTTCTCAGTTTATTCAAATGCAGACTTGTAGATTGTTTATCATTTTAAACTCAGGGATCCTTCCCTTATAAAACCATTTACATGGTTTGCTCATCTTATTCCATGTTATTTTATAACAAGCAGATAGTGAACTAACAATGGCTTGGATTGTGTGCCTTGTCTTTATAAACAGCATGGATGCTCTACTTGTTTTCTAAAAACAAGTTTGGGCCATTCTTTTTATATTTTTGGGTTTTTTGTTTGTTTTTTTGTTTTTTGTTTTGGTTCAAATGTTATTCAAAAAACAATTTTAAACTACTTTTGAGTTACTAAGAGCTTTAAATTCAGTGTATGTTAGACTTAAGCCACTATGATCAAATAGTGTCTTGAAGATTTTTACACTTTACATATGTATGGCAGAGATTTGAAATTATGTGATTCAAGCCAGGAGTAGTGACTCATACCTTTAATCTTAACACTTGGGAGGCACAGGTAGGCAGAGATCTGTAGGTTCAAGGCCAACCTAGCCTACAGATCAAGTTGTTTTTGTTTTTGCTTTTTTTGGTTTTTTGTTTTGTTTTGTTTTTTTGTTTTTTGTTTTTTTGAGACAGGGTTTCTCTGTGTAGTCCTGGCTGTCCTGGAACTCACTCCATAGACCAGGCTGGCCTCGAACTCAGAAATCCGCCTGCCTCTGCCTCCCAAGTGCTTGGATTAAAGGCGTGCGCCGCCACCGCCACCACCACCACCGGCTCAGATTGAGTTCTAAGGCAGCCAGAACTACATAATGAGACCCTGTGTTGTGGGGGGGGAGGAAGAGAAAGAGGAGAGGAGGAAGAGGAGGAGGAGGAGGAGGAGGAGGAGGAGGAGGAGGAGGAGGAGGAGGAGGAGGGTGTGATTCTGATTTTCCAGATTACAGCTTTTTCAATTGATCTGTAACAGGAGAATGTGTTCTAGATTGGAAGAGATCCCAGACTCACACTGGCTTAAGCCACCGTGGCCATCTCAAGGCTTGCCCTTCACAAAATCATCACCCATCAGCCACCCACATGCCTATGGTTCCTCTTTTCAGAGAAGAGGCACACAAGTGCCTTAGACTATTGCACAGAGTCTGCGTGAGATGAACAATCTTTCTGATGGAGACTCAGAAGAGTCTTGAGATATAGACAAGCACTACTAATAACTGGAAGATGTTTGGACACTTACCAGGGTTATGGCACCTTGGGGCGATGGCCTGTCTTATGCTGTATGCTTCAGTGTTCCCTTAGGCATCCTTCCCATGGTCCTGTCTCCTCCCTGGTGCACGGAATGCTGTGTTAGTTGCATCCACGTTTCTGTATGTTGTCTGTATACCAGCTTTGGAGTCTGTGGGTACTGATAGCTCTGGTGTTTCATTGTGTGGACTCACATCTCTCTGGGGGGGGGGGTAGGAATTCTGGATAGATGAGATGGAAAGGGAAGAAAGCATCCTAACTAATGTTGTGAAATATTAACCTGCTATTTCTTAAGCCAAGTCTTAAACTACCTTGCTGGGCCTACCTTCAAATTAGCTTAAACCACATTGGCCCTCTCAAGGCATGCCCTTCCTAGCATCATTACCCCTCAGCTACCCAAGGATGTATAGCTCCTGTTTAGAGGTCATGTGCAAATGCTCTTGACTATTGACCAGGTTAGTGGGGACTAAATATGATCAAAGTACATTTACACAGGTATGAAATGTTACAACAAAACCTATTATTTCATAAAATTAATAGCCACTAATAAAAAATGCATCAATTAAGATATATGGAGCCTATATTAAAAAGTTGGGATATAAATATTGAACTCAAAACAACTGCTAATAGGATAAAATAGTTCTTTTATTTAGATAAAAGGGACAAACACTGATGACATGACAATCAAAAACTGACAGAATGCAGTAGCTTTGAAGCATTTAAAGCAAGACTCTCAGATATAAGAAGCAATAGACAGTCACATCTTGAGCAAAGCACTGGAGAACAGATTATCTTTTAGGCTTTGATGAAACTAGTATAAAAACATTGAGGTATAGAACATTTCAATATCCCTGTCCAGTAGTCAAGGGCATTTGCTTCTCTTTGTTCTAGAGCTTTCAGGTGTACTGTTAAGGTACTATTATAAGATCTTTCCAATTTCTTTATGAAGGTACACAGTGCTATGAATTTTTCTCTTAATACTGCTTTCATTGTCTCCAATGAGTGCCTTCATTTTCATTGAATTCCAGAAAGTCTTTTATTTCTTTCATGACCAAGTTGTCACTGAGTAGAGTCGTTCCATTTCCATGAGTATGTAGGCTTTCTGTTCTATTTTTGTTATTGAAGACCAGTCTTAGTCTATGATGATCTGATGGAATGCATGAGATCATTTCAATCTTCTTGTATCTATCCGTTAAGGCTTATTTTGTGCCCCATTATATGTTCAATTTTGGTGAGGGTTCCATGAGGTGCTGAGAAAAAGGTATATTTTGTTTTGGATTCCTATTCTGTATATTGCAGTGTTTCCTTGGGTGTCTCTTCTGTAGTCCATGACTCCTCCCTGGTGCAAGGGGAGTAGAGGGCAGGAAACAGTCCAAACTAAAGGCTGAAATCAACCAACTAGAAACAAAGAACACAATACAAAGGATCAACAAAACCAAGAGCTGGTTCTTTGAGAAAATCAACAAAGATAGATAAACCTTTAGCCAACTAACTAAAGGGCACAACATGGTACCCAAATTAACAAAATCAGAAATGAAGAGACATAACAAAAATTGAAGAATTTAAAAAAATAAATAAATAAATAAATCAGATCTTACTACAAAATCAGATCTTACCTGACAATACTGAAAAATCTATATGTAAGTGGATGATTTTCTAGACAGGTACCACTTACCAAAATTAAAAAGATCATGTAAACTATCTAAACTGTCCCATAACCCCTGAAGTAGTCATAAAAAACCTTCCAACCAAAAAACAGCCCATCAACTTAATGGAGAGAAACTTGAAGTTATCCCTCTATAATCAGGGACAAGTCAAGGGTGTCCATTCTCTCTTTACCTATTCAATATAGTACTCGAAGTTCTAGCTAGAGCAATTAGAAACAAAAGGAGATCAAGGGGATAAAATTTGGAAAGGAGGAAGTCAAGGTATCACTATTTGCAGATGATATGATAGTATACATAAATGACCACCAAAATTCTACCAGAGAGCTCCTACAGCTGATAAACAGCTTCAGCAAAGTGGCTGGGTGCAAAGTTAACTCAAAGAAATCAGTAGCCTCCCTTTAAAAATGATGAATGTAAGCCGGGCGTGGTGGCGCACACCTGTAATCCCAGCACTTGGGAGGCAGAGGCAGGTGGATTTCTGAGTTCGAGGCCAGCCTGGTCTACAGAGTGAGTTCCAGGACAGCCAGGACTACACAGAGAAACCCTGTCTCGAAAAACAAAACAAAACAAAAAAAATGATGAATGTGCTGAGAAAGAAATTAATGAAACAACCCTACACAAGAGCCATAAATAGTATAGAATATCTTGGTGTAACTCTTACCAAGCAAGTGAAAGATCTATACAACAAGAACTTCAAGTCCCTGAAGAAAGAAATTGAAGAAGACCTCAGAAGATGGAAAGATTTCCCATGCTCACGAATTGGCAGGATTAACATAGTGAAAATGGTAGTCTTATGAAAAGCAATCTACAGATTCAGTGCAATTCTCATCAAAATTCCAATACAATTCTTCACAGACATGAAAAGAGCAATTCTCAACTTCATATGGAAAAACAAAAATAACAGGATAGCAAAAACAATTCTCAGCAATAAAAGAATTTCTGAGGAATCACTATCCCTGACCTCAAGCTACGCTACAGAACAATAGTGATAAAAAACCACATGGAACAGAGACAGATGAGATCAATGGAATAAAATTGAAGACCCAGAAATAACCCACATACCTATTCACTTGATCTTTGGCAAAGAAGCCAAAACCATACATTGGAAAACAGATAGTATTTTCAACAAATGGTGCTGGTCTAACTGGTGGTCTGCATGTAGAAGAATGCAAATTGATCCATTCTTATCTCCTTGTACAAAGCTCAAGTCCAAGTCGATCAAGGACCTCCACATAAAACCAGATACAGTGAATCTAATAGAGAAAATGGAAAATACTCTTGAACACATTGGCACGGAGGGAGAGGGGAAATGTAATGAAAAGAGTGTCAGTGGCTCAGATTCTAAGATCAACAATTGACAAATGAGACTTCATGAAACTGCAAAGCTTCTGTAAGGCAAAGGACACTGTAAACAGGATAAAACAGCAACCTGCCAATTGGGAAAAGATCTTCACTAACCCTATATCCAATAGAGGGCTAATATCCAATATATATAAAGAACTCAAGAAGCTAGACTCCAAAAAAACCAAATAACCCAATTAAAAAATGGAGTACAGCCAGGCGGTGGTGGCACATGCCTTTAATCCCAGCACTTGGGAGGCAAAGGCAGGCGGATTTCTGAGTTCTGAGGTCTACAGAGTGAGTTCCAGGATAGCCAGGGCTACACAGAGAAACCCTGTCTCAAAAAACCAAAAAAAAAAAAATGGAGTACAGAGCTAAAAAGAAAATTCTCAACAGAGGAATCTCAAATGGCCAAGAAATACTTAAAGAAATGTTCAACATTGTACTGACTGATTTTGTGTCAACTTGACACAAGCTGGAGTTATAACGGAAAAGGAGTCTTCCTTGAGGAAATGCCTCCATGAGCTCCAGCTGTAAGGCATTTTCTCAACTAGTGATGGGGGAGGGTCCATTGTGGGTGGTGCCATCCCTGGGCTGGTAGTCTGGGCTCTACAAGAAAGGAAGCTGAGCAAGCCAGTAAGAAACATCCCTCCATGGCCTCTGCATCAGCTCCTGCTTCCTGATCTGTTTGAGTTCCAGTCCTGACTTACTTTGGTGATGAACAGCAATGTGAAAGTGTAAGCTGAATAAAGCCTTTCTTCCCCAATTTGCTTCTTGGTCATGATGTTTTGTGCAGAAATAGAAACCCTTACTAAGACAAACATCCTTAGTCATCAGGAAAATGCTTAATCAAAACAACCCTGAGATTCCACCTTAAACCAATCAGAATGGCTAAGATCAAAAACTCAGGGGGCAGCAGATACTGGAGAGGATGTGGAGAGAGAGGAACACTCCTACACTGCTAGTGGGATTGCAAACCGGTACAACCACTCTGGAAATCAGTCTGGTAGTTGCTCAGAAAATTAGAAATAGTGCTACCTGAAGACCCAGCTATACCATTCCTGGGCATATACCCAAAACATGATCCACCATACCACAAGGACATGTACTCTACTATGTTCAAAGCAGCCTTATTCGTAATAGCTGGAAGCTGGAGGCAACTCCTATGTCCCTTGTGCTGGTTTGTATATTCTTGGCCCAGAGAGCGGCAGTATTAGTGGGTGTGGCCTTGTTGGTGTGAGAGAAGTTGGTACCAGGGACAGGGGTATTGCTGTGATGGGCCTGACCATGCTTTTGTTTGGAAGAATGTAGATTTGGGGACTTTGGATTTAGAAAACAGTGAGGATGCTTTAAGTAGGGTTTAATGGGCCACCCTGGTAGGAATATGGAAGACGTTGTTGCTGAGGGTGATTTGAACTGTAGAAGACTGGTTCTAGAGGTTTCAAAGAAGAAAAACTTTAATATGTGAACAAGAGACTGTTTTTGTAATAGTTTGGTGAACAATGTGGATGCTTTTTGCCCTTGTCTGAAGACTCTACCTGAGTCTAAGGCAAATAATTAAATTGACAAAGGAAGTCTCAAAAAAGCTCAACAAAGCTGGGCGTGGTGGCACACGCCTGTAATCCCAGCACTTGGGAGGCAGAGGCAGGCAGATTTCTGAGTTTGAGGTCAGCCTGGTCTACAGAGTGAGTTCCAGGACAGCCAGGGCTACACAGAGAAACCCTGTCTCAAAACAAAACAAAACAAAACAAAACAAAACAAAAAGCCCAACAAAGTCTTTGTTCTCTGGCTAAGTCTGATAAAGAGAGGTTTGAACAAGCTTAGCAAGCTTTGAAAAGAAAAAAAACATAAAATGTATGGTTCAAATAATAAAGGGACACTAGGAAGTGAAATGGAGCCGAATCCTGTGTTCAAAGAGATAGAGATTAAGGGAGTGGTCTCAGAGCAAGATCCCACCCAGCTAAGCTTACTGTTTGTGTTTGCAGTTAAACAAGGAATAGTTTGGACTTGTAATCTGGAAAGTACTACAATCCAGAAATGGAGGGCACACTTGTGATTCTGATCTTGAGGCTGGAAGACACAGGGATTTGACTAGGTTCTTGAGGAGCAGTGGCCATGAAAAGCTTAGGCCCAGGCATGGTGGTGCTCACTTTAAGTCCCCTGAGACAAAGCCAAGCAGATCTCTGAGTTCAAGACCAGACCATAACAGACCAAGGTCTAGGTAAAGAAAAGCTTAAATCCAGGTGTGGTGGTGCACACCTTTATTCCTAGGAGAGAGAGTCATGCAGATCTCTGAGTGCAAAGTCAATCTACAGAGCATCTTCCAGGACAGCCAAGATTAGACAGTAGGGGAGTTAGAAAACAGAAAGCTGGTCATAGAATCAGGGAGGCCAAGTTCCAGCCCCAGCAAGCGGCAGGACTAGGCAGCTTTGGGCATGTAGCTCTGGCTTTAATGTCAAGAACAGAAGGGACTACCAAGACAATTGATGCTGGTTAGCTGGAGCCAAGAAATTAGTGGTGATTAAAAAGAGACTAACATCACTGAGGTGAAATCTTCTGAGAAGTGCTTTCTGAGAGCACAAGGAAGCTGTGTTCCAGAAATAGACAAGGTTGTGCCTCATTCTGCAGCTGGACTTGGCAATATTTAAGAATCAACTCAGGTGGTACTGGTTTTGAAGGCATGAAGGCATGGTGAAGGGCACCTGAGGGCTGGCACTGTAAGAGGCCAGGGAAAGACATTGGTGAAGATGCAGCTTTGGTTGCAGTTGAAGACCCAGGACTTAAGGGGTCATGCAAAGAAGTTGAGGTTTGGAACCATGAAAAGAGCCTATGAATGTGGGGGACAAAAAGGAAAAGAAGGTGCGGGAGCACAGTCCTGCATATGAGAGGACTCTGGCAGGCAGAGCCCACGAAGGCAGGCGGATAGGGAAACTGGCAGGACCACACGCTGGTGCTCTGCGATAAGGAGAGCGGGCCTGAAGGCCCACAGGGAGTGCTGGCGCCCAAACCTAGAGGACAAGACTGTCTGGCTAGCGGAGAGGATTTTGCACAGCCCTGATACCTGTTAAGGAGAAGCTGCTTGGCTGCAGGCTTTGGATCCTTCCCATGGTGGCTGGAAACGCTGAGGTCTGCTCCGTGCTCTTAATGGCAGATTTAATAAAAGAGACAGTTCATAGTTTTCATGCTTTATTATTAAAAGAGTAGAGAGAGAAAAGGAGAAAAAGAAGAAAAGAGAACGAGAAGATAGAGATGAGGGATGGCCATGACCATGTGGAAGAGGGATAAAGAAGAGAAATGGGGGGAGGGGAGAGGGAAAGGGGGAGAGAAGGGGAGAAAGGGGGAGAGAGGGAGAGAGAGAGCAAGGAGGGGCAGGAAGCCTCCATTTATAGTAAGCTGGGTTACCTGGCAACAACCAGGTAACCGAGGGGCGGGGAAGGCCTAGCTGTAGCCAGGTGACTGCAGAGGTGGAGTCCAGCCAGAACACGTGTGCGTGGGGCATGGCCATAGGATTATGGAGTTGAGTCTCCGGAGTGGCCTTGCCCAACCAAGTACAGACTGTCTCACACCACAGTCCCACATATAAGGGGCTATTGGTGAAGCCTAGTTGCAGCAGCAGACCTCAGCATATTGGCGATGCTAGTACCATGGGATGACCTGCAAGAACAGTAGCAGCAGTGGAGTAGAGTCAAACAGAACCTAGAATGCTACAAAGGGCAGAGCTGGAGAAGTGACCCAAGCCCTTTGGAGGAGCCCAGAAGACAGTGTGTGGATTCAAGAAAGTGTGAAACTGAAGCTGACTTTGGAGACCCCAAGATGTTAAACATGCCAGAGCCATAGTGTAACTATGAATTAGTTAATCCACTTTGGCTCCTGGTGAGTCAGGCATGTCTTGTACCTACCAAGAGCTCTGGATTCACGAATGAAAGACACACACACACACACACACACACACACAACACACACACACACACACACACACACAGAGAGAGAGAGAGAGAGAGAGAGAGAGAGAGAGAGAGAGTTAATTTTGATATGCCTTGACTAGCTCAATGGCTGGGCACTTCTAAACCTCCCTGTGGCTAGCACACGCACCCATGCAGGATTCCTGAGTTAACATCTTTTAAAATATATATATCATTTTTGCTACCCCAGACCCAATCAAGGAAATGTCCCCTAGGGCCACTTTCTTGGATTCTTGTTCACTGAGGCTGGTCTCTAAGTTTCATCTTTCTGCTTCCCCATCACAGAGATTTTTCTCTCTCTCCTTCCTCTCTCCCTTGGTCCCTTGCCCATGCAATCTAAAATTCCTACCACTGTCTTCCTGCCCAGCCATTGGCTGTATGGCAATTCTTTATTACCAATCAAAGCTAGCTAGGGGCAGGACCCTCAGGTCTGGAAGCACAGCTCTGGGAGTCAAATTAAGACAAAACATTAGAACCCATTCCCAACATCTCACCCTTTGTCCAAATTTTTTGTTTAAAAAGGCTCTTCTCTCGACATAAATGAAGCATAACCATAACAATTACGTAAATTACAAAGTATGATCTATAATTAATATCCAGTCCATCACATTTGTCAATTAGATAAAGTACTCTACTATTTAATCTGACTTAAAGAGTTTACAGTTCTATACCTGAATTATGCTCTGACTTTAACTTGTATTACCATCCGCAAAACATCCTTTCTACATCATCTTCCTCAATGTTAAGCAACTTGAGTTTGATTATGAGACTATAATTAGAAATCTGAGAATGAATTATTATCTGAATATGTAGGAAGCACAAAAACATAGCTTCCAAAACTTAAATTATAGAGACAGCTGACTACTTGGACAGTCTCCTACGTCTTTACTCAGAACATCAGAGCATCTGTCTTCAGCCTTCTGGCCCAGAATCATCTGACAGACCTTGAAATGAAAGAAGAACTATGAAGGACTTGTTTACTCTGTATTGGCAGAGCTAAACTGTTGACTGTCCTGCATTATGTGTTCTTTCCTGGACAGTATTTTTTGTCTATAGATGAATAGAGTAAGTCTTGTCCAGTCACTATCACTACATATGGAGGTTTTGATGTTCAATTCCTTCTTTATACCAAGAAGCAGGAACTGTCAGGAACAGACACGTCTCTAGTCAAATAATCTTTAATAATGAATTAAATGTATTCTGTGGATTTCTGTTTTTGAAGACTATATAAAATATATGTGAATTGTTAAACCTTGGCTACTCTTAGCTATTTCTATTTGAATATTGTAGAAAGTACCTTAATTAGATCAGAATCTAATATGAGTTTACTGTCTGGCCCTTAACTTGCATTACTTAATCATCCTAAACAGTTTGTAATAGTAGTTATTAGAAGAACTGGATCAAAGCCTTGTATTCTTAAATGAGTTTCATAGGAGTAATACCTATCTAAGAGTAAAAATATTAATTTCCATTTTTGTATCAATATAAGAAATTTATCCCAATGAAAACCCTAAATTCCGTACCAATGTAAAATTATCTTGAATTTATATCAATTATAAAGGTTTTTATCAATGTAATACTGTGGCTCTATAATGCTTTGCTTAAGAATAAATTTAGTACTCCATCCCCATCTATTTCCCTCCTGCTCAAATTATGACCATTTCCTAATTATCCCTTAAATGACAACCTATAATTTATAAAATAACCATAGACAGATACCCAAACCTAAGGAATCGATATGACGACTCTCTATAACTTCTTCCTGCTGAATAGGGGTGATGATAAGTTCTTTAAAGAGGTGGGGAGGGGTAGGAAAATTAGAAAAATTGATTAGACTTAAGAAAGCTAGCTTTAGCCTCTGTTATCCAGTCTTTGTATGTTTAGAAGGCTCAAGATTTGATTAAAGTTCTGACTGGATCTGTCTGAAAGTTTGGATGAAGTGAAGTCATCTGGAATCTACTCTTGACACTGTTTTGGAAGCAATTCTCTGGAAACAGCTTCATGAGGTAGAGGGCTGAAACAGCAGGTCATTTCAGCATTCCTGAGGACGAGTCTTGCCAGAGCTGTACGCCCTGCAATGTGTGAATCTCACAGCCAAAACGTTAGTACTATTAAGATAGTCATATGGATTATGCAAGTTGCACAGATCAGTTAAGGATGAATTTTGTTCCTTCTTTGAGCAGGTGAAAGAAAACTACCCTTTTATGAGTTAATTTGATCAATAACCAGTTGTAATAAATATTCATTTATGCCATATGAGTCTTAAGGATTTCACAACTAACATGTTTATTGTCTAATTTTAGCCGAAGTTTGGGCTGGAGACATTTTTATGTCTAAGCCAATTATTGGGCTGTTCCCATGTCATGGAATCAGCAGATCAAGTTTGTCCTGTTTGATTTTCTTGAACTTTTCTTTTCTGTAACCAAGATCTTCGTGGGTCTTCCTCTGTCATATCTGATCCATATCATTCTAGAAGGGGTCCAAAGCCTTTTTTCTTTTCCTGTCAACACAAATACAAAGACTCTCTCACAAAATAACATGTCATTAAAGGTATAGAATGGATCAAATAAATAGTTTGACCTCTCCCAGAGGGGTTTTAATACCATAAATATCAGACTTATAATCATCTTCATTTTGGTAGTTAAAACAATTCAAAGCAATTATAAGAATCTAAACAAAAGAAAAAAAGAATCTAAACAAATATTGTGTGTTGGGATAGCACTCCTCTACTATCTCTACTATCTCCTGTTTTGTTCTTACACAATTTTTTTCTTTTATATAGTTTGCGGTAATTTTTTTCTTTTTTCTTTTTTCTTTTTTTTTCTTTTTTTTTTTTTTTTTTTTTTTTTTGGTTTTTCGAGACAGGGTTTCTCTGTATAGCCCTGGCTGTCCTGGAACTCACTCTGTAGACCAGGCTGGCCTCAAACTCAGAAATCTGCCTGCCTCTGCCTCCCAAGTGCTGGGATTACAGGCGTGTGCTGCCACCTAGAGGATTTGTAGATACAGTGGTTAATCTGTTGCCCACAATTCCTTACCAATGAGGCTTCATGCTGGGATGCCCTCCACCCCACCCTCTTAACACAGGATGGTCACAGACCACACTCTTATCTTACAAGATTCACATCTCTGGCACAAAAGGAACACTTCATAGCTGGAGTCACTACAGTTTGCTAGGAACATCAGTTACTTTAGAAGACTTTATAAAATATATTGAATTTCCACCTATTAACCATATTCATGTGTACCTATTACTAAATGTCAGTTGTTACAAAATAAGACATTCCGAGAGCAGGCTATACGCACACACACCAGCCTGAACTCCCCGGGTGAGGCCCTGTGCCATTAGCTGCAACTGTCCATCCAAACTCTGCTTCCAACTATTCTTGTGGCAAAACATACCCACAAGGCACTGGCAACCCAGTCCATACAGGCTCCACCCGCTGTGGGAGCACAAGTCCCTCCAGTTCCAGAGTGAAGACTCCTGGCTGCAGACCTGGCCACCCCTTGATCGGTCCCTGAACTTGAGCCACAAGTGCCTGGTTCCCATGTCAGGGGTCTTCCAGGGGACCTCAGGAACAAGTCTGATGGAGACTGATCGCTGCCCATGTCCACTGCACCTGCCTGTGTTCTGTAAGCCCAGGCGGGCCACTGCCAAGAGCAGCTTCACCCAGACCAGCCCCAGCAAGCAGAGTATGTGGACAACCGCAGTACCTGAGGTCATCCTGTGCTGAGGCCACAGTAGGCTGGTGGTCTGGGCTGTAGGGTAGGGTTGAATGCAGGCCAGGAGGGGCAGGAGATGTGAGCTCAGGTGCTCTAGAGGAAGGACCGGCTGTTTGCCTGGGCCGGTGGCAGGGTTACCTCTTCCAGGCACAAAGGTAGAGCATCAAAAGGCCACAGTGGGGCTCCCACTGCAGGCTCCCCTGCTAACAGGCAGAGATCAGTGCTGGCGGCTTTGTCCTTGACTCTCACCTGGCCTCAGCCTTGGTCTGGATCAGCCAGTCTCTCACCTTGCCGGGTTTATAAAGGCTGAATGTGGATTCCAACTTCATGAGGATCTCAACGCTGCCTGGTACCTTAAGGCCCAAAGACCCAGGTGGGGAGAACAGAACACATCTCTGTACACAGTCCTATTTACAAAGAACCAGATGAAGATGGAGCTGCAGGGGGCCTGGACACATCCCTAGCAGAAGCTGTGGGACCTCCTAGGTGCTGGTTCTGGGGCTCGGCCTTGGTGCCTGGTAGTTTAATGATGATAATGCAACAACAACCTTTATATAAACAGTTTATTTACTCTAAAAAGCAACACAGACAAAGCACCATATAAACACAAAGGAAGTGGTGTAGGAGGGCGATGTATGCCGGCCAGCTTTGGATCTGAGGCTCATAAGCAACAGCCCAGGTTTCTGAGAAGGACGAGGGTAGGGAAGGAGGGACAGTGTGGTTCTGTCACAGCCAGCTGGAGGCCGAACAGTGGGAGGCATGCCTGCATCCGAGCAACTCGAAGAAACTAGCTCCTAGAGGCTTACCAAGTACACGTTACAGCAGTTGAAATACTGACATCAATATTAAAATAAAAGCGAGTTTTACTTAATAATCAAAAAATACAAAAGACTGACTATGCCAGTGGCGGAAATGGAAAATGGCGCCCGCTCAACTCTCCCAGGCAACTAGTAACTGTACGGAGCGACTTAGATCTGCAAAAGGTGGTAAACACGTTCTTGCCAAGCCAGTCCCTTCCTGGTCATGGAGCCCAGGGCCGCTGCTTATGAGGGGGCAAACTTGTTTGCTTGTGCTCAAACCTTTTTCTTATATTCCACTCTGTTCTGGCAGTAAATTGTGAAGGCCTCTGCTTGAGCTGGGTCTTAGAAGTTCTTGTATTCCTAATAAGCCCTGTTTGATCGTGATAGCTGGCCTGCAGTCCTTGTCTTCCGCCGGGATAGACAGGCACACTGTGCTGGAAGGATACACGTTTGGATGGAACAGTGGTGGCTCAAATTTGTATTTTGGTGGTGAGGACGGGTAGTCCTCTTTGAAAAGCATCCGCAGCTTGAACAGGCCTCCTTCCCACGGACTCCCCTTCTTCCCGGGGGTGGCGCACTCCCAGTTCATCAGGTTCATCGTGCTGTCCAGGTTCTTTGTTGGGACAGCCACAAAGCCAAAAGGGTGGTCCTTCCTCCAAGCTCTCCTTTCCTGCGCAAGTCGGCTGAGGGCAATCCCCGACATATTCAAGTCCCTGGGTGACGGCGACCTGGACCGTCGAGCGGCAGAGGCGGCAGCGCACCTTAGTCTCGGGATTTTCCAATTAATTTCCAATAGTGAGATCAAGGCCTTAGTTTCTACTGTCTGAGATCGGTTAGGTTCCCTAGCCCCTGCTTTACAATCTATAATTTAAGAACAAACGCCCCAATTATTTGTTCATCTAAGAATAATTAAATTCTCCCTTCTATGGAGATTAATATACCTGGAGATCATATATAGGAGATTATATATTAATGTCACCTCTTTATGTAACTTGAATTAACAAATGTCTATTATATATGGTAAGTTTTTTTTCTGCTTAACCCTTGCTCTTTGACCTATAAATTAAGATCAAAACCCTCAAAATATATATTCATCTATGTATTTAACTTTAATTAAATTCCCTTCTACTTACTGTATGTCTGTTTCCAGGCTCTACTTTTGTCATACCAGGTTGAACAATCCCAGAATTCCCATGAAGACCACATTCAAAAGAATATGAGTATTTGGCCTGGCATAGACCTTTTCAATTTTCTTTTAATGTATTTTCCCCGTTTCTTCTATTCTCCCTCCTTGCCTTTATTTCCTACATTTGAGATCAAAGGCCTAGATTTCTTTATTCCATGTATAATTAAGAATATTTTAAAAATTACTATTACACTCCCTTCTAGCCTTAAAAAACAATTAAACCAGATGTTATTTATCCCTTCCCTTTGATTATTGCTTGTAGGCAGCAGGCAGAGTCTACCACCTGACTCTCAGCACGCCTATCTCTGCACAGCAGCGGCTTCCAGCACCTCTGAACTTAAGCTCTCCAAGGCAGCTAAAAACCTTTAGAAGGGCCTGGGGTAAATCCCCTGCCAGGGGGTGTGTTCATTTATTCTAGTTTTGCAGCTTTTGAGGGGAGCCACATGACTCAGCTGGCTGAGAAACTTATTCCCTCCTCCTGAACTGATATCATGGTGCACGTGTATTCTATTTGGGAATCCCCAATTACCACATTGGCACCATCTGTAGCAGTGAATTAGTTCATCCACTTTGGCTCCCAATGGGTTGGAAATGCGCTGCACCCACTCAAGATCCCTAGATTCATGAATAAAACACACACATACACACACACACACACACACACACATACACACACACACACACACACACACATAGCTAATTTTGATATGTCTTGACTAGCTCAGTGGTTGGGCACTTCTAAACCTCCCTGTGGCTAGCAAACATTCCCCTCTGGGATTCCTAAATTAACATTTTAAATTCTGTATTTCATCTCTGCTACACCAGATCCAATCTGGGAAGTGGCCCCTAGGGCCATTTTCCCAGATTCTTACATGCAGAGGCTGGCCTTTAAGTTTCATCTTTTTCTGCTTCCCATTATGGAGATTCTCTTTCTCCTTCCTCTCTCCCTCAGTCCCTTGCCCATGTAATCTAAAAGCCCCACCACCATCTCCCTGCCCAGCTATTGGCTGTATGGCAATTCTTTATTACCAATCAAAGCCAGCTAGGGGCAGGGACCCTCTGGTCTGGAAGTGCGGCTTTGGAAACCAAATTAAGACAAAGTATTGGAACCAGTTCTCAACACCATGGAATACCTGCTGAGGAAAGTTGCTAATGTAAGACCCTCGAAATGGGGAGACCCCCACGAAATGGTGAAACCCCCCTCACTCAAGTCTCGGGATAAAGCGACGCCCAAAGAATCAGCCAAAGACCGTTCTTGCTGCAAAGCACACGAGGCCTTTATTGGGGGTCCAGTGCACTGGGATCGACTCGTAACCACGCAGGGTCAGAGGAGATCAATTCCCTGTGTCCGGTGCAAGGAGTATTTGAAACCGAAAAAATTGCAGAAGGGGGAGGGCTTGGGGGATTCAGATAGGGAAGTTACACGTAGATCATGAGGCAATGCATCCCTGGGGACTGGGTGTAACTGCATTCCGCAAGATGGATTAACTGCATTCCACAAGATAGGTTGGTCAAACATCAACTATCTATAGAATGTAGAACAACCTTTGTGGTTAGCTAGTTCCTGGAATACAGGTCAGGGCAGATAGGGGTTACAGAGCACAGACTTAAGACTTTTACAAAATGGTGGCACTCTGGCCTTCTAAAGCAGGATTTTCTGGGGGTAAATAAAATTTCAAGGCAGGATCTTTCACTAACAGAGTGGAATCAGTCCAAGAGAAAGAAGTTTGTTGCAGTCAACAAAGATGAAAAGGGAGTTGGAGATCTAAAGAGTGTTTTGACATCAGACATGGAGATGCAGAGTTTAGAGTTTGTCCTATAACTTTAATTTTTTTCAAGCTTTATTTTTAATGATGGTAAAGGCTTTAACCTTCCTTTTAGTCTACCAACCATAAGAGGTAGAGGAAAAGAAAGGATATGGGAGAACTAGACCTGTTTAGAAATGGTTACAGCAGCAGTTCAGTTTGGTAGAGTCAGGATAACAAACATCAGCAGGGGTGGCACTACCTAACAGAGACAGCCAGGCAAATGGATGGAATTAGAAAATATCATCCTGAGCAAGGTAACTCAGACTCAAAAGAACATGCATGGTATGTACTCACTTATAAGTGGATATTAGCCAAAAAATACAGAATACAACTCAGACCATATAAATTTTAACAAAAAGGAAGGCCCAAGAGAGGATGCTTCAATCTTACTTAGAAGGGGGAAGAAAACAATCACAGGAGGTAGAGGGATGGAGGGACCTGGGTGAGAGAGGGGAGAGGGAGAGGAAAGGGGGCGGGATCAAATATGAGAAAAGACAGGAGAGAAGCCCAGAGGGCCAGGAGAATAAATGGAAATATGCAGTTGTGGGGGTGTGGGGGAGGGGAACCCTCTAGAAAGGCCCAGAGACCTGGGATGCAAGAGGCTCCCAGGATTCAATGAGGATGACCTTAACTGAAATGTCCAACAGTGTGGCGATGGCTCTCAGTGGACAGATAAACCACCCACCTACCTTAAAAATTTTTGACCCAGAATTGTTCTTGTCTAAAAGAAATGCAGGGACAAAAATGAAGCAGACACTGAAGGAAAGGCCATCCAGTGACTAACCCAACTTGGAACCCATCCCATGGTCAGACATCAAACTCTAATATTATTTAACTGATGCTCTGTTGTGCTTGCAGACAGGAGCCTAGAATGGCTGTCCTCTGAGAGGTTCTACCAGCAGCTGACTGAGACAGATGCAGATAGTTACAGTCAACCATTAGACTGGGGTTGTGGACCCCTATGGAAGAGTTAGGGAAAGGATTGAAGGAGCTGAAGGGGATGGGAGCCCCATAGGAAAACCAACAGGGTCAACTACCCCTGACCCCTCAGAGCTCCCAGAGACTAAGCCACCACCAACCAAAGACCAAACATGGGCTGGTTTACCCCCTCCCCCGGCACATATGTAGCACAGGACTGCCTTGTCTGTTATCAGTGGGAGAGGATGCACCTAATCCTGTAGAGACTTGATGCCCCAGGGAAATGCCGAGGAGAGTGAAGTGGGGGGAGTGAGGGGAGCACTTTCTCAGAGGCAAAGGGAAGGGAGACGGAGTGAAGAACTCTGGGAGGGGGGTCTGGAAGAGGGGCAACATTTAAAATGTAAATAAATAAAATAATCTAATAAATAAAAGACATGAAAAAATGTTCAGTTTTGTGGGGGGAAAGATCATTAAATTCCAGGCAAAGAATTTATAATTGTTAAAGAGATTCGGGCTGGAGAGATGTCTCAGAGGTTGAGAGCACTTACCGCACTTTCTGAGGACCTGGGTTCAGTTCCTAGTACCCACATCAGGAGTTCACAACTACCTATAACTCCATTTCTAGGGCATCTGATGCCCCCTTCTGACCTGTCAGGGCTCCTGCATGTACATTGTGTGCATAGATTAATACAAGAAAACACATGAAATAAGCAAGTTTTAAAAGAAGACAAACATGCTGTGCTAGAACAAGGGGAAGGGTACCTTGAGGACATTTTAGAGATTGATGACATCTCACACATCAAAAGGACTAGGGTGGAAAATTGCAAATAGGGTTGGAGGGGGGTGAAGAGAGACCACCCCCAGAGTGCTACACTCGTATTTCACATATAGGTCCAACAGAGTGCCTGTAACCATGGTTCAGGGTCTCAGCATTGCTCCAGTGGCAAAGCTTGGTATCATCTACAGTGGTGGTTATGAAAAATCCAACACATGCACATTTATGGAGGCACCTACAAAGATCTTTGACAAAAGCTTGTGAGAATAGGCAACATACAGCAGAGTCATGTTTCCTGAAAGAAGTCCAGAGAGGGCTATGCACGAAGCTATGTAGTTGAAATCTAAGTTGGAATAGAAACTCCAGGGTGCTGGAGATGCCAAGAATGTGGGAAATCTATTGAAGAAGAACAGACACCAACTGGATCTAGAAGAGACAGAATATATGTGCACTAAATGCCAAGGCCATAGAGGTGACCCTGCCCAAGCCTCCTGGGGCCCACATCGCAGTGTCATGTGTTCCAGGTACATGTCCACATGCACTATAGGATTTAACCCTATAGGTGCTTCAGTCCAGTCTAGCATGCTATCCTTCTGCTTCCAAACCCTTTAGAATGAGAATGTTTACTTTGCTCCACTGTATATTGGTGATATGGAGCTTTTTTATTTTATAGGGGCTTATGGATAAGTGATTACCTTGATTCTGAGTAGAGACTTTGGACTCTTAAATAACACTGGAACTTTTAAAGTTTGACTTTGATGTATTTTGCATTAAAGATTTTCCCATAAGACTTTGGGGGCCAAGAATGCAATGTTATTTTGCTTGATTATGAAATGTGGCTTTGTTTTGAAAAGTCATGGAATCGTTAGGAGGTTGGAGCTTAGCTGAAAGAGGTGGGTCACTGGGTGTGGTTAGACCTTGGCCCTTAATCCCAGCCAAAGTCTCTGCCTCTCTGCCTGGCCTGTGTAAATCACCTCTGACACACTCTCCAGCTGCCATGGCTGAGACGTGTGCCACACCAAGATTGTCCATGCCACGATGGTCCACACCACCATAGGCCACACCACGATGGTCCACACCACATGGGCCACACCACGATGGGCCCCACCACAATGGGCCACACCACGATGGGCCCCACCACGATTGGCCACACCACAATGGTCCACACCACAATGTGCCACACCACGATGGTCCACACCATTATGGTCCACACCACCATGTGCCACACCATGATGGTCCACACCACGATGGGCCCCACCACGATTGGCCACACCACGATGGGCCACACCACAATGCACCACACCATAATGTGCCATACCACAATGGTCCACACCACGATGGGCCACACCACAATGCACCACACCATAATGTGCCATACCACAATGGTCCACACCACGATGGGCCACACCACGATGGTTCAGCCCTATGAAAACATAAGCGAAAAGTTTCTGTCAAGCATTGTGATCACAGAAATTTGAAAGAAGCTAAAACAGTGCATTCTGTTTTAATTTCCTGGGAGACCTGAACTGGTTCCTCCAGTTGCTGGATTAGTTACTGAGTATAAGGTTCCTTTCTCCCACATCCCTCCCAAGATTTGCTGTTTATTTCCGTGATCCACCACTTTGACTTTAAAATACAATCTCAATGTGGCCTTGATCTGTGTTTCCCTGATGGCTAAAGATGCTGGATAATTGCCCGTGTATGTATCGGTCACTCTCACTTTATTTGAAAGGTATCGGCTAAGTCATTTGCCCATGTTTGTCCAGATTGTGAAGTCTTTTGATGTTTAATTTTGGAGCTCTTCACATCATTTAGATTGAAACCCCTCGTCAGCTGAAAGGTTTTCTCCCATGTTGTATTTTGCTGATTGTTCTTTTGTGCAAAAGCCTTTCTATTTGGTATAATTATATTTATTAATTCTTGTTATCACTAACTGAGCTATTAGAGTCTTGATCAGAAAGTGACTGCCAGTGCACAGATGTCACAGTGTTTCTCCTATGTTTTCCTCTAGTAGTGTAAAAGTTTCAGATCTTATATTTAGTGTCTTTGACCTGTTTTGAGAGGTTTCTGGAGCTTTATCTTTGCATATGTATATGGTAGGTATGTGTCTATATACTCCTGTTTACATGTGTCGGGGCACACATTTGGGCAGGTATACATGCATGTGTGTGGAAACTTAGCATTAATGTCAGTTTTCTTCTTTGATCACTTGCCAAATTATTAGTTGGGGCAGGGCCTCTCATTAATATTTAAAAGAGTAAACCATAAAGGAAAAATAAAAATATGAGAATCAACTCTAGTTTATCCAGTAACTATACAACAAATACCAGTACACAATAGACAATCCTAAGGTTATGAATATTTTGTATGCCAGCCCTTAGAGATTCTAGATTCAAAAAGAAAATTAAATAGGCTGCCCTTTCATATGGTATGCACTCACCATATGGAAGGCAAATATTAAATTCTTGGGTGATTCAAAATAGGGTAATCTCCAAGACTGGAAAGGTATGACAAAAGCAATATTAGAAGCTAGTCCTTAGTTAACAGTGGTGATCATGGTAGAAAGAATATATTAAGGAGATGGAACAAAGAAATATGGCTAGAGGTATCAATATTACCCAAGATCAGTTGCCAGGTGAAGGCCCATATGCTGAGGTATGAATGCAGAGTGAATTGATCATGCCACCTTGCTGTTGTATTATATGGTACCTTTAAGTGCTTGGGACAAGGTTGAAGAAACATCAAAGGTCTAAGCTGTTTACTAAAATTATATAAGGCCCAAAGAAAGCATTCACCAATAGATAGATAGATAGATAGATAGATAGATAGATAGATAGATAGATAGATTTTTTTTTACAAAGATTGACTTCAGCTGTAAATAGAAAAGTATCAGATTCAGAAGCTAGACAAGCAGTAATGTGGGGAGCACATGACTGATTTCTTGCTTCTGATTAATCATGAATGAGTCTGCCAGCATCTGTCTTTGTTTTTAGTTATATCCTGCCAAGTTCTTCTACTCACACATATGTCCTTGAGAGACTGTCCAAGCCTGAAGCAAAGGGCCTTGTTCAGACAAAGAGACTGTGTACCATAAGCTCACAACATGAGCATTTGTGGTCATTGTTTAACTTTCTGGAATTGGTCAGGCTTTCTGTTGCTCACCTTTAAAAGACTCTGAGAAAATACACTTGTAGCTGGTATGGTATTAACCAGAAGCCCTCCCATATCTGTGTCTTGCATCTTCTTTCTGCCTTTCCTATAATCACCCTCACTCCAAAAGTCATGATTTTGCCACTGACTAACCAGCAGGCTCCAGTGGGCACTGCAGAAAAAATGAGTGCTTGGAAAAAGAAAAGGGAACTCAGTGTGGTGAGTATTATTTCTCAGGAATAAAAGACATAGGAAAACAAAAATAAAGGAGCTCAGAAAAAGTAAGGGGGCTCAAAAAAGATAAGAGATCTTGGAAAAAGTAAGGAAGCTTGTAGAAGTAAAAGTCAAAAAGAAGAAGAAAAAAGAGGAAAAAATAAAAGAAAGAAAAACAGGGGCGGTGGTGGCGCACACCTTTAATACCAGCACTTGGGAGGCAGAGGCAGGCAGATTTCTGAGTTCGAGGCCAACCTGGTCTACGGAGTGAGTTCCAGGACAGCCGGAACTACACAGAGAAACCCTGTCTCAAAAAACCAAAAACCAAAACAAAACAAAACAGGAAATGGAAATGGCCATGTGCTCTTTTTGTAAATGCTTAATGTTTCAGAAAAGTAGAGCAAAAGCAATTACATAGTTTTTAGACTTTTAGACAAAGTTCATTCTTAGTTTCCCAAGGAAGGTACAATAAATTTGGCAACCTGGAAGAAAGTTGAAGAAAGACTTCAAAATAGTTATGATGTGCATGGACTAGGTAAATTGTCTGTAGATACTTTGTCTTTAGATACTGATTAGGGCTAGGAGAGAGAAGTGGGTTTCAGAGTAGTTCTCCCCCCACGTCACCCCCATGTCCAGGGATGCTTTGATGAGAAAGACAGAAAGGGAAAGTTAGCAGTCCCAAAGTGGCAGCCAGGGTTCACTCCTGCCCCTCCCTCCCTGGGCAGCAACAGAGGCAGCACTGCTGTGCTCTGGTGTAGGTGAGTTATGATCCATCAGGTTAAGGTCTAAGAAGAAATGTTTATGGAGAATGTTTGAGATTGATAAAAGCAAGTGATCAAGGTCAGAGGATGTAAAAGAACTTGAATGATGATGATTTAGAAATAAAAACACTTCAGGTGAAAGAGATTTGGAAGTTGCTAAGTGCAAGTTATAAATGCCGAGGGATCTAAGAAGATGTTTTAAAGTATGTAAATGCAAGTTATAGAGATGTAAGGAATTATTTTTATGGGAAATGTTTCATATTCCTCCCCACATGCTATTGTTATTTCAAAGTTCAGAATTCTAACATCAATCAATGTAGTTCTAATAAATTAATGGAACATTGGCACTTTACAATTCAGTCACAAGCTTAAAGTTTTAATTTCCCTTTGGTTGTCTTCTGAAAAATAAATTTAAAGATGCTTCTCATCATGCTAAAAACATCTCTGTTCAGTCTGATTATCTATGGCTGTAAACCTATAGTTTTTACTAGGTCTCAAAGGCATGAGTCTACTGTTGTCTAACAGATATCTGTTAACTACTTTTTCTAAAATAAGGATTTCAATACAATGGCAAATACTAATGTAAATCCTTTTGTAAACTAAAGTTTACATAAGCTCCAGGGAATCAAGAGTCCTAAGACTTAGCCACACCTGTCTGCCTGTCACCTATCAAATGGACTCCAGATAAGTACACCTGCCTCTTCTGATCCAATCCCAGAAGGTGGCCCCAAAAACAAATTATGTAAACTAACATATATCATACAAATTATAAATTATGTACATCAAAACATGTATATAATAGCTACATGCATAATCACACATTCATGTGTATATATGTTATCTACATTAAATATAAATTATACAAGTTAAATATAAATCATGCATTGAATGATTTATATATGTTGATATATATCATATAGTATAAATATAAATCATATGCATTAAATATTAATTATATGCTTTAAATGAAAATTATATACATTACATATTAATTATATATCTTAAAATATGAATTAAATATAAGTCAAATCTATAAAATATAAGTTATAATCTATATAACATACAAGGACAAGGAATTATGGAATGAGCCCATGGAGCTCTGAAAAAATGAGTTGCAAAAAATTTTAAAAGGGGAGTTGTATACTCATTCCCCACAGAATTTTATTTTGAATTTTTTGATCTTGGATGCCAAGGAACTCTCTGCTGCTGAGTGTGGATGGTACCCTACAACTAGGCATATTTATCCCCAGGTGAAGTGGAAGGATCTGCTTACTGGCATATGGCATGGTACTGATCCTGCATTAATATGAGGAAGAGGGTATGTCTGTGTTTTTTCACAGGATGCTAAAGGAGCATTATGACTGCCAGAGCAATTGCTAAGACAGGCTGATGCTGGGACAAATGATGATGATGACTGTGATCTTGCTGAGTGCCCCTGTGATGACGACAGGGAAGCTGTGCTGGGCATATGTTCCTGACCCACCTTTGCTACATCCTTCTGTGTGGTCAAGGCCAGAAGTACTTGTGACCTCTAATAATACTCAGCTCTTAGGATTTCCTTGGTGAAAGTAGAAAGTATTCCAAATTGGTGAATTATACTGCTACAGGTCAGGGCCTCCCTATTTATTTTACTAGAAATAGTACCAATGCTGGATGTGTTTCTGTGCACCCTCGGACTTGGAAAAAGATTGTCTCTAAGACTGTAGTGCAAAGCATTAAGATGGGAAGGCCTAGATCTCAGACTGGACAAGCGGCCCTGCCTCAGGCTTTTAGACCATGTGGGACAGGAAACATGGAGACTGTGGAACCTGCCTTGGAAAAATCAATCAAATGGAGAAGTTTTTATAATGACCCTCCTCTTTCCTTTAATGTGACTAGTTATTCTGACTCAATCATGGACTGATCTGAAAAATCAATCCAATATTGGACAAAAGGAAATGACAGTGGGCATTTGGAGGGCTGGTTCTGGCCATTTTCAGAGACATATTTGGAAATTGGCAGCTGCCTTGTATGATGTTATGTTTGCTGTGGATAAAATGGAAGAAGTTCTGAAGTTAAGGTAAATGTGATATCCTGTGTCATCCCACTGAATCTTTTACTAATTAAAAATGTTACTTTTGTTATTGGCTCTGATAATGAGTTCAATATTTCTTTTTTGTCTTCCACCCAATTGTGTTTTGCACTAGATGATGGTCTATCTGTAATGGTAGCACACCAACCAGCTTTTATTATTATTCCTATACATTTATCTGAACCTTGGTATTCTGGAAAAGGCTTACAAATATTGGGAGAATTAGATTACACTCTGGCAAGGAGCAAATGTATGGTTGGGCTGATCACTGCCAGTGTTATTGCTCTCATAACACTTATAGCCAGTGCTACTACTTCTGTGTTAGCCTTAGCACAAGATATTCAAACAGTTAGTTTTGTTAATCAACTTGCTGAAAATATAACCAATGCTGTGAGCATAAAAGAGAATGGAGGTAGACAGCTAGAACAAATAATTAACATAATATAGTGCACATCATGGGAGAGGAGGTACAAGGAATGGAAGTCAGAAGCCATTTAGAATGTCATGCTTGATATCTATGGATTTGTATAGCTCCAAAAATGTATAATGAAAGTCAGCATAATTGGAACAAAGTAAAAAGGCACCTTCATGGTATATGGCATAGTATTAATACTGCTCTAGATTTGTCCACCCTGTATACGGAGATTGTTAAGTTTTTAAAAATGCAAAGCCTTTGTCTTTTGATGCTGCTAGCATTGCAAATGATATTCTGAAAAAGTTACAGGTCTTTTTCCTTCATGGTCCTCATTGACATCTCTCTTATTTTGGCGTAGCAGGACTCGGCTTTATGAACCTTTTTATGGCATGTCTACTACCTGTTCTTTTGAGAGAAATCCTCAGAGCTTTTATGGATGTCAAAGCAGAGTTACAGAAGTTCAGGCTCCAATGTCTTCCCTAGCGAAGTTGGTATCCAATGACAGGTAAGATCGTCTTGAAAAACTTCTCAACCTAAGACAGACCATGAATACAAGACCATTCATGTGCCAATAACAGGTAAGAGCTGTGTTTTCACCTAAGTGAAGTGCCGTGGCACCCTAAGACAGGCACAACTTTCTGCTCCGGCTGATAAAGTGCACAACTTTTATAGATAAGAAAGACAAGATTCTCTCAGAGGTAGACCAACCTAAGACAGGGCATGAAAGCTCGGATTCATGTACTAGTGGCAGGTAAGATCCATACTTCTTGAGGGAACATCTAAGACAAGGACAGTCTTTTTGCACCATTAGCCAAGACAGCTTTGGCTTGTATAAATAAAAAGAGAAACACGTGAGGAGCACATCCAGAGTTAACTTTGGCTGACTTATTGCTTGTGATTAATCATGAATGAGTCTGCTTACATCTGTCTTTGTTTTTAGTTAAGACATGCATTATATCATACCAAGTTACTCCAGTTTCACACACATCCTTAAGAGACTGTCCAAGCCTGGTGGAAAGAGTCTTGATCAACATAGATACTGTGTACTATAAACTTGCCATGTTAGCATATCTGGTCATTTCTTAACTTCCTGGAATAGGTCATGCTTCCTGTTGCTTTCCTTTAAAAGACACTGAGAAAATACATTCATGGTATTAACCAACAGCTCTCCCATATCTGACTCTTGCATGTTCTTTCTACCTCTCCTATAATCATCCTCACTCTCCCAGTTGTGGTTTCTGTGTTGACTGTACCAGCTAGCTCCAGCACATTAATAGAATTTTGGGGCTTTCAAAAATGCTAATTCTCCTGCAAAAAATGGTGATTAGACCTCTAAGGAATAGATTAGAAATATGGCTGACATTGAAAATCATACCTATTATGAAATTTTAATAAGAAAAGTTATCTCTAAAGATTTTAAGAAAAATCAAAATGTCAAATAGTTAATTGTGGTAAGTAAGATCACTAAAAAAAAAAAAAAAAAAAAAAGATTGTAGGCCAGGCATTCCTGGAAACAAAATTTTTTCTAGAGATAATCCAAAAAGAAGGTTTTATCCTTCAGGAATATGCAGAAGGTGTGGTAAAGGTTTGCATTAGACTAATAAATGCAGATAAACAAGAGACAAACAAGGTAACTCCTTGTTGGGAAATGCCCTAGAGGGAGGGGGCTTTCACAGGCCCTGATATCAAATTCAAATTGTCCATTTCAAGTCAGCATCAGAGAAACTCATCTACAAAGCAATTAAACAGCATTGTTCTAGATAGAGCCATTAATAACCCAGATATCAAACTCAGAGCAGCTTCAGTAGATAAAACAGTAAAGTTAGGAGACAGTAAAGTTAGGAGAGACCAGAAAACAAGTGTTTTGACAAACTGTTATAAATAATCAGAGGCCAAAACTAAAAATATTTATAAGTGATATTGAAATTGAAGATGTAGTAGACACAGAAGCAGATGTAACAATAATTTCACCAAAATCTTGGTCTCCAGACTGTCCTCTTTGAGAGGTAGCTATTCAGTTTCTTAGAGTTAGAACTTTAATCTCCAGTAAAACAAAGTGTGAGATGTCTTAAGTGTACAGGGTCAAAAGGTCAATAGAAAAAGTAAAGCTATGTGTGGCAAATACAGCCATAAATTTATGGGATGTGTTTTGTTGCAGAACAAAGATTAACGCAGGAGACACAGATTGACATTCCTTCAATCTCAGAAAAAAATTATAAAATAAAAAATGTTTCTGAAAAAAAATGTTGGCTGGTGTTATCAAGAACAATCACAGATTGTCCAGGCTGTCCATAAGCAGAACACAAAAGGTGTTGGTCTTTCAATGTACCAATCACTCTACCTTTAAAATGGCTAATTGACAAACCTGTATGGGTGGAACAATGACTTATGGCAAAAGAAAGATTACAGGTACTAGAACATCTGGTACAGGAGAAGCTAATGTTCTACACATTGAAGAATCTACCCACCCATGGGATTCCCCCGTATTTGTAAGAGACATATATAAGATAATTCAGCTAACAGGCTCTTTTCAGCCTGGAATCATGTTGCTTTCTTAATTACCAAAATCATGGCCTATGATTATAACTAATTTAAAAGATTGCTGTTTTACAATCATTTTACATGAGCATGGTAGGGAAAGGTTTGCTTCCTCAGTACCTGCTTTTTTCTTAAAAAACAAAAACAAAAACAAAAACAAATGTATTTATTCACTTTACATCCTGATTGATGCCCTCCGGGTTCCCTCCTCCTATAGTCCCTACTACATACTCCTTCCCCTTCTCCTCTAAGAGGATGGAGGCCCCCCTGGGTCTCCCCACATCCTGGCATATCAAGTCTCTGCAGGGCTAGTCACATCCTCTCCCGCTGAGGCCAGACAAGGCAGCCTAACAAGAAGAACATATCCCATAGACAGGCAGCCACTTTAGGAATAGTCCCCACCCCAACTGTTCAGGACTCACAAGAAGACCAAACTGTACATCTGATACATATGAGTGGGGAGTGGGGACGGGGGACTAGATACAGCTCATGTGGTTCAATCTATGTTAGTTGACTCTGTTGGTCTTCCTATGTAGTTCCTATCCCCGTCAGGGCCCTCAATTCTTCCTCCTATTCTTCCACAAGAGTCCCCAAGTTCCATTCACTGTTGGGCTGTGGGTCTCTGCATCCATATGAGCCAGAGGCTGGGTGGATCCTCTCAGAGGACAACTATGACTGCAAGCATAACAGAGTATCATTAATAGTGTCAGGAAGTGATGTTTGTCCATAGCATGGGTCTCAAGTTGGGCCACTTATTCGTTGGCCATTTGGGTCTGGGTTACCTCACTCATTCCATCCCCTGTCCCTGCATTTCTTGTGTACAGGATAAATTTTAGGTCAAAGAGTTTTGTGGGTGGGTTGGTGTCCCCATTGCTCCACTGGGTTTCCTGCCTGGCTATAAGAGGTCGCCTCTTCAGGTTCTATATCCCCTTGCTGTGAGTCTCAGCTAATGTCACCACCATTGACTGTCAGGAGCCTCCCACCCCAGGTCTCTGGCATGACCTCGAGTTGCCCCCAACCTCCACCTTTACCAGTTGCAGATTCACATTCATTCTCATAGCCATTTGTCCATCCCTCCTGTCCCTCCCCACACCTGATCTTGAACCCCCCATTCTCCTTCCCTTTCCCCCTCCCACCCAGCTCCCTTCCTCTAACTGCCTCCTATGACTATTTTATTCCCCCTTCTAAGTGAAAATTAATCACTTGGGCCTACCTTCTTGTTTATCTTCTTTAGGTCTGTGGAATGTAGCATGGGTGTCCTGTACTTTGTAGCTATTATCCACTTATAAGTGAGTACACACCATGCCGTTCCTTTTGGGTCTGGGTTACCTCACCCAGGATGATATTCTCAACTTTGCCTATAAAATTCATGATGTCTTTGTTTTTAATAGCTGAATGATACTCCATTGTGTCAGTGTACCACATTTTCTTCATTCTTCAGTTGAGGGATATATAGATTGCTTCTAGTTTCAGTCTATTACAAATAAAACTGCTATGAACATAGTTGAGTAAGTATCCCTGTAGTATAGTAGGGCATCTTTTGGGTATATGCTCAGGAGTGGTATAGCTGGTTCTTGAGATAAAACTATTATCAATTATCTGAGAAGCCACCAAATTGATTTCCAAAGTGGTTGCACAATTTTGCACTCCACCAGAGTGTTCCCCTTGCTCCACATCCTTGCCATCAATACCAACTTAAAATAATAGTTGTCCAATAAAGAGATAACATTGGAATGTCTCAGCACAAAGAATGTTAGAGCCCTATCTTGTGCCAATATTTTGTACTAGAGCCTTTAGAAATAATTTATAAACATTTTTCTCAATATAAAATTTATCATTATATGAATGATATGTTTGTTGAAATAAAGAGAATTTTGCCTACTTGAGGTTTACAAATTGCTCCTGAAAAAATATAAAAGAAATTCTATTAATTATCTGGGATATAATATAGGCCTATGGAAATTATGACCATAGATAGTACAAATCAGGAGAGATCAGTTATGAACTCTTAATGCTTTTCTAAAATTGCTGGGAGAGACTAATTGACTAAGGCCTACAATTTGATTAGCTACTCAAGAGCTAACTTATTTATTTCAAACCTTAAAAAGTGATTTGGACTTGAATGGTCCAAGAAAATTATCAGGTGAAGCTGAAAAGGAATTGGCTCTGGAAGAAAAGAAATTGCAGGAGCCACATATAGACTGTTTGGATCCGAAGCTGGACTGCATTTTAGTTATTTTGCCCTCTACTCATTTTCCCACATGAATTCTTATATAGAGAGAAGATACCATCTTAGAATAGATATTTTTATTACACAAACAGAATAAAAAATTAAAGACCTATGTAGAAAATGTTTCTGAATTAATTCTGAAAGGAAAAATGAGACTTTATCAATTAGCAGATATAGACCCAACAGAAATTGTGGTACCTTTTACTAATGCTGAAATTGCTTCATTGTGGACAGAAAATGAACACTGGCAAAGATCTTGCAAGAATTTTTTGTGACAGATTAACAACAAATATCTCAAAATCAAGAGACTCCAAAGTATAAAACGAACTAATTTGATTCTCCCTCATATAGTAAAGGTGAAACCAATTTGTGGAGCCCCTACATTCTATACTGATGCAAATAAATTAGGAAAGGTGGGCTATAAGTCAGGAAAAAAGTAAAATGGCTCAGACCTTATTCTGTTCAAAAAAAATCAGAGCTGTGTGCCATCCTTATGGTATTATTAGCTTTTCCTGAATCTTTATACAGTTACTGACTCTCAACATGGAGAATGAGTTGTTTTACATACTGAAACTACTGAAGGGCTCAGAATTAACTTCAATATTTATTCAAAACAACAAGTAATCAGAAATAAAAACCATCCATTTTATGCAACACTTATCAGATCCCATATATATCTACCAGGCCCTCTAGTACAACGTAATGATGAAATTGATCAGCTATTAATAGGAATTGTGCTAGAAGCCTCAGAATTTCATGAGAAATACCATGTTAACAACAAAGGTTTGAAAAAAGTTTTATCTATCACTTGACAATAAGACTAGGTAATTATAAGGCAATGTCCTGCTTGTTCTTTGTATAACCAAACTCTATTACCTGAAAGAATTGACCCAAAAAGTATCCAAAGAAATGAAATTTGGCAAATGTATGTGTTTCATTTTGCCAAGTTTAGAAAATAAAAGAATGTAAGTCATACCATTGATACATATTCAGGATTTCAATGGACAACTATTTTAAGTTCTGAAAAAAATGATTTTATAATTACACATTTATCAGAAGTTATGGCTATTGTGGGGATACCCACACAGATTAAGACTAACAATGCTTGAAACCATCTTTAAGTAAAATGAAATGGTTTTTTTTTCATATTACAACATAAAACATATTACAGTTATACCACAGAATTCTACAGATCAAACAACTGTAAAATGATCTATACACTTTAAAGGAAATTCTCATAAAACAGAAGGGGGATATGGGATCTCCCAGAGATAGATTAAATAATGCTTATTTACTCTAAAATTTTTAAATGTCAATGAAATAGATAGCACAGCTGCTGAAAAACACTAGATTTTAGAAAGGACTGCTGGATTAAATTAATATTTATATATGTGTGTTATATATTATACATAATATATATATATATAATTATCTTATGTATGTATATATGATAATCTCAAAATGGAAGTCAGGAAATATGTGTGTTGCATTGAAGGAGACATTATGCCTTCGTTTCAACAGGAAATAAAAATCTATAGGTTCCTTTAAAACTAAAAGATCAGATTTGACCAGGAACAAATCCTGAAAATCTTAGCTACAGACATGAAGGAAGAAACCAAGAAGAACACTGGGACAGGTAACATGGATGCCGATCCCTCTACATGGGAACGGCTCTGAGACTGGTTGAAACATGTCTCTGCATAGCCAACAAATCTTGCTGGCTACAGAGTCTCAGAACTTATTACATGCCCCACCAGGCCTCTGCACCAAGTCCCAGCGGGTCCCGCTCAGGTCAGCTCTCACTGTGGCCGCCGAGCCAATCTTTGCCAGCTAGCTCTCACAGCATCCCAGCGGTGTGTCCTCTCTGCCATAGACTCTGTAAAAAGAATCCCACGCTTCTGCCCAGCACCCACTCCTTTCAAATATCCGGTAAAGCATGACTCTTAAACTTGAATAGTTAATCAAATATATTTATGTATATAAAACTCCCAATTGCATCATGCCAATTTACAATGATAAAGTCTTATCTGATTATTTCTGACCTCTCCTAAACACCAGAAATATGTCTGAAGCCATCTGGATATCCACGTCTTCCTCTTTTCTCTTTTCGGTGGTCCACTGAGCCCCTCTCTCTCTCCTCCCCTCACATCTCTTAGCTTCTCCTCCTCTCTCCCCTCCAATCACTGGCCTCTCACTGCCTCAGTGTGAATGGATAGAAGATATCTTGCAACAGGGAAGAATATTGGAATTTTACTGAGAATGACCTTGAACTTGCAGGTGTCCATTTCAACTATTGTGTTGACCCTTGAACAAGAAGGTTCTTTGCAATCTCATTATTGTTCTTCAGTGTATTTGGTGTCTTTTAATTGTCATTATAGAGTCTTTCACCTTCTTTTTTTTTTTTTTTTTTTTTTTTTTGGTTTTTCGAGACAGGGTTTCTCTGTGTAGTCCTGGCTGTCCTGGAACTTACTCTGTAGACCAGGCTGGCCTCGAACTCAGAGATCCGCCTACCTCTGCCTCCCAAGTGCTGGGATTAAAGGCGTGCGCCACCACCGCCCGGTTTATGTATTTGCTGTCTTTTAATTGTCATTATAGAGTCTTTCACCTTCTTGATTATTTTTATCCCTACTATTTTGGAAGATGGTGATGACATTGTTTCCCAATTTCACCCTGAGTTCATTAATGGTGTAGAGAAAAGGCTGTTAACTTGTTATACTTATTTTTAATTCTGCTACTTTGCTAAGAGAGTTTTGCTAAGTCTAAAGTTGTCTGCAGCATCGCTGAGGATTTTGGGGCCCAGGATCTGCAATCAAGAATTGTTTGACCTCTTCCTTTGCTAGTTTTGGTTTCTTTTGTTGTTGTGCTGTGGCTAAGAAGTTGGGTGTTATATTGACTAAGAGTAAAGAGAGCTGACTCCAAGATTACATCTCTGAGCTTCTCGTTTAGTATGGCATTTGTTATAGGTTGGTCATCGAGAGGCTATATTATACTGATGGATGTTCTTTCTTTCCTTTTTTTTTAGGATCCTCAGCCTACAAGCAAGCCAAAAAATTTTTAAGACTATTTGGGGAGGGTGTCAACACTCACTCCAAACCTCTCTCTTTCTTCTTTTTCTTTTTTAATTTTTTCCTATATTCTTTGTTTACATTCCAAATTATTTCCCTTTCCTAGTTTCTTGTTTTGTTTGGTTTGGTTTTGGTTTTGGTTTCCATTTTTTCAAGGCACGGTTTCTCAGTGCAGCCCTGGCTGCCCTGGAACTTGCTCTGTAGACCAGGCTGGCCTTGAACTCAGAGATCTATCTGCCTGCCTCTGCCTCTTGAGTACTGGGATTAAAGGCATGCGCCGCCACTGCCCAGCTCTTTACAGTTTTTATAATGAAGAATTGTTGACATTTCTCAAAAGCTCATCTGAATCTATAGAGATGATAATGCAATTTTGTCCTTGGTTATATGTATATGATGTATATTACCTTTGTGTATTTGAAATCATCTTTGCATCCTTAGAATGAATCATAGCACAGAATCTTTTTAATATGCTGGGAAATTCAATTTACAATTTGTGTGCATGTGTAGAGGGGTATGTGTGCATGTGTACATGTTCATGCATGTGCCTGTGGAGGTCTGAAGTCAAATCCAAGAATCTATTGATCTCTTCCTTATTTTTTATGTGTTTTCTTATTGTATTATTTGAGTGTTTTGCCTGCATGTGTTTATTTGCACTATGTGCATTCCTGGTACCCATGAGAGCTACAGATCCCTAGGGTCTGGAGTTACAGATGGTTGTGAGCCATCATGTGGGTTCTGGGACTCAAACCCAGGCGTTCTGCAAGAGAAAGTGTTCTTAACCTCCACGCCATCTCTGCAGCCTGTCTACCTTACTTTTCAAGAGATGTCCCACTGATGCTGAGATCACAGATTAGCTATAGGGGCTAGTCCCAATGCCCCAGAGGTCCTTCTGTGTCTGCACACACATCGCCACTGCCCCTTCCCAACACTGAGATCACACTCACCACTGCTGTACCCAGATCCTCTCATAATTGGTGGCAGTCCACACTGAGGTCTTCCTGTCTGTGCTGTAAGCCCTTTACTGACATAGCAGTTATTTTCTTTCATGAATTGAAATGTATCATTCCAGGCTCTATGGACCTTAGGATTTCCAGAGATAACTATTGATCTTCTGATCCATTTGCTGCACACATATGTGCATGTAGGTGCACACCAGTATGTGTGTGTCCACGTGGTGAGGCTAGAGGGAGATGATGTATGGCTTCTCCTATTCTCCACCTTATCTTTTCAAGACAGGGTCTTTTATTGAACCTAGAGTTTACTGATTAGCCAGACCAGCTGACCAGCAAGTTCTGGAAATCCAGCTGGCTCCACATCCACTCTCAGATCTAGTGTTACAGACTAGATGTTACATGAAAGTGTGCCTGGCCTTTTTTTCTAGAGCAGGTATTGAGGATCCGAACTCAGGCCCTTTGTAATTTTTGCAGCAGACACTTTAGCAGCTGAGCTCTCTTCCCATCCCCCTGGGTTTGCTTTTGTTAATAACTTTGTATTTCTATTTTGCAGCTGTCAACATTCTTTCATGTTTCATGATTTTACATATTAAACTTCTAGACTGTAGTTCATAAGGCTTTTGAGGTATATGGATAGCTTTCCTACTTCATTTTAAACTTTCTTCTTTACTTTTATGTGTGTGAGAGTTTTGCCTGCATGCATGTCTGTGCACCATGTGTTTGCAGTGCCCATGGAATAAAATATCATGGACTGTAACTACAGGTGGTTGTGAGCCATCGTGTGGATTCTGGGAATAGAACCCAGGTCCTCTGGAAGAAGAGCCAATGCTCTTAACCATTGAGGCATCTCACCAGCTCCTCTTCTGCTTTCTATGATAATTGTTTTATTGAGCAGTTTGTTTGTTTGTTTGTTTGTTTGTTTGTTTTTGAGATCTCAGCCCCCATGCTTCTTTCGTGATTATAGCCATCTCTTTAAGTTGGGACATTTTCTTCTATGGTTTTGCTGAAGATATTTTCCAGGTCTTTGAATTAGGAGTGTTATCCTTCCATTTCTATTATTCTTAGGTTTGGTTTTGTCATAGTGTCCCCAATTTCCGGGATATTTTGTGTTAGAAACTTTTTAGCTTTAGCATTTTCTTTGACGGATGAATCAATGTCTTCTATGATATCTTCTACGCCTGATATTATCTCGTTCATCTCTTGTATTCTGTTGGTGATTCTTGTGCCTGTAATTCCTGTTCTCACTCCTAGGTTTTCCATCTCTACGATTCTCTCACTTTGTGTTTTCTTTATTGTTTCTATTTTCATTTTCATGTCTTAAACAATTTTATTTATTTATTTCACCTGTTTTGTTGTATTTTCCTGTATTTCTTTAAGGGATTTATTAATTTCCTCCTTAAAGGCCTCTAACATTCTCATAAGATTAGATTTAAGGTCATTTTCTTGTGATTCAGGTGTGTTACGATATCCAGGGCTTGCTGTAGTAGGGTAGCTCGGTTCTGGTGGTGCCATATTGTCCTGGCTTTTGTTGTTCATGTTCTTACACTGGCCTGGTAGTTCCTGGTATGAGTAGGCCTCTGGGCATGCAGGTAGAGCTGGTAGTCCCTGATGTCAGCAGGACTCTGGGATTGCAGGTAGAGCTTATTGTCCCTGGTGGTAGCAGGCTTCCAGGGGTGCAGGTAGAGCTGATGGCCCTCTGTTTGTCCTGGGCATCAGCAGGTCTCCAGGGTAGAGTTGTGACCCCAGCAATGGAGCACAGCAGAGGCAGGGCAGAGGTTGTTGCTGCTGGGTTTGCCCAGAGGAACCAACGGACAGGGGACTGGAGGTAGGAGCCTTACCGCATGGTTACTGAAGACTGTGGTTGTCTGGGGTTGTGATTAGAGGTATGGAATCAGAAGATGAAGCACAAAGGGGAAGGGGAAGACCTCACAGCTGATGGACTCGCCAGGGACCCAGTAGGTAGGCGTTTGGGACTTGGGGAACTCACCTGGTTGGCCCTGGCAGCAGCAGGCCTCCAGAGATGCACGCAGAGCCATGACTAGGGAGATGGAGTGCTGAGGGGGCATATGTAAACCTTTTAAGAGACAAGAAACCATTACAATTGAAAATTACATTTGGAATCATATTTAAATCGGGACTTTTTCTTTTATAGCCTCTGCTATGCAAGATTCAAACGTAACTATCACCATCAAAAAGTGGTGTACCTTCCTCTTCCTCTTCCTCTTCCTCTTCCTCTTCTTCTTCTTCTTCTTCATCTTCCTCCTCCTCCTCCTCCTCCTCCTCCTCCTCCTCCTACTCCTACTCCTACTCCTACTCCTCGGCCTTCTCCTTCTCTTCCTCCTCCTCTTTATCTTCTTCTAATCAATGTCTAGGAGGTCCACATTATTTTCATGATGACCTAACAAAACAATTACATGTACACAACAAATTACATTCAGTCATTCCCTATTAATACACAGCTAAAGAGCCCACTCCAAAATGTCCATATCTTAAGCAATACTGTCTGTCTTTTAAACATATTTTAATAATACTTTCACATACCAGGTTTATAGTTCTTTAGGCTGAACTCTGAGGTATAAATTAGCACATCAAAGTATATGAACAATCCTAAGTGTAATTCATATATATATATATATATATATATATATATACACATATATATGATTATATATCATCTGTGGTAGTTTTAATCACTCAGGTGTTACATGCTCATTTAGAGAAGGAAAAGTGGTAAATAAGAGGGCAAGGATATCATCTCCAGCTTGGGTCCATCCTCTGGCACAGCATGCCATACCCAAGTAGCACAGGAAGGCAGCTTAACCACCCAGGAGTGCTGAGAGACCGGCCTGCACAGATAGAACCACCTCCACCACTCAGAGGAAACAGCCGGAAACTGAGGATACAAGAGTCTAAGAGCAGCCTGAGACAGGAGTCTTCCGATTTCTGCCTGCACCCAGAGCTGATTGGGGCCACAGAGTACATACCCAAATACAACCACAAGAGATCAGGTCTCGCAGGAGAACCACAGTTAGAGACAGCAACACCAGCTAACACCAGAAATAACCAGATGGCAAAAGGCAAATGCAAGAACATTACCAACAGAAACCAAGGCAACATGGCACCATCTGAACCAAGTTCTCCCACAACAGCAAGTCCTGGATACCCCAACACACCAGAAAAGCAAGATCTGGATTTAAAATCACATCTCATGATGCTGATAAAGGACTTCAGGAAGGATATAAATAACTCCTTTAAAGAAATACAGAACATGGGTCAACAAGTACAAGCCCTTAAGGAAGAAACACAAAAATCACTTAGAGAAATACAGGAGAACATGGGTCAATGGGAAGAAGCCCTTAAAGGGGAAACGCAAAAATCCCTTAAATTACAGGAAAACACAAAAAGTGAAGGAACTGAACAAAACCATCCAGAATCTAAAAATGGAAGTAGAAACAACTAAGAAATCACAAAGGGAGACAACTCTGGAGATAGAAAACATTGAAAAGAAATCAGGAGTCATAGATACAAACATCAACAACAGAATACAAGAGAGAGAAGACTCTCAGGTGCTGAAGATGCCATAGAAAGCATTGACTCAACAGTCAAACAAAATGAAAAATGCAAAAAGCTTGTAACCCAAAACATCCAGGAAATCCAGGGCACAATGAGAAGACCAAACCTAAGGATTATAGGTATAGAAGAGAGCAAAGATTTACAACTTAAAGGGTCAGTAAATATCTTCAACAAAATTATAGAAAAACACTTCCCTAACCAAAAGGGAGAAATGCCCATGAACACACAAGAAGCCTACAGAACTCCAAACAGACTGGACCAGAACAGAAATATCTCCCAACACATCAAAACACCAAATGTACTAAACAAAGAATATCAAAAGCAGTAAGAGAAAAAGGCCAAGTAACATATAAAGGAAGACCTGTCAGAATTACACCAGACTTCTCACCAGAGACCATGAAAGCAAGAAAATCCTGGGCAGATCTCATCCAGACTCTAGAACACAAATGCCAGCCCAGACTATTATACCCAACAAAACTCTCAATCACCATAGATGGAGTAACCAAAATATTCCATGACAAAATGAAATTTACACAATATCTTTCTACAAATCCAGCCCTACAAAGGATAATAGATGGAAAATGCCAATACAAGGAGGGAAACTACACCCTAGAAAAAGCCAGAAAGTAATCTTCTTTCAACAAACCCAAAAGAAGATAACTACACAAACATAAAAATAACATCAAAAATAACAGGAAGCAACAATCACTATTCCTTAATATTTCTTAACATCAATGGACTCAATTCCCCAATAAAAGGACATAGACTAACAGACTGCATACGTAAATAGGACCCAGCATTTTGCTGCATACAAGAAACACACCTCAGTGTCAAAGAAAAACACTACCTCAGAGTAAAAGGCTGGAAAACAATTTTCCAAGCAAATGGTCCCAGGAAACAATCTGGAGTAGCCATTCTAATATCAGATAAAATTGACTTTCAACCAAAAGTCATCAAAAAAGACACAGAAGGACACTTCATACTCATCAAAGGAAAAATCTACCAAGAAGAACTCTCAATTCTGAACATCTATGCTCCAAATGCAAGGGTACCTTCATTCATAAAAGAAACTTTACTAAAGCTCAAAGCACACATTGCACCTCACACAATAATTGTGGGTGATTTAAACACCCCACTCTCCTCAATGGACCAATTAGGGAAACAAACTAAACAGAGACACAGTGAAACTAATTGAAATTTTGGACCAAATGGATTTAACAGATATATATATATATAGATAGATAGATAGATAGATAGAACATTTCATCCTAAATCAAAAGAATATACCTTCTTCTCAGCATCTCACGTACCTTCTCCAAAATCGACCATATAATTGGTTACAAAACAGACTCCAACAGATATAAGATGGAACTAATCCCATGCCTCCTATCAGATCACTATGGAGTAAGGGTGGTCTTCAACAGCAGCAAAAACAACAGAAAGCCCACATACACATGGAAGCTGAACAATGCTTTACTCAATAATACCTTGGTCAAGGAAGAAATTAGGAAAGAAATAAAAGACTTTTTAGAATTTAATGAAAATGAAAGCACAACATACCCAAATTTATGGTACATAAGTGCTAAGAGGAAAACTCATAGGTCTGAGTGCCTCCAAACAGAAGCTTTAGAGAGCATATGCTAGCAGCTTAACAGTACACCTGAAAGCTTTAGAACAGAAAGAAGCTAATACACCCAAGAGGAGTAGAAGGCAGAAAATCATCTAACTCAGGGCTGAAATCAACCAAGTAGAAACAAAAAGAACCATACAAAGAAACTGAAAAGCCGGGCGTGGTTGCACACGCCTGTAATCCCAGCACTTGGGAGGTAGAGGCAGGTGGATCTCTGAGTTCGAGGCCAGCCTGGTCTACAGAGTGAGTTCCAGGACAGCCAGGACTACACAGAAAAACCCTGTCTCGAAAAACCAAAAAAAAAAAACAAAAAAAAAAAAACAAAAAAAAAAAAACAGAAAATGAGGAAATTCAAAAAAATCATCACATCCTACTACAAAAGTCTATACTCAACACAGCTGGAAAATCTGGATAAAATGGACAATTTCCTAGACAGATACCAAATACCAAAGTTAAATCAGGGTCAAATAGACCATCTAAACAGTCCCATAACCCCTAAAGAAATGGAAGTGGTCATTGAAAGTCTCCCAACCAAAAAAAGCACAGGGCCAGATGGTTTTAGTGCAGAATTCTATCAGGCCTTCAAAGAAAACCTGACACCAATACTCTTCAAACTATTCCACAAAATAGAAACAGAAGAAACTCTACCTAACTCATTCTATGAAGCCACAATTATGCTGATACCAAAACCACACAAAGATCCAACAAAGCAAGAGAACTTCAAACCAATTTCCCTTATGAATATCAATGAAAAAATACTCAATAAAATTCTTGCCAACCAAATCCAAGAACACATCAAAACCATCATTCACCACGATCAAGTAGGCTTCATCCCAGAGATGCAGGGGTGATTTAATATTCGGAAATCCATCAATGAAATCCACTACATAGACAAACTCAAAGGAAAAAAAAAAAAACCACATGACTGTTTCATTTGATGTTGAAAAAACATTTGTCAAAATGCAGCATCCTTTCTGTTAAAAGCCTTGGAAAGATCAGGAATTCAAGACCCATACCTAAACAGTAAACTGGTAGTCAACATCAAACTAAATGGAGAGAAACTTGAAACAATCCCACTAAAATTAGGGACCAGACAGGGCTGCCCACTCTCTCCCTATCTATTCAATATAGTACTTGAGGTTCTAGCTAGGGCAATTAGACAACAAAAGGAGGCCAAAGAGATGCAAATTGGAAAGGAAGAAGTCAAACTACCACTATTTGCAAATGATATGATAGTATACTTAAGTGACCCAAAAAACTCCACCAGAGAACTCCTACAGCTGATAAGCAACTTCAGCAAAGTGGCTGGATATAAAATTAACTCAAAAAAATCAGTAGCCTTCCTATACTCAAAGGATGAGTATAGAAAGGATGAGTATAGGATGAGAAAGAACTTAGGGAAATGACACCCTTTAAAATAGTCACAAACAATATAAAGTATCTTGGTATGACTCTAACCAAACAAGTGGAAGATGTGTATGACAAGAACTTCAAGTCTCTGAAGAAAGAAATTGAAGAAGACCTCAGAAGATGGAAAGATCCCCCATGCTTATGGATTGGCAGGATTAATATAGTAAAAATGGTCATCTTGCCAAAAGCAATATACAGATTCAATGCAATCCCCATCAAAATTCCAACTCAATTCTTCATAGAGTTAGAAAGAACAATTCTCAGATTCATCTGGAATAACAAAAAACCCAGGATAGTAAAAACTATTCTCAACAGTAAAAGAAATTCTGGGGGAATCAGTATCCCAGACCTCAAGCAATACTACAGACCAATAGTGATAAAAACTGCATGGCATTGGTTCAGTGACAGGCAGGTAGAGCAATCGAAAAGAACTGAAGACCCAGAAATGAACCCGCACACCTATTATGGTCACTTGATCCTTGGCAAAGGAGCTAAAACCACCCAGTGGAAAAAAACCTTTTCAACAAATGGTGCTGGCTCAACTGGTGGCTAGCATGCAGAATACAAATCGATCTATTCTTATCTCCTTGTACTAAGCTCAAGTCCAAAAGGATCAAGGACCTCCACATAAAACCAGACACACTGAAACTAATAGAAAAGAAACTGGGGAAGAGCCTTGAACACATGGGCACAGGAAAATTTCCTGAACAGAACACCAGTACCCTATGCTCTAAGATCAAGAATTGACAAATGGGACCTCATAAAATTACAAAGCTTCTGTAAGGCAAAAGACACTGTCATTAGGACAAAACAGCAACCAACAAATTGGGAAAAGATCTTTACCAACCCTACATCCAACAGAGGGCTAATATCCAATATATACAAGGAACTCAAGAAGTTAGACTCCAGAGAACCAAATAACCCTATTTAAAAAATGGGGTAGAGAGCTAAACAAAGAATTTTCACCTGAGGAATATTGAATGGCTGAGAAGCACCTAAATAAATGTTCAACATCCTTAGTCATAAGGGAAATGCAACATCCTGAGATTTCACCTCACACTGATCAGAATGGTTAAGATAAAAAACTCAGGAGACAGCAGGTGTTAGCGAGGATGTGGAGAAAGAGGAACACTCCTCCATTGCTGGTGGGATTGCAAGCTAGTACTACCACTCTGGAAATCAGTTTGGGGATTCCTAGAAAACTGGGCATAATACTATTATACTACTCCTGGGCATATACCCAGAGGATTCTCCAGCATGCAATAAGAAAACATGTTCCACTATGTTCATAGCAGCCCTATTTATAATAACCAGAAGCTGGAAAAAACCCAGATGTCCCTCAATGGAGGAATGGATACAGAAAATGTGGTATATATACACAATGGTACTACGCAGCTATTAAAGACAATGAATTCATGAAATTCTTAGACAAATGGATAGAACTGGAAAACATCATCCTGAGTGAGGTAACCCAATTAGAAAAGAACAGAAATGGTATTCACTCACTGATAAGTGGATATTAGCCCAGCAGTTTGGACTACCCAAGACACATTTCACATATCAAATGATGCCCAAGAAGGAGGAAGAACAACGTATGGATAGTCTGGTCCTTTGTAGAAGGGGATCAAAATACCCACAGAAGGAGATACAGAGACAGAGTGTGGAGCAGAGTCTGGGGGAAAGACCAACCAGAGACTACCTTACCTAGTGATCCATCCCATATACAGTTATAAAACCCAGACACTATTATCGATGCCCACAAGTACTTGCTGACCAGAGCCGGATGTAGCTGTCACCTGGGAGGCTCTGCTAGTGCCTGACAAATACAGAGGGAACACTCTCAGCCAGCCATTGAACTGAGCACAGGGTCCCCAATGGGGGAGCTAGAGAAAGGACCCAAGGAGCTGAAGGGGTTTGCAGCGCCACAGGAAGAACAACATGAGCCACCCAGTACTCCAAGAGTTCCCAGGGACTAAACCACCAACCAGAGAGTAAACATGGAGTTACCCATGGCTCCAGACACATAGGCAGCAGAGAATGGCCTTGTTGGACATCAAAGGGAGGAGAGGCCCCTGGTCCTGGAAAGGCTCGATGCAGCAGTGTAGGGGAATACCAGGACAGGGAAGTGGGAGGGGGTTGATTGGGGAACAGGGGGAGGGGAGATGGCTTATGGGACTTTCAGGGGCGGGGGAGAAACCAGGAAAGGGGACAACATTTGAAATGTAAATAAAGAATATATCTAATAAAAAATAAAATAATAAATAAAATATAAGAAAAAGCGGGCAAGGGCAGAGAAAGATGAATCACAGCACTTGGGAGGCAGAGACAGGAGGATCTATCTCAGTGAGTTCAAGGCCAGCCTGCTCTGCATAGTGAATTCCTGATAAACAGGACCACACAGGGATATCCTATCTCAAAAAGAAAAGTTAAATTTTATAAAAAGCAAAGAAAAATAGAAACATGGATTGGTGTCTTCCACTTGCCTTGAGCTAAATTCCAAATCATCAAAGGCTCTGGCCTGGCACAAGCTCTGCATTTCTGCTCTGGACCACAGTGGAAAGCTGAGTTCCAACACTGATGTCTTAAATTAGCCCCGAGATGTTAACTATGACCTCTCAATCCCTAGCTTTGTCTCTTTTTCTCAGGAGACACCCCAGGGCTTTGATCCACCAGAGGTCAATTGCTTGGCTAAAGCTGGCCTAGAGGTCTCTCCTCCTGGGGGCAAGGTCCTCACGCAGCTAGCTTGGAGCTGGTTCTGAGAGTATGGCAGCTTTGCGGTCCTCGAACCCCCGTACAGCACCCACCCCCGTTTTACACATCTGGGGAGGTAACAGGACATGATGAATCCCAGGTGTCAGACATGGCAACGTGCCTCGAACCTGCGAGATCACAACTAGAAGCAAATGTATGGATTTTCTTCACTTATTGGTTTACATGAAGCTGAGGGGAGAACCAATGGTCGGTCAGTGAAAAGCTAGAAAGATTTTTCCTTTTAAAGGGTGGAGAAACACCTGAAAGGTTTTAGTTCACCTCAGCAGCAAAGGCACACACACTGACTGTAGCCATGCACACACTGTGTGTACACACACACTGGAGTGTAGCTGTCTATAACACAGGACTTTGTCCCCTGAACTCTGTAAGTATTCAGTTCAAGTCTAGGTCTGATTGTAATTATAATTGCCCTCTGCCCATTACAGCTGCTATTTTACTTTTTCATATTTCCCCCAGGATGATTTAGTTTTCTTTTCTTTTCTTTTCTTTTCTTTTCTTTTCTTTTCTTTTCTTTTCTTTTCTTTTCTTTCTTTCTTTCTTTTTTTTTCCGAGACAGGGTTTCTCTGTGTGGCCCTGGCTGTCCTGGAACTCACTCTGTAGACCAGGCTGGCCTCAAATTCAGAAATCCACCTGCCTCTGCCTCCCAAGTGCTGGGATTACAGGCATGTGCCACCACCGCCCGGCTCTAGTTTTCATTTCTTTTTTCTTTTTATTTTCTATATTCTTTGTTTATATTCCAAAGGTTTTCCCCTTTCCCAGTTCCCCCCTCACCATATGTCCCATAAGTCCTCTTCCCTCCGCCCATTCCCCAATCACCACCACCACCACCACCACCATTTCTCTGTTCTGATACTCTCCCACAAAACTGGATCCAGTCTTTTCAGGACCAGGGTTCTCTCCTTCCTTCTTCTTGGGAATCTTTTGATTTGCTAATTGTGCCTTGAGTATTCAGAGCTTTTGAGCTCATTAATATCCACTTATCAGTGATTGCATTTCATGTGTATTCTTTTGTGATTGGGTTAACTCACTTAGGATGATATTTTCCAGATCCAACCATTTGCCTACAAATTGCATGACTTCATTATTTTTAATTGCTGAGTAGTATTCCACTGTATAAATATGCCACATTTTCTGTATCCATTCCTCCTTTGAGAGACATCTGGGCTCCTTCCAGAGCAATTGTGCTAAAAACTGCATGGTATTGGTACAGCGACAGGCAAGTAGATCAATGGAATAGAATTGAAGACCCAGAGATGAACCCACAGACTTATGGTCACTTGATCTTTGATAAAGGAGCCACAACCATCCAGTGGAAAAAAGATAGCCTTTTCAACAAATGGTGCTGGTTCAACTGGAGGTCAACATGCAGAAGAATGCGAATTGACCCACTCTTATCTCCTTGTACTAAGATCAACTCCAAGTGGATCAAGGACCTCCACATAAAACCAGACACACTGAAACTAACAGAAAAGAAACTGGGGAAGACCCTGGAGGACATGGGCACAGGGGGAAAGTTCCTGAACAGAACACCAATAGCTTATGCTCTAGGATCAAGAATTGACAAATGGGACCTCATAAAATTGCAAAGTTTCTGTAAGGCAAAGGACACGGTCAGAAGGCCAAAACAGCAACCAACAAATTGGGAAAAGAGCTTCACCAACCCCACATCTGACAGAGGGCTAATATCCAATATATACAAAGAACTCAAGAAGTTAGACCCCAAAGAACCAAATAACCCTATCAAAAAATGGGGTAGAGAGCTAAACAAAGAATTTTCACCAGAAGAAATTCGGATGGCTGAGAAGCACCTTAAGAGGACCCTGTCATACCACTCCTGGGCATATACCCAGAGGATTCCCCTGCATACAATAAAGACACATGCTCCACAATGTTCATAGCAGCCTTATTTATAATAGTTTTCATTTCTAACAAACAGATGCATGCAGTTTGTGGCGGGGCGCCCGGCCTTGCTGATGGTTCATAGGCTGATGCTGCCATCTGGTGGTCGTCCTGGGAAGTGACACAGGCAAGCAGGAACCCAACGCATTGGATCAGGGTCGCTTCAAGTCGTTCGTAGTTCAAAGGTATTTGGAGGTGCTGTTTGTTTGAGTAAGGGCCTCATGTAGCCTTCATACATGCAATGTAGTATAGGGTGACCTTGAACTCCTAAATTCACAAGTGTGGTGCGCGGTGGGGGTGTGTGTGTGGCAGTAGTAATTCTTTCAAAACATGCAAGCCCCTTAGTTTGACACAGTAGCTCACTTGAATGGCATTGATGCCAAATATAATGTGTTTGCCTCCCGGGTCTGAGTTATCTCCGTATAATTTTTCCAGTTCTGTCCACTTCAAGTTTCATGATTCCACTTCTCTTTATAGCTGAACGCAATTCCGCTGTGTTTGCATTCACCGCTTCCCTTACCCATCCTTCTAACAGGCGCACCTGTGGGCTGATTCCATTCCCCAGCCACTGGGAACAGAGCAGCGGTAAGCGTGGACGTGCACGGGCTCTGTGGTGCCATGCAAAGGTCTTTGGGGACCTGCCCTGGAGTGGGATTGCTAGAAGTGACTGGTTATCTTCGGAGCAGTCCTGCCTCTGGGGCACCGGTGCCCAGGCATGTGTTACCTGGAAGGTGGCTGCTGCGGCGAGCATGCAGGGACCAGCACTGGCTGCTACCTGATCTTAGTGAGTCTCCAGCATCTCGCAGCACCGCAAAGCCAGCCAGCAGGAGGTGTTAGAGAACCGTGTAGACTGATTCCAACGTGGCTACACCAGCTTGAATTCCTACTGACAAGGCATAGCGGCTCCCCATTCCGCACGTCCACGCCAGCATCTGTCCTCATTTGTATCAGCATCGGCGGCCATTCGGACTGGGGTGGGGGCTTAGACGTGAGATGGAATTTGAAGTTTGCATCTGCATTTCCCTGCTGACTAAGGAGATTGAACACTTTAAAAAAAAATATTTCCAGAGAACTTCCTGACCAGTCCCATGGTCCTTTTTTCTTTTTCAAAAAGTTTTAAAAGATTTATTTATTTTATGTATATGGGTACTTCATGCCCACCAGAAGAGGGCATCGGATCCCACCCCGTGGTTGTTAGCCACCATGTGGGTGCTGGGAATTGAACTCAGGACCTCAGGAAGAGCAGTCAGTACTCTTAACCGCTGATCCGCCGTCTCTCCAGCCCCCATGGTCCTTTTTTTTTTTTTTTAATTGAGCTGCTTTTTTGATGTTTAGTTTTGATGTCCCTTTGTTATAATATACACTTATGTCCTCTGTTTCCCACGCACCAGAATAAATAAATGTTTCTGGGTTGTACTGTCCCAAAGAACTTCCTATAAAGCCGGCAATGTTGCCTGCCTGTCTGTCTGTCTGGTCCTGCTATCTATTAGTTAACTGTAGCTGTTAGTCACATAAGAGATGGGGTAAGTGAGACTCTACATTTTTAACTTTACATAACTTCAGTCAATTAAATGTTGCCAGTTACACATGGCCGGTGGCTGCTGCCGGAGTTCAGCTCTCAAAGGTCAAGGGGTCAGCTTGCTTCAGTCACTACAGTGTCCTTGATACTAAAGAGCGTGGCCGTCTCTGAGCTGCTCGGGCATTGTGAGTGCTCATTTAATGAATCGGTAAACAACAAGGAGGGCAGGACCAGAAGTAATGGTTTAATAAGTTGGGGTGATGTGTAAGGTGGAATGATGCTAAAATTAGAGCAGAAGGTCCAGCAGCCTTGAATGTCGCCATCATGTTGTGGATTCAAGGTGAAGGCAGCAGCGGCCCCGTGGGTACTGGCCCCCCGTGGGATGAGAGGAGTTGGCTTTGCAGCCCGAGGTTCATCTTGCCCTGACAGTGGGCTGAGGGTGAAGCTCCCATGGACACCCGCAGGCAGGGAGTTCACAGCAAGTGTTCCCGGGCCCGGAAACTCCCACCGGAATGTGCGCCTGATCTAACGGGATCCGTGGATCCTTATGGGAACTCCAGAGCTGACAGCAAAGACCCTATAGCTGTTGCGGGACCCAGGGAAGCTTTGCTGACTGTGAGACACACTCGCTATTCGTAGTTCAGTTGTGGTGGTTGTGTCTGGTCCGTGCCGTCCTTGGCGGGGTAGATTCTATCCCCGGAGCCCATCAAGTCCATCCTCTTCCTCCCGTCTCTACTCCAGCCTCGAACTGGAATTGTGCTCCGGGAGTACCTGCCGATAAAACCGGCTAGCTGAACACATTTAATACAGCAATGCTGAGCTTGGAGCGATAGACCTATTTTAAGACAAAAACACATACAAGATCCTCACATACCAGGAGTCGTGTTTACAGATGAAGCAGAAAGGCTTGGCTTGAGATTTCAAACCCCTCCCGCTGCGTGTGCCTTTACTCACAAAGGGAGTGTGGGTAAGAAGTATAGAATGTCATTCCCTAGACAGATGTGTCGTCTGTCCACTGCTGCAGGAGTCTGCCCATAGGGGGCAGCAGAGGACCTAAAAGTGAAACAGCAGAGCACAAGGCTCTCCTGAATGGGTGAGTGCCTAGAGGCCTCAGGCAGCGCTTGCTTCTCGGGTTTTGCCCCACCCTGGGGGCTGATAAGGATGCGGTTGTGATTCCCGGGTCTGCGTCGAGTCTGAGATTCTGCAGTCTCTAACAAGCTCCCGGGTGATGCTGCAGCAGCTGGTCACCACCCACACTTCCTGTCACAGAAGGGTGGTAAATGACAATTTCTCCACAGTGTCTCACTGAGTTCCAGCTGCAGATCATCCAATGCACGCTCGCTGGACCGCTGGTAAACACGCATGGCCAAGAACGCCATGTTCTGGTGAAGAGGCTGACTGGAAAAGAGCTAAACCCCGGGTATATCTGTCCCTCGATCACGATGTGCAACTCTGCCGCCCCGCATCTCTGCTGGTAAACTTTAGAGGCTAATAATATCTGCTCCCATCTTGACCCACTTGGGCATAGGATTCTGAGCACGAATTTATCAGATTTTGCCCTGAGTAGAATGTATTGTGTGACGCCTATGTCAGTTTGACCAAATCTAGAATAAGCTGAAAGGTGGACTTCTGAGCATGCTCACGGGGGACTATCTTGATCACGTTAACTGATGTGTGAAGATCCACCACGGTGGTGAGAGGGCGCCATCGCCTGGGCAAAGACTGTATAAAATGGAGAAACCGAGCTGAGCATAGCGTTCATTCATTGTTAACTGACTGTAATGGGACGGGAGTGACCAGCTGCCTTGATTCCCCCGCCCCCACCCTCATGAACTGTGAGTTCAACCCCTTCTCCTCTAAGTTGTATTTTTCAGAGTAGTTTATGACATCTTCCGATCTCCACTGACATACAAGAAGGGGGGAGGGGGCGGACAACTAAGACCCATATCGAGCATGGTGCCCACCCGCCTTCCACGGCCCTGCATAGTGGGCCCCTGGACTGCGAGGAAGATGATCCACAGACTGCACAGTACGTGCCAGACTCGCTGTGCACGCTCGTGACAACTCTTGGAGAGATATATGATCAAGTCAGGGATAAACTCGGAGACATGAAACATGCATGGGGCTGACTGTCTGAAATGTCCCAGGAAACGTGCGGCTCTCTAGCTGGTAGCGTTGTTTCAGGTCATAGAACCTTCAGGAGGTGAAGCCTCCTGAAAGAAGTCGCTGGAGGATTGAGGGGGTTTTATAGCAGGCCCACTCTCTGTAACCTGACTGTGCAAGGAACACGACCCGCCACGCCACCGTCTCCTCGCCACAGCGCCTTTCTTGACGAAATGGACTGTTTTTCTTCTTAAACTGCAAACCACAAGAAAACCTCTCTTAAGTGCTCCTGTCGGACAAATTGTGCCAACAGGAAAAGAGACTAATCCCGGAAGCTGGTACTGAGGAGTGGGGCTGTTGCTTTGATAAAGTCGACTGCGGAGCTCCTTGGACCTGGCTTGTGGGAGGAATGCGGAGGAGGTCCGCGCCGTGGGCTGGGAACGCGCGCCTGCCGCAGGCAGAGCCTGGTGGACCACGCTGCCGGGAACCTCAAAAGACAGGAATGTGGAGAGAAATGTTGACAGTAGAGGCCAAGCTCGGGAAGTCTCAGACAGGAACAAGAACTCTACTGTGGACCGACCGGATTAGAGGCCATTCGTGTTTCATCATGGGAAAGAATCTGGATGATTTCTGCTCTGTTCTGTGGACTTGGATGGAGAGATGGCTCTTCAGTGAAGGGCACTTGCTGCTTTTCTAGTTCAGTTCCAAGCACAAATGCCTGTAACTCCAGCTCCAGGACACCTGGTGCCTTCTTCTGTCCTCCACGGGCATGCACATACACGGCATAAATTCAGACACACACACACACACACACACACACACACACACAATTTAAAGCCAGTAGAAACATCATTTTTTTTTTAAATCAACTCATTTGGTGGAGGAAATTTAAAGGCACGATAACATTCAAAGTTTGCCATGGTTACCACTCACTTCCCTTATCCAGGGCTACAGAGAGGGAGGAAAGAATGGGTTGGAAGGGGGAGGTGAGGAGAACAAGATGGAGAGAGTGAGAAAGCGAGAGAGCAAGAGAGGGAAGGAGAGAGCAAGTGGAGCAGAAACGTGTGTAGTGAGCTCTTTGGAGTGGGAAGGAACAAGTCTGACATTGTGGACAGAGTGGGCGCTGTGGAAGGAGCTGGGATTGTTAAAGAAATTAGCCGCCATCAAAGACGGAGCCTGGTGCTCTGCCCTGGGACAGAACTGCCTTACAGTTCCAGAGGGCGGGAGCCTAGTGAGGAGCCTTCTTATGAAAATGCAGGTTAATTTGCAAGAAGAGAGAGCTGAGCTGAGAATGACTCTGAAGGTGTCCCCTACCTAGGAAAGCATCTACCCAGACTCGGCTGACAGAACACACGAAGGCCACCGCAGCGGCAGTACAGGGCCGGCCATACCTACAGCCAGCAATAGGGCCAGGCAGCATTGTCCACATGGGCCTGGGATTTTCAGACTTGAAGGATGCAGGAGTGAGGGGTTCGTAGAGGTTTGCACCAAAGTTCCAGGAGATAACCGTACCCAGGCAATGTGTAGCAGGACTGGGTGTTCTACAAAGAGACCCCAAGAAGATGTGGCATGAAGCTGGCAAAGCAGAGACACCAGGACTCGGGGAAACCTAGTGAAAGCTACAGGCGTGAAGTGGAGATGGGCTGTGTGTTACAGGCAGCCGAGCGGGAGGGGCTGGGACACACCCAAGACTCTCAGAGCCCAGATGATTCCACAGGAGCTCCAGACGCTGGACATGGACCTGTGGGCTTTGATGAGTTTGGGTCTTGCTTTGTCTCACATTTTTCTTGCTGTACCCCCATTCTTCCTTTTTGAGATGGAAATGTTCACTGGGGGGCCAGGAATTGGGGTTTGGTAGTTCAGCTCCATTTCCTGTCAGCTAGTTCTCTAACTACATCAGCATTAGGATCAACTTCTTCTGCTACGTCTTTCCCTCCATGATGGATTGTGTCTCGTCTTAAACCAGGGGCTCAAATAAGTCCTCCGTCCTTGTTTTTGACAGGCGTTTTGTCCCAGCAACAAGAAAACCAATATATAAGTATCGCCCAGTGAAATGTGATTAATCCACTTTTCAAGACTTGGATAGTTTAAGAATCCTTTGCTATAAAATATGCTGGGGCACACTCATTGATCCATGTACTAATTGTACGTCTATCCATTGCCTAGTATGTGCTTGGGCCTAGACTAGCAGAGATAAACCATATGACGCATTAACCTGTGGGAGTCGCTCATGGATAAACAACATCCTAAGAGGCCAGTCCCACAGAGTCCAGCCACTGACGCCACTGGGCACTGGACTCTAGCGTACACAGAACCAGCCCTTTGGTGTTGGCACGGATACGTGGAGACTGGAGGGTTCTGGGCCATGCTGTGGCCCCCTTCCATCATCAGTTAGCATGCTCCGAGCTGGAGAAAAAAATGGCTTAGTAAGCACAGGTCGCATCAGTTGGCACTGCCCCAGCCCTTACGTTAACATCTGGTCCTCCTCATTTCTGTGCTCCCCCTGCCTGTCCATGCAGAGGAAGAGGGGCCTACACAGCTGAAGTATGCAGGGGAGGGGGACGGCGGTCAGGGCAAGGGGGCAGGAAAAGGAGGAGGGAGGGGCAGAGGGTTCATTCTCCCATCCAGCCTGTGAGCTTCCGGTCAGGCTCCTGGAAAGTGGAATTCTCCTTGCTCGCTCACCACTCTGTGCACACGCCCCTCCTGGAGCAGGACCCTGGGAACTCCATCACCTCCACTTGAGGAGTAGATGCGTGGCTGATGACCGTACCCAAGGCTTTACCAGTGGGAACACGCTAAAGCTCATTAAATTTTAGGCAAAACCGTTGGAAGTTGTTAGCAATCGTGGCTCGGGCTTCCCCTAGGAGGGCTGGGGGAGACTGAAGGGGCCTCAGTGAGCTCCGGCTGCTGCTCCGGCTGACATCCTACTTCACCTGGGCTCAGGAGACACACGAGGGGCAACTCTGTAGACCTACTGAGCACATCTCAATATGCAGAAGGAATGCCACACCCTCTCCAGCTCTGCTCTAGCTCTGAAGGACCGTTTTGCTACACATAGCAGCAAGTTTTTTGAAAACCGACATTAAATCACGATGCTTAAACCCATGACAAGGAACAAGTACCTTGAATTTTCCCCTTTGCGGGTCTCTCTGCTGAAAACAAAACAAATCCTCAGTTACCTAATCCTGGCCACCCCTGTGCAGAACCTTTAAGGCTAGAAACTTCAAAAGCAGCCGCTCTCCCCTGCTTTCCATTCTGTTTTGCCCCTCAACACCCCCACACACACACTCATGGGATGACCTCACCTGATTTTTATATAGAAAATTGAGTCCAGCTGGCGTCGGCTCCCTCCAGACCCCTCATCTCTGTGTGGATGCAATCTGGGAACCCTTTGTCTTCCCTTTCCCTTCCCTCTGATTGTAAGGAGAATGAGCCCCGCCTCCTGTCTCCTCAGTATGGTCTCTGTCCCCTAAGAGAAGCGAGTGCCCTCTTTGCCCACAGACTGCCTAGGGACAAACCTGAGCCTCTTCCTGCACCTTGTAGCACCCCACAGCCCCTCGAGAAAGTTTTGTCCCCCGGGATCTGAGTTCTCACTCTAAGCAATTTTGTTCCTGGACCTTTGAGTTGTTTTCCCTTGGTTTTCATACATGGGTCTGACCTCCAGCAATTTTCAAAGTTAGATATTTCACCTTTTACAAATAGTGAAAGGACTGAAGCCCGTGACTATCTCTGAGTACCCAATACCTTCCCATCTCTAAAGTATATCCTCAGGGCACAGCCTTCTGTCCTTTATAAGACCCAGAAAACGTCTAGCAGAGAAACTCCTAATGCCTCCTGATTTGGGTCCCATTGTGATGGAGGCCCAAAACAGGCCCTTAAAAAACAAAAGGTCAACTTATTTAGCGATATATTTCCCTATAATTCATAGTCGTGTCCTCTGTTCCGTTCACATGCGGAGTGAACCTGTGACCTCCAGGCTGCCCCAGGCCTTCCAGCATCTTCAAGGCTCTCACAAGCGTTCACCCAAGGGGCACACGACCTTCCTTCCTTTGTGGGGTATCTTATCCCAAGCACAGCCTACACAAGTGACCCCCATCCTCTCTTTTAGAGTCACTTTGGATAGTTTTAGAGATTTGTCTGCTCATGTAACCTTAATTGCATATTTTAGCTGGTTTTTCAGGGTACCTCAACTTTATTTTCATGGCTTCAGTCTGAATTTGACCAACTCTCAGAATTTACCCAAGGTATCAAATTTATGTCTTTGAAGTATTTTTCCCATTTTTATTGTTTAAAATCTGATTTCTAGAACATGGTACACTGTAGCAAATTATAGCGCATGAAGGGTTTGTCAAATTAACAAGACCTGCCCAGATACTTAGAAGAAATAGAGGAAGAAACCATATGGCAGGAGGAGAGAATCCATTCATGCGAGCAATCCTGCGGCCTCTGAACGCCCACCACGGCTCCCCATGAATGTACAAAAGAGTCAAAAGATAAACACATTTCAGTGAAATGGGGAAGTGCTCACAAAATACTTATCAATATAGCCAGGCTTGTTTAAATTTTGTGATTCCCTATACACACACACACACACACACACACACACCCCGCTTCTCCTCCATTGTCTTCCTGGGACCCACACCCACCAAGGCTGAGATAATTGAAAAGGTTGCTGGTAATACAAGCCTCTTCCAGAAGAAGACAGGCACTCTTCAGGGTAATAAAACACGGGAGCTGTGCCAGCAGCACGGGCTAGCTGGTATGTCTCAGATAACCCACCTGGAAGCCAGATGACCGCCGTGGCCTGTTCCGCCTCTAGCAGACGGCTCTGAAGCTCCCTGTGTCTCCCCAGCAGCCAAGTTGGGTGAGGCTGGGAAGTCCACTCCAAATGGCTATACCCTGGGCTGGCCATGCGTGCCAAGGCCATGGCTAAAGGCTACTGTTTCAGGGAGATGGGGGTAAAGCAACTATTGGGGAATTCTGTCTGTTTGTAGACAGCAGACAGACGTGGAGGAGCTGCTGAGGAGACAGGAGGCACCAATGCACAGGAAGTGTGTGTAAAACGAGGGCTGGAGAGATGGCTCGGTGATTAGGAGCCATCTCTTGTAGAGGACCGAGGTTCAATTCCCAGCACCCACATGGATGCTCACCACTGTCTGTAACCCCAGTGCCAGGGAATCCGGTGCTCTCATACAAGTACACATGCAGATAAAACACCAATGCCCATAAACTAAAAAAAAAAAAAAAAAAAAAAAAAATCATTATAAAGAAGAAAAAGCTAGCCGGGCGGTGGTGGTGCACGCCTTTAATCCCAGCACTTGGGAGGCAGAGGCAGGCGGATTTCTGAGTTCGAGGCCAGCCTGGTCTACAAAGTGAGTTCCAGGACAGCCCGAACTACACAGAGAAACCCTGTCTCGAAAAAACCAAAAAAAAAAAAAAAAAAAAGAAGAAGAAGAAGAAGAAGAAGAAGAAGAAGAAGAAGAAGAAGAAGAAGAAGAAGAAGAAGAAGAAGAAAAAGCTGAAGAACTGGCTCACAGGCCATCCTCCTCCAGGCAGGAGTTCAAACAGGTCAACTGCTTTGCTCAGACAGTTAAGCACTGATTGGAGTAGCATTCACTTGAACAAGCAAACAAGATAGACTGACATACCACAACCATACAAAGGGCTGATAAAGAATAAGACAGAAACCAAGCAAACAGATAACAAACTAGACTTGACAGAAAGTCTGGGCAAATGAAAAGCCATTGACCATGTGGAGTTGACCGTGTGGAGCTGACCGTGTGGTGTAGACTGTGTGGAGCTGACCGTGTGGTGTAGACTGTGTGGAGCTGACCGTGTGGTGTAGACTGTGTGGAGCTGACCGTGTGGTGTAGACTGTGTGGAGCTGACTGCGTGCTGCCAGCACAGCTGACCTGAGAAAGCAGTAACCTTTACTACAAGAAACTGCACAAAGGGAGCTGAGTGCTTGTCCTGAGCCTGGGAATTTCCGTATTTGGTGCACTGGCGCCATTGGGGAGATGGAAAAGGACAGGTCGCACCGTGCGGCATGTGAGCAGGGATGAGGTTAACACTGGGACATGACATAAATGTGCTCCAGGTTGCCGCGTTAGCCCACGCAGCCAGGGGACTGGCCCTCTGTCACCTGCAGGAGGATTCCTGCAGAAGGCAGGAGGAATCCTGGCTGAGAGGGGGATGAGAGTGGGATGGTGAAGCCAGATGATGCTCCGGCAAGGGCCCTCTCCGCCCTTCACACTCCAGTCAGACTGAACGGCAGTACCCAAGCAAAACCACCAAGTTCTTAGTTCTAGGTGACTTGGTGTGTGTATGACATCAAAGGAGGGATGATAGAATTTTTTCCAGAATACTCAAAGCTAAATGCATTAGATCCTATAACACTAAATAGATAAGAATTAGGCAGTTATTTAAATGGTGTAATGGGAGGAATAAAATAATACATGCTTTAGTGGCAAACAGTATCTGCATTAATCATAATGACAATATAAATATTAATGAACAAACAAACTCTGGGCTGTAACTCAGTTGAGAACATGAGAGTGTATGGTAGTTTATAATATGCAACAGAAAGTTAGTGGTGATTTCTAGATTTTACTTTTTAAATTTTAAAGTAAAAAATAGTAGTAGCGCTGGTCACTTTTTTCACTGCTGTGACGTAATGCCTGGCAGAAGGCAGGAAGGGCTGGCTTTGGCCCACTGTGTAAGAGGGACACAGTCCAGCAGGGTGGGAATGGCTGGCGGAAGGAGCAGCGGCGGCTGGTCACAGCGCATCCCACGTCAAGAAGCACAGTGGGGTGGGGGCTGTTGTGGAGGTTGGAAGGAAAAGTGTCTCCCATGGGCTTGTGTATTTGAACACGTGTCCCCCTGGTTCCTGGTGGGACAAGGAAGGTCGAGGAGGTTACAGAACCTTTAGGAAGTGTATCCTTGCTGGAGGAAGTGTGTCACTGGGGCGGACTTTGAAAGTGTATATCCTCGGCCTATTTCTGATTCACTCTCTGCAAACCCTGAAGACATCATCTCTCAGTTGCCAGCTCTGGCCACATATTTCCGTGTCTCCCTACCTTTATGGACTCTCTCTCTTCCTGGAACCATAAGCCAAAATAGACTCTTTTCCCACAAATCACCTTTGGTTGCTGTGTTTATTACAGCAGCAAACAAAAACAAAAACAAAAACCAACGCACCAGGGAAGTGAAGGCTCCCAAGACCCAATGGGGATGATGTTAGCAAAACTACACAACAAAAGGGAGACAGAACCCATAGAGACCACTTCCAGCAGCTAGGCAAGGCCCCCCAGTTGAGGGATGGAGCCACCCACCCATCTCAAAATTGTTAACCCAGAAATGTTCCTGTCCAAAGGAAAGACAGGGACAAAAACAAAAAACAAACAAACAAACAAACAAAACCAAAAAAAAAACCCAAACAAACAAAGCAACCGAGACGGAAAGAAAGGGCACCCAGAGACCACCTCACCTGGGGAGCCATCCCATCTGCAGACACCAAACCCCAACACTATCGCTGAAGCAAGAAGTGTTTACAGACAGGAGCCTGATATGGCTGTTCCCTGAGAGGTTCTACCAGCACCTGACCAATACAGATGCAGATACTCACAGCCAATCATCGGACTGAGCCCAGGGGACCCCAATGGAAGAACTAGGGGAAGGATGGAAGGAGCTGGAGGAGATTGCAACCCCATAGGAAAAACAATATCAACCCACCAGACCATCCAGAGCTCCTAGAGATGAAATCACCAACCAACCAGCACACACGGAGGGAGGGACCCGTGGCTCCAGCTGCATCTGGAGCAGAGGATGGCCTTACCTGACATCAATGGGAGGGGAGGCCCTTGGTCCTGTGGAGGCTTGATGCCCCAGCGTAGGGGGCTGTTAGATCAGTGAGGCTGGAGTGGGTAAGTGGATGGAGGAGCACCCTCATAGAGGCAAATGGGGGGGGGGAGAATGAAATGGGGGGTTTGTGGAGGGGTAACCGGGAAGGGGGTATCATTTGAAATGTAAACAAATAAAATGATTAATTTTGTTAAAGGTAACAAAATACAGCTCCAAAACCACAAGCCCCGCCCTCCATGACCTATTCCCTCCAGTGTGACTCCTCTTAAATCCTGCCAAAGGAGGGGGGCCACCAGCTGAGGGCCCAGAGCTCAGTCACATGGGCCAGCAGAGAACCTTCTACGTTCAAACTGCAGCGGTGGTGTGAACAGGCTGTCTCCTGAGCAGGGGGATGGAGAGAGAGCAGAACCAGGCCCGGGAAAGCCAGGCGAAGGGACTACTTACTTCCCCGTAAGCCACAGAGCATCATTTGACTTTGAAAATTATATACATAGAATGCTTCAGTAAGAATAAATTACGTTTTGAAAAGGAATTTGTCCGACATTCCTCAGAATTAAGTGTTTCATGCATGTGTGTGTGCGCGCGTGCTCTAGATGGAGAGGGACTAGACCACGGCTTTGCTCCTGCTAATTGCCTGCAGATGTGTAAATGTCTTCAGGGTGAAAGGGAAGGGTAGCAGAAACCACAGCATGTGACCGGCTGGAAGTCCCCCACCCCACCCCCGCACCCCCCCCATCCCCGTCCTACCTTCCAAGTTAAACGGGCACAGCTGCCAGGGACCGTGGAGCCCAGATGCGGGAGTTCGCTGTGCTACGTGTGTTTCTCATATCCCTGAACCAGGAGGCACCTGCCTTGGCAGCCAAATGCTGGGATCTTCAAGGGTAGAAGTAAGCCCACCGCCAGGGCTCACTTCAGCTGGAAGGGAAGCCCATTATATAGAGAACGCAGTGTTGACTGGACTGGGGTCGGAGGGGAGACCCCAGAAGAAGTGGATACAATGTCAACTGTATGATGGAACTTTTTTTTTTTTTTTTTTTTTTTTTTTTGGGGTTTGGTTTGGTTTTCCGAGACAGGGTTTCTCTGTGTAGTCCTGGCTGTCCTGGAAATCAAGCCGTAGACCAGGCTGGCCTTGAACTCAGAAATCTGCCTGCCTCTGCCTCCCAAGTGCTGAGATTACAGGCATGGGCCACCACTGCGCCGGCTGGAACTTTTATTTAAGGTTAAATCACTTCTAGAAGACCCACAAATTCATGCACAAAGCAGAGTTGTCCCACATTTGCTGGTGTGGGGACGAGGCAAGCTCCTGGGATATCTATTCGTCGCTTTGCTCTCTGCTTTTTCTCGCCTCTTAGTTTTGACACATAGGTGTGTTTATTTTAAAGTAGTTTCTTTCCGAGCATGACTGTACACATGTGTTCCCACACTTAGGAGGCAGAGTCAGTAGGAGAGAGAGTCCAGAGCCAATCTGAACGTCTAGCGCGTGGGGCATGGAGGCCGCAGCTGGAGGATTAGAAGGTCAAAGTCATCCTCGGCTACCTCATACATTCTAGGCCAGCCTGGGCTACATGAAACTTTGTATTAGGATAAAACGCCAAGACAAATAAATAAATGCAGTATCCTCATAGATAACATAGTTGAGTCTTCCTTCTACTGAATTTAACAATCTAACTTTAAAAAGAGTGTACGTTATTCATGGAGTCGAGTGCATGCATGCATGCGCGGGCCTGGTCAGAAGAGAATGTTAGCGCCCTTGGAACTGGAACACGGTATTGGTGGGTGTCGGGATCTGAATCCACTCCCCGTGGGTGAGCGTGCATGCTCTTAGTCACCAGGCCGAGTCTTTGATTGTTTGAAATTGAGTTTCTTGCAGCATTTTCTGCTTGCTACTTGTTTTCTGTCTCTCCCGCCTACTCTTTGTCCTCTGTCTCTTCATTCCCTTTACCCTTTTGTGTAACGTAGCATCTTTATAGGAGGCTCACAGTGTACTCCTGTTTCCCGTGGCTCTGCTTTGTGTTATTACCATAATACGTTATGGCTGGCCCCATTCTTCTTTTGAGACAAAAGTCTCGCTCTACAGCCCAGGCTGGTCTCAAACTCAGCAATTTTCTCGCCTTGGTCTCCAATACTGAGAGCATAGGCATGTACTACCATGCCCTGCTCACACGTGTGCATGTTAGCAACCCACAATACATCTTTATTATATTTCCCTTAATTATATTTAAAAATAAAAATTGAATAAAAAGGTGTATTTTATATTTACCTAACATTTATAATTCCTAACACAGTGTGTGTGACTGTGTGTGAGTGTGCATGTCTGTGTATGTGTGTGTATGCATGTAAAAGTGTACGGTGGTGTGTATGTGTGTACATGAGTATTTATGTGTGCGAGCATGTATGTATATGTATGAGTAGTGTTTGTGTGTATATATATACATGTGAGAGTATGTATTTGTGTGAATATGCATGAGTGTATATGTATGAGTGCATATATGTGTGAATATGTGAGCATGTATGTATCTGCATGTGTCTGTACATGCATGTGAATGTGTGTACGTGTGTATATGTATGTATATGTGTATTTGTGTGTGCATATGTGTGTATGGGTATGTGTGGTGTGTACCTAAGTGTGTACTTGCACCTGACACTACTCCCCCATGCACTGACCAGAGCTGAACCTCAAGTGTCGTCCTCCACCATCATCCATTTATTGCCCTGATGCAGCCTCTGGCTGCCCCGGAAGCTCGTCCATGTGACGAGGCTGCTTGGCCTGAGACCTGCCTGTCTCCGTGCAGCACTGGAGTCACAGGCATGCCGAGCCATGCACGTCACTAGAGATGAGAACACAGGTGAGAGCTGCAATAGGAGGTGCCCGTCAGAATCCATCAGCACAACCGACATGATCTTGAGCCCCCAGACTGTGGGATAAATAAGCTTCTCATCTTTTAGTTGACAGGTCTCGACTGTTCTGGTGTATCAGCAGAGCACAGGTCCCGCACCTTTCTGGAACTCCAAGAGCTCCATATTTGTAGGCTGCCTCCTGGTCCAGGCCTGTCTTCCTTCTCATAAGTGTGATCTTTTTGTTGGCATAGTTATTGAATTTTCTCCTTTTTTTCCCCTCAAAATAGCGTTGTGAGATTTTTTTCCCTCCATTTTTATTTGTCTTTTGAGGTATTTTAATGAGAAGACAAGAGAAATGGCATTGGGAACGGCCACACATAATTTTGAAAAAATAGGAATTTCCACTTCTGCCCCTTAAAAAAAGAATGTATTCTATTCAACTATTATCTAATGTAAAGACGTTCTCAATTATCTCTCTCTCTTTTTTTAAAGATTTATTTATTTATTATATGTAAGTACACTGTAGCTGTCTTCAGACACCCCAGAAGAGGGCATCAGATCTCATTACGGATGGTTGTGAGCCACCACGTGGTTGCTGGGATTTGAACTCAGGACCTTCGGAAGAGCAGTCAGTGCTCTTAACTGCTGAGCCATCTCTCCAGCCCCTCAATTATCTCTTTATTGTCCTTTTAATAATGTTTGTTTTAGTTCCACTGTGCTGCTTGCATTCTAGACCCTTCTAAGCTATTTGATATAATTTCCCCATTATTTCATTAATATTTTAACATTATAGCATCCTTAAGTTGACTCTTGTAGATAGCACCAAAACTGTGTTTTATGTATTGAGGGAACCCTTAGCAAAGGGTTTCGCATGTCGTCCCACACACATGGGTTTGGCATGTTTCTGACTGACACACAGCACAGCTGAGCTACCCGGCTTCTGCGACGGAGCTCCCTCACTGTTTCTTGAAATGTCACTTCCTCCTGCTTCCATTTCTCCTTCTTTTTCTCTGATTTTCCTGTCCAGGCTCCTCTTGCTCCAGCCTCTCCTCAAATGATAAACCAAGACTTCTCAGGGCTTACTCTCTGGTTTTATCCCTTGGGACCATCCCATCTATTCCCTGGACCTTAATTATTCTGCATTAACTGTGCACTGTCAAGCCTATATGTCCTCTCATGACCATATGCATTCTACTCAACATTTCCTCTCATTTTAGATGTATGTATATGTATGAATGACTGTTTTGCCTACATAAACGTCTGTGCATTGCATGTGCATGTGTTTGGTGCTCTCAGAGACCAGAGCTGGGAATCATATTCCCTGGAACTGGCATTATGGGTGGTTGTGAGCCACCATGTGGGTGATGGGAATTGAACCCAGGTCCTCTGCAAGAGCTAAAGTGTTCTTAACCACTGAGCCATTGCTCCAGGCACTGCTCGACATTTCTTATTCTTGTTCTTCAACTAGAAATTGAAGATACTATCTCATCAAGACATTATAAGAATTAAGAGAATTTGTAAGATATTACTTAGGATTTAAAAGTTTAAAACATTAAGAAAATTTCATATTTACCTTTAGTAACTCCTGCATAATAGTGCCAGTTCCCTAAATGAGTTCCAGACTACCCTTACCTAGAGAGCAGCACATAACACTGTCTGCTAACTACAGCGTTACCTTCGCTCCAAACCTTGACTGTGTATGAATGTCACTCAAGCCAGAAATATGCTCTTCATCTTGACAGAACACAGGCACATATGCACGTGCCAATGAATATGAATAATAGCTAGCTTTTCATACATATAGGTAGAGTGAGAGTCTTCAAGGGGCAGGTGTGACATTAAAAAGTGGGAAAGGCATGTCTAGGAAACAGGGAACAGTTTGGAGAATGAGAAAACTAAAGAGCAGCCTCAGGCTGAGGGGACTACAATCCCTCCGCATGACCAGTCCTCTGGCCGTTATACTAATGCAGTCTGATGTCACCTGTTCTGGTGAGTCTAGCCATGAGGGCTTCTGGTCCGTATAGCTCTGAAAGGTATTGGTTCCATGGGGAAGGAAGGAATGCATGCAGCTGAGAGAGCAGAATTGAGTTAAAGAACTGTTGGGATATACATATACATATACATATACATATACATATACATATACATATACATATACATATACATGCATGCTATTTTATTGGGTTCTTATACCTCTACCTCCCTTCCAGCCCTTATTCTATCCTCATCCATTCTAACCCTCAACACTAGGTAGGAGATAAGGACGGTTAGAGGGAAAGGGGGGCACAGATCTCTTTAGACCACTTCCTAATGATTAGGGGTGTCTGGTTTCTTGGTGTCCCATCTTCATTGTCAGAGTATCTCTAACTTTTTTGTCTCATCTCTTTGCTCATGACCACTTGACAAACTGTAACAACAGCCAGGAGCAGCCAAGGGAGAAGCAGCCGCCTTGGAACGTGCCCCAGGCCCCTCTGCAGACTCCAGCATTTATATCCTCTGAAAACTCCCCAGAATTCCAAATATAAACTATCTGCAGCTAGGCAAAATTACGCCCGTGCCACTGCACGAAATGAAGCATAATCGCCTGCTGTCGAGCAGCCTCTGGCCCCACACCTGGGATCACAACAAAAACCACATAATGTACCTGGGTTTCTCTTTTAAAAAACATTTTTTATTGGTTATTTTATTTATTTACTTCTCAAAAGTTATCCTCCTTCCCTGTTTCCCCTCTGCAAACCCCCTATCCCATCCCCCTCACCCTGCCTCTCTCCGGGAGCTCCCCCACCACCCGCCCACTCCCGCTTCACCCTGGTATTCCCCTGCCCTGGGGCATCAAGCCTTCACAGGACCAAGGGTCTTCCCTCCCATTGATGCAGATAAGGCCATCCCCTGCTACATATGCAGCTAGAGCCATGGGCCCCTCCATGTGTACTCTTGGGTTTAGTCCCTGGGGGTTCTGGAGATCTGGTTACTTGATAATGTTGTTCTTCCTATGCAGCTGCAAACCCCTTCAGCTCCTTCAGTCCTTGCCCTAACTTCTCCATTAGGGTCCCAGTGTTCAGTCAGATGTTTGGCTGTGAGTGTCCACATCTGTATTGTCAGGCTCTGGCAGAGCTTCTCAGGGGACAGCCATACAAGGCTCCTGTCAGCAAGTGCTTCTTGGCATCAGCAGTAGTGAACCAAAATTCTCACTACAGAGAACCATTAAAACACTGTTTAATTAAAATCTGTATGCATCCCAGCCTCCTGCGTGCCTGGTGCTGTGAACATCACCCTGTATGGAATGCATTCTCTACTGTGACACAGTGGCAGGGAGGGGAGGGCCTAGCTCCAGACTGGGTCCCAAAGGAGGATCAACAGGAAAATTGGCCCTGGTTTAATGCTGCTCGCTCATAGGGGAGACAGTCCCCAGGAGACTCAGGGAAATGTAAGATGGGATGGAAAATCCAGTGCTAGAAGCCTCTGTGAGTGCCTCAGCGCAGGCGCGGTTCTCCTCCTCTTTGCCAACACTCAGCCTTGCTCCTGTCTCAGAACATCCGTGAACCCCGCTTTTCCAGTTCTGAAGGATTCTGTCACCCTCCCCAGGGTGTAGTTAGATCGAGCTGCAAGGTGCTGGAAAAGGAACAGCGCCTGTTAATTTTCTAATAAGGATGCTCGCTGCATGGAAAGCACCAGAACTCATTAAGGCTCCCCACCACATTGCCCAAGCAGCACCATTTCCCTGTAGCTGGAAGCACTTCCCCTCTTTCCTATGGAACCCCAGGAACCGTGGCCCCTTTGTTTCTCTGGTAACTTAGGAAAAACTATTTGGCTTGTGTCCTAGAGGATTTATTGACCCAATGTGACCCTCATACTACAGATGGCAGTGATACCAGGCACAAGCTCATGTTCTCAAAGAGAGGAACTTTCACAAAGAGTTTTATTAACTAAAACTGCGCCAGTGTAAAGTCTGCTCTCAATTTTCTGCGTGTCCTACATCTTTTAACAGTGATCCAGATCCCACGAGCAGAACAAAGGGTGAGGAATACTTGATTTACCCAATTTTCTTCTCTCAACTTTTCGTGGCGGGTGTACCTACAAGACTTCCTGCCACGTGTTGGTAGCCCTCCAGTTCACAAGCCAAGAGAAATTCACAGGGACTGATCAGGATCAGTGCCAACTCGATTAGCCAGGTGGGGGGGGGAAACCACTCTGCCAACAACAACTGTAGCTTCCAGAGAAATTACCACCCATCTTCTGGAAGGGAGGAGGCCAGCTTCAGACACTTTGGTTGACTGCAGGACTCAGTCCAACTACTCCAGTCCTGATTAGTCCTCGCCTGGAAGGCCATTCCAGCTGCCCTGCGACAGGTGAGTGGTGGTGGCTGAGCTTTCCCTGTATATAGTTCACACACCCATGAAAAGCTGATTAGATGAAAGTCAATACTGTTTTCCTCTTCCAGGATGCTTCCACCCCAAGTTGCCCTAAGGAACGATCTGGGGAAAGAGGACAGGAAAAAGCACTTGGGACAGAAGCCAGGCATGCAAACATCCAGTGAGAAAGCTAGGGTTGGGCCCCAGAGTCAGAGGAGGAATGGAGTAAGAGGAGGCTGGAGGGATAGCTAGAGGCGGCCCACACAGCCCTGTAGTTGTTAAAGATCTGAATCTGGTTCCTTAATATAGTAAATCAAGTCAGTAGGCACCTGCTTCACCGGATCCCCGATTGGATTAACTTTATCTTCTGAGGAACGCTGGCGCAGAGAGACGGCTGGAGGGACCCTGCCTGGGAGGCAGCAGTTCAGAAATGAGCAAAGCAGTTCCTGGAGGTAGACAGAAGAGATGTTGGAGACACCCCTGGGTAAAGATAACAGGATTTATTAGCACAACAAATGATAGAAGGCATTAGACATGATCCTTCACCCCTGAGATGCCAAGAACTTAGCTTTTCTTCCCAATGACTTTTTTGGAACACGCATGCTGTTGAATGAGGAAAAATATCCCAAAGAGTGGTGTTCATAGCCTGGGTTTTCCTTCAGTGCTGCCCTGACTGGCTGGGAAGCTGGCCTAAATGCTGAGAGGGGACAGTGGAAGCCACTAGGGTGGCCCGGGAGCTTGCTGGGGTAAGAACTGTGTGTGGCCAAAAGCACAAAACAGGAAGAGCAGAAAGCAGCCCTGAAATGAGGAGAGCATCCCCTTTGTCGCGGGCCCCTGGTCTCTCCAGAACCCTACCCCATCTATGACAACGCCAAGCATTACACCAGCAGGTAAAGGGGAAATGTTTACACATCCCCTCTCTGATGTTGGAGCAGAACACCAGGGTAGGGACTGAGAGGCACAAAAAGGAACACTGGCATAAACGCAAATCAAAATCAGAATGGGATGTTGCCTCGAGTCCCTTACGGTGATACAGTTTCAGGGCCAAAGGGTAAGGGTTGGCAAGGATGCAGACGAAGGAGCCCATGCACACTGTTGGCGGGGATGGAAGCTGGCTGAATCACTGTGGAAACCAAACGGAAATTCCTCATAAAAATGAAAAGTAAACCATCAAGTGATTCAGCATCTTACTTCTGGTTAAATAGCCACAGGACATAAAGCCTTTATAGGTACCAGGCGGCCTCTGCAGCGCTGCCACATGACACCTGACATGGCTTAGTGGTGTGGAGTGGTTTGCTCAGCTTACAGTTTCAAGGAGCTTCAGTCCATTGTCCTTGGCACCACTGATTCCAGGCTCACGGCGAGAGAGCATCCTGACAGCAGAAGTATGCAGCCCAGGCCACTTGCCCTACAGCAGACAGGCTTATCAAGCAGGAAAGGGTTCTAGGACAAGATATAGCCCCAGACAAAGTTCTCTGACTTCCTTATCACATCTGTGTCACTGTGCTGGATAGTTTTATGTCAACAGGACACAAGCTAAGGTCATCTGAAAGAAAGGAACCTCAGTTGAGAAAATGACTCCATGCGATCAGGCTGTTGCAGCTAATGGGAGCCATGCAGAGAACCGCAGACAAACATCAGGCAAGGGAGAGTCTATATTAGAGATCTCCATCGGGCTCTTCCCCGTGGAGCTTGGGAAACTCCTCAGGAGAGGAGGAGGAAGGATTGTAGGAGCCAGAGTGGGTCAAGGACACCAGGAGAATGTGTCCCACAGGATCAACTAAGCAGGGCTCATGGGCTCACAGAGACTGAAATGGCAGTCATGGAGCCTGCATGGGTCTGCACCAGGCCCTCGGCAAATATGTTGTTGTTAACGTAGTGTTTTTGTGGGACTCCTATAGTAGGAGTAGGGTGTCTCTGACTCTTTCATGTGCTCTTGGGACCTTTTCCCTCCTACTGCCTTATCCATCCTTGATATGAGAGTCTGTGCCTAGCCGTATTGCATCTTGTAATGCTGCGTTCTATTGATATCCCTGGGAAGTCTGATCTTTCCTGAGGGAAACAGAGGAGTGGGTCTGGAGAAGAGGGGAGATAGGGGGTGCTCTGAGGAGTAAAGGGCCAGAAAACTGCAGTTGGGATGTATTGTATGGGAGAAGAATAAGAAAACTCGTTATATACCACCCCAAAACAGTCTTATGTAACTGTAGAATAATATTTTTACTATAAAAATAGATTTCTGGGCAAAAAAGAAAGAGAGAGAGAGAGAGAGAGAGAGAGAGAGAGAAAGAAAGAAAGAAAGAAAGAAAGAAAGAAAGAAAGAAAGAAAGGAAAACAGGTTAAGGTAAACTTGTAGGGCATTTTCATGGGAAAGGGTCTAACCCATTGTGGTTGGGGGCTGTCCCTGAACTGGTGGCCCTGGGTTCAGTAATAAAAAGGCTAGGAAACCATGAGGAGCAAGGCAGAAAGCAGCACCCCTCCATGGCCTCTGCATCAGCTCCTGCCTCCAGGTTCCTGCCCTGCTTGAGTTCCTGTTCTGACTTTGGTGATGAACAGTGGTGTGGAAGAATAAGCTGAATAAACCCTTTCCTCCTCAGGTCACTTTGGTTGTGTGTTTTATCACAGCAATAAGAACCCTAACATGGCAGTCACATGACAAAACACCCTCCATAAATGACTTAAAGGGGAAAATCTTGATTTTAGCTCATGGTACCAGAGGCGTCAGTCCATCATTCTTGGCCCCACTGATCCTGACCATTAGGCAGAAGTTATTCAGCTGTAGTAGACGGGAAGCAGCCTGGAGGGAGACATGTAGCAAGCAGAGGGAAGCCTGAAACAGAATATAGTCCCCAAGAGCACCTCTCCAGTGACCTACTTCCCCTTTGTAAGCCCCGCCTCCAAGGCATGTGTCAATCTAATTGAGTTGAGGTGGAGGCACAAGGATCAGAAGTTTGAGGTCAACCTTGGCCACATACTGAATTCATCGACAGCCTCCACACATGGGGCCCTAGGACCCTGCCTCAAAACAACCAAAACCATAAAAAAGCAAAACAGCAGTTGTTTTTAAAATTTCCCCAAGCTGGGACTGTTTGAGAGGCAGCAGTAGCCACCAAGTCCGGAGGCTTACTTTTTAAAGAACACAGTTTTATAAACACTGTCACACCATGTAGAGGTTTTCATCAACCGCGTTTCTTCTTCCTAATGGGAAATAGTATCTGAAACAGGCATAGCTGTGGTCAGGATCAATACTCCCCACTGAGCTGAGCCTGTCTCAGAGAACTCTGCACCGCAGCCAGTTTTCCTCACATCTGACAATCCCCGCAGAGTGCTGGAGAGCACGGATGATCTCCAGGGTGGCTTCTCATTTCCTCCCCAGTCTGCTCTGTTCCTGGGTCAGTGCTTGGAGCCACCCTTACTCAGAGAAGTTGGACAAGTTAGCTACATTCCTGCTCCTCCTTCCTCCCACTCCAGCCTTGCTATGTGGTGTTCAATAGAAAACAGTACACACTGGAGACGGCAAAACTTAGGGCTGCTTTTCTTTTTTAAGGAGACTTTTGGTAGGGGCTTTGGGATGCAGAGGGGAAGACACCTCTCTATCCCTGGGGAAGGGAAGCGACTCCACAGACCTCATCTTTTTCAGACAGGTCTCTCCTTCGACCTGGCATTCTCAGATCTGGTTGAATAAATCTCCTTATATTTTCAGACATTTTATTTATTTATTTATTTATTTATTTATTCCAAAAGGTATCCTCAATTACTCTAAACCCATAAATATTTAATACAAATAGACAGACTTTATAATTTTAAAAACAAGATAAACTAGGCAGTGGGTTTCTATCTTAGAACAGTAATACCATATCAGCCAAAAGGCTGCAAAGGCTGCCTGGACATATGCCAAGAGGAAAGGACAGCGCAGCTAACAGCTGCAGACCCTCTAGAGTGCCAGAAAAAGGTGGGGCATTGGTAGACACAGGGAGAATCTATGTGCTACACTTTATCACCAATCTTGAAACCTGGGCTATATGTCACCCCTAAATTCATATACAGAAGTCCTGACTACAAAAGAAATTGACCTAAAAAGTCACTAGCAAAGGACCTAACTCAATATGGCCTGTGACAAAAAAAAAAAATGAACCCAAATATGCATAGAAGGACAGCAATAAGGAGACAGGTGGAGCAGACAGACAGACAGCTATCTAAATGACACAAAGAAAGACTCCAGGAGACACCAATCTTGTCTACACTGTTAGCCTTCTAGCCTTGAAGGCTGTGAGAAAATGCATCTCTGTTGTTTAGGCTGTGGTACTTGCTACAGAAACCCTAGCCAATGAGTATAGCCAAGGGCAGAACTGTTTGGCCCACAGAATATAAAATACTGTTCTGGAGTCACTGACAAGCCTGTTTCTCCCAACCATTGGCTTTCTTCTCCCTGTTCCTGGAAACAGGACCCTCGGCCAGTTTCGTGTTGCAGGATGAACCACTCCCATCTGACTAACACAGCAGCTGCACAACTTTAGATCACCAGCCTGGGAACTCAAGACAATGGTTGACACCCCTCAGATGACGGGTATTCCCTGCATGGCCTAAAAAGCCTGCATCCAATAACAAATCAGCCCCCTCTCCAATTTACTTTGATATTTAAACATAATCTTAGTTGATGAATTGTTGCATTGCCAGAACAGAGTTTTAAATCCAGAAACATGGGAGGGGAGGGGAGTGAGCCCAGTCACAAATATTCACTACTTAAAGGGACCAACTACAAACTTATCCAATAGAGGCGGGGCTTGGCTTCCCAGTGGTAACTCTAGGCCCAGTCCCCAAATCCCTCAGGATGAGCCAGGAGCTCCCAATGCCAGGAAAGTGCTTCCACAACGTCAGGTGAGCTGTACAAATGAGAGGTAATTTGACAAGTCAGCCAGCACAAAGCAACCAGTCAAGTCAATGCAGAGTGCTTTAATGCACTTAAAAGCCCAGAAGCAAGCCCAGGCTGGGTAATAATGGCCTAAACACCACCAGGGACTTCCCAACTCTAATTTCCAGCCCCGATGGCCATGGTGTTCCGTCTCCATTGGGCTAATTAAGGCACAATGGAGACGGAATCTGACAGAGAAGCTCACCCTGGCCTTGCTCTAGATTTATGGGGAAGAGAAGTTGCCAAGAAGGTAAATTAGACATCAACAGGGCTTCCCCCAGGATGAAAAGAGTCTCAGCGGCATTAAGACCGTGAGATTTAAAGTGAATACAGATCAATGTAAGGCAGAAAGGCTGGGTTAGAGGGATCCTCATTACTTCATCATTCAAAGTTTTCCTTTCTTCATTTATAAGGTATGGTTAGAATTACTATCTCAACAAGTTGTGAGAAAAGAAATATACTAAATGTGCCCTAGCAACAAATGGTAGCAACTTCTAGATGACGTCATTGCTCTCAGTCTTCTCTGCTATAGTGAAATAACCCCAAAGAGAGCATCCTTGAGAAGTGAAAGTCCACTTAGCTTTCAGACTTGAAGTCTGTGCCCTGTCCTGCTTGGGGGATATGCTGTTTCCACGCAGAGTTTCATATAGGCTGAGTGTCTATGGCAGCCATTTTCCTATCAACTTTCTCAAATAACCAAGACTTCAGCCATAATATATGCAACTTGTGCATTCTATAATTTTAGGTCCAGCTGCTTCTCCCTGTTTCTAACAGCCCCTTGATTTCCAGTTGTCCACCATGTTGGATCAATAGCCCACAGAGCCATGCACCATACTGCCTACAAATACAGAACCACGCCCCTATCCTAATCAGACTCATGGCCAACTCTTCCCAGAATCATCAAATGCACAGGACACCCTGCTCATAATCCCCTCTGACTTCTAATAGCCGGAGCTATGATACCAGCAAAGAAAGGAACATTCTTCTGGTTAGATCAATCCAACATTTAGTGCACACAATGTCTGTCAGAGAGCAAGTTAAAGACCTAAACTCTGTCGGCTACACCCAGTGCAGATGCTGGAGCCTCCTTACTGTTAAGGTCCAGTTAATCAGTTAGTCAACAAATTAACTTGTTTATACATTAAAACCAAAATGTCTTCTGTCACAAAGCAGATGAATTATTATGACACATGTAGAAATGCAAAGGACCTAGAAGAGTGAGCTCTGTCCTAAAGGCAGAACAGTACTTACACACACATACTACACATTTACAGGAATGAAGAGAAGGTGGTAGTGGTGTAAAAACAGAGAAATGGACTAAGAGAAAAGAGTTCAGAGATGAGGCAAATAGATGACTGACTTTCAACTGAGGTGCCCACACAAGTCAACAAGAGGGAAAGACGCCTTTCTATCAATGGATCTGAGACAACTGGATAAACACACAGGACTAAACAAGCCTGGACCCCTATTGTGCACACACACAATGTTAGCATGAGATGGATTGCACACCCAAACATGAAAGCTAAGGCCATAACACTTCAAATGTAAAAGAAGCAAAGACATGGAAAGCACTAAATATTAAAAAAAAAAAAAAAAAACATTTTGAAGCTTAGCGGTGGTGGTGTTGCACACTTTAATCCCAGCACTCTGGAGGCAGAGGCAGGCTGATCACTGTGAGTTCAAGGCCAGCCTGGTCTACAAAGCTAGTTCTGGGACAGCCAAGGCTGCCAAAGAAACCCTGTATCAAAAAACAAAACAAAAAGAACATTTGATAAATTAGATGACATTAAACGGAAAATGGTGTTTTTAGAATACACCATGGAGAAAATAAAAGAGAGATGCTAGGCTGGAGAAAGTTAGAGGGAGCCTTCAGACTTGTGATCAGAATAAAGAACTCCTCTAAAGTCTACAATAAAAGGACAAATGGCCTGACTCAAAACAGGAAACAGATATGACACATACCCTCGAGACTCAGGGAACATCACCAAAGAGGGGATAGAAGGAATGTAAGAACCGGAGAGTGGGAAGAGTGCGGGGAATGCTGTCCTCTGGACATGCTATTGCTGTTGTATTTATGAACCCTCAACAGCAGTGGTTACTGCACAAGACCATCACAAGAACAACACAGTCACAATTCCAGCACAGATGGCAGAGGGGCTCACGAGGCATTTTCTTCTGTCTTTTCTTTTGGGGTTGTAGCCACTAGTGGGTTGCCCATGCTCCCATGGATGGCCCAACATCCATGCAGGCACTAGCTGGATACAGTGGGGTATTTTAAAAATTGAAGACGGTTATGGAGTTAGAAGGAAGATCTGGGAGCAGACCTCGGGCGCAAACTCCACAGCCAGTTCCTCAATGCCCAGAGGAAGCTCCACTCCCAGGTGCTTTGACATGCCCAGGATCCCAGGAGCTTGGTCACACCAGGATCTCAGGGTCCCAGAGGCAGCTTGACTACCAGGAGCTCGGACACACCCAGGATCCCAGGATCCCAAAAACAGCTTGACTCTGAGGAGTTCTGACACAACCAGGATCACAGAAAGGACAGGCTCCAGTCAGATATAGTGAGGGTGGGTAGCACCAGAGATAACCAGACAGTAGGACACAAGCTTAAGAACATAAGTAACAGGCCGGGCGGTGGTGGCACACACCTTTAATCCCAGCACTTGGGAGGCAGAGGCAGGCGGATTTCTGAGTTCGGGGCCAGCCTGGTCTTCAGAGTGAGTTCCAGGACAGCTAGGACTACACAGAGAAACTGTCTCGAAAAACAAAAAAACAAAAAAACAAAAAAACAAAAACAAAAAAAAAAAAAAAAAGAACATAAGTAACAGAAACCAAGGTTACTTGGCATCATCAGATCCCAATTCTTCCACCACAGCAAGTCCTTGATACATCACACCAGAAAAGCAAGATTCGGATCTAAAATCACTTCTCATGATGATGATAGAGAACTTTAAGAAGGACATAAATAACTCCCTTAAAGAAATACAGGAAAACACAGGTAAACAGGTAGAAGCCCTTAAAGAGGAAACATGAAAATCCCTTAAAGAACTACCAGAAAACACAATCAAACAGGTGAAGGAAATGAACAAAACCATCCAAAATCTAAAAATGGAAATAGAAACAATAAAGAAATCACAAAGGGAGACAATACTGGAGTTAGAAAACCTAAGAAAGAGAACAGGAGACATAGATGCAAGCATCACCAACAGAACACGAGGGATAGAAAAGAGAATCTCAGGTGCAGGAGATAGCATAGGAAACATTGACTCAACAGTCAAAGAAAATGCAAAATGTAAAAAGCTCCTAACCCAAAACATCCAGGAAATCCAGGACACAATGAGAAGACCAAACCTAAGGATAATAGGTACAGAGGAGAGTGAAGATTTCCAACTTAAAGGGCCAGTAAATATCTTCAACAAATCATAGAAGAAAACTTCCCTAACCTAAAGAAAAAGATGCTCATGAACATACAAGAAGCCTACAGAACTCCAAATGGACTGGACCAGAACAGAAATTCCTCCCATCACATAATAGTCAAAACACCAAATGCAATAAACAAAGAAAGAATATTAAAAGCAGTAAGGGGAAATGGTCAAGTAACATATAAAGACAGTCCTATCAGAATTACACCAGACTTCTCACCAGAGACTATGAAAGATAAAAGATGCTGGGTAGACCTCAGACTCTAAGAGAACACAAATGCCAGCCCAGGCTCCTGTACCCAGCAAAACTCTCAAATACCGTAGACAGAGAAAGCAAGATATTCCATGACAAAACCAAATCTACACAATATCTTTCCACAAATTCAGTCCTACAAAGGATAATAAATGGAAAACTTCAACACAAGGAGGGAAACTACACCCTAGAAAAAAGGAAGAACATATTCTTTCAATAAACCCACACAAACATAATTCCACTTCTAACAACAAAAATAACAGGAAGTAACAATCACTTTTCCTTAATATATCTTAATATGAAAATTAATATTACCAACATATCCTAATTGATTGAACTTCAAAAATATGAGGAATTTAGAAATTTGTAGGCTGTCACTCAGTGGTCTCTCTAATTTGGTTGTTTTGTTTTGTTTTGTTTTGTTTTGTTTTGTTTTGTTTTGTTTTGTTTTTTGAGACCAGGTTTCTCTGTGTAGCCCTGGCTGTCCTGGAACTCACTCTGTAGACCAGACTGGCCTCGAATTCAGAAATCTGCCTGCCTCTGCTTCCCAAGTGCTGGGATTAAAGGCGTGTGCCACCAATGCCCGGCTTTGTTTTTTTTTTTTTTTTTTTGTTTTGTTTTGTTTTGTTTTTTTTGGTCTCTCTAATTTGGTAATTGGAGAAACACATCCAATATTGTACAATCCATATACACTCTCTGCTTGTTTTATATGACAGTGTCTTGCTGTGTACCACATAATGGTCTTGAAATCATGCTTCTCCTATCTTCGTCTATAGGTAGGACTGTTTATTTGATGTTTTTACACTATATTATGGTTTTCAGCACAGTTTACATATTTCAAAATTATTTATACAGCCAAAAGAAACATACACAATTAATTTGGGAGGTAAGAGAACAACAAAGAGTGAGAATCAATGTTTTGCTTGATATTTATAATTATTGTATCAATTTTGAAGATGACCTTATAAGTTTACTCTTTTTCTGAGATGAATACTTTTCAAAATCATCACAGCTAATGAACCAGAATCTTACCCTCATCTAATGTCTGTGCCACCATCCAAGCAGAACCACTGTTCATTGAAACAGTTGATGCATGACTTCATGGATAGACCATCTTAATACACACACCGTTTCTTAAATGAATGTAACCTGCTCCCTGTGGGCTGAGAATGATGACAATCACTCAAGTCAAATAGCTTTGACCATAGCAGGAAATCTGTATCCAAACAATTGTGCCTACAATTCATTCCTTGGTGAAGCAGAACTGTCAATTCTTAGCTTAGCTACTATGGAGGTAAAATCCTTTGGTGATGTGAGGGACATTGAAGTACAGCCTTACTACAACGAACTCCAATGTCTAAAAATTATTCCTATTTTGGGTTTGTACCACAGTAAGAGTCAAGATTTTAAGCTCTACTAAAAACAAAACAAACAAACAAACAAACAAAAAGACTTTATCTTTTTATATTTATTTAATAACATGTCCACAATTTTTATGATTGGTTTAATATATATATTATGCTGAATCTAATAAAAATTAAAATTAAAATAAAAAAAAGAAAAGGAGAAGTAAGGAGAAGTGGGCAAAATGAGCCTACGAGTAGGTTTCCTTGGCAGCTGAGATAAACAGGATCTGAAGTAAAAACCATCATCACCTAAGTTGATCAGTAGCCACCTGTGTACTTCCTGAGGTCCCCTTCACAGCTGCGGTTCACTTCACCCGTCAAGATCCCAGGCCAACCATGGTTGGCTTCCTATCTCTGCATCCTCTAGAAGAGCCCTCCTCCAGCTCTGCCTGACCAAGTCCAGGCTGATACACAAAACTGTTTTGTCTAGAAAGCTCTCCCAGGACCTCTGCTTCTCTATATCTTCACCCCCAAGAAAGGACAAGAGACAAAAGAATTTTGTTGTTTTGGTTTTTTCTTTCTTTGTTTGTTTATTTTGTTTTTTCAGACAGGATTTCACTATGTAGCTCTGGCTGTCCTGGAACTTGCTCTGTAGACCAGGCTAGCCTCAAATTCACAGAGATCCACCTGCCTCTGTCTCCTGAGTGCTAGGATTAAAAGCATGCACCACCACACCCAGCTCAGGTACAAAAGTTTTAAGATGCAAATATCACAGTTGAGAGCATCCTAGGCGATCATTTCCCCTTGCCCAGGTCAAGGAAAGTTTCTGAGAGAAGTTGTGCTTACAAAGGGTTATTAATGAGAATTTCCATGATATAAGAAGTTGTAATGTTGCAGGTCCACATTATCAAGGCAATTATCTTGAGCCATTTCAACTTCTTAATAGCTATTTATTGTCTAATATTGTATGTAAGGGTTAGATCATTCCTTAGGAACATATGACAGGGCTTCGCTGACAGGTAGCACTCAAGCCCACTTTGCTATAACCACCTACCTGATGTTTCCACCCCTGTATTTTAAAATGTCTTAACCTTCTTGATTTTGTTACTATAAAAAGTCAATAAAAGGTTCCAGGTTGAACATGAAGAAGAAAAAAAAAAAGCAAGGAAGTTCTGTGAAAGGGGGTCTGGGGGGAGCTGAAGGGAAATGGGTCATGGATATGATTGTAAATCATAGTGTATGCATATATCAAATTCTCAAAAAATGAACTTGTTTTAAAATTTTGGAAAGATCTGAACAAATCTGAAAGGAGATCTATAATAACTAGTAAGGATACGGAAAGACAGTCAGCGTCACTTCTCAGTGTAGTGTGCCAGTCAAAGCCACACTGTGACGATGCTCCTATCAGTGGAGCAGCTGCAAGCAGGGCAGTTTACAGCATCTAACGCTGACGATGGAGCGCTGGAACCCTACTCTGCTGCTGGCAGGGATGTATGATGAACAACTATTGTGAGGACAGTACGGCGACCCCTTGAACATTAAGCACATAGCCATCCTTCTATGTGCTAGATATTTCCTGGGGAGAAAATAGAGGTATTCGTTTCTTGAAGAGACTTGTATACAAATGTTTATAGCAACTCTATTCCTAATAACCCCAAACCATCAAATGTATTTGCATGATGGATTACTTACTAGCAACAGAAATTAATGTTGCCACCAATACATGCCTCAACACAGATAAACCTCAAAATACTATATTGCACAGAAGCCAGACACAAAGGAGTATGTATTGTATTTTCCACTAACATGAACTCCAAGGACAGCCAAAAATAGTCTTTGGTATTAGGATTCAGAATGTAGTTGCTCCCAGATTACAGACGCTTACTAAAGGGAATCGAGAGAAAATGTGGGCTGAGGGAAATATTGCATATCTCACTTATAATGGTGGTTACGCATGTATATACATTAATCAAATATCTTACTGCATGTAAACTTCACCTAGAAACCTAGCATCTCACTCAGTGCTGAGAGGGCTCTGTGGTGATAAGCATGCCTTACATAGGAAGCTGGAAGACAAGTAAGTCCAACAGGGTAGAGAAGAGAACCGACTCCTGTCACCTCCACATGCATGCCGTGGCATGCCTGCCACATCGCTCACACATACATGCACACCATCCACATACATGCACATACAAATGCAAATGTATTAATTTGAAATGAAATGAAAAGACCCTTAAATTCAAACAATTCTTGTTAGTGGATATATATGTATATACTCACCACATATAACTAATATATATACATATATATGTATATATGTGTATATCTTAGCAATTCAAATACATTTTTCTGTGTTCTAGGCTGGAGAGAATTAGTCACTCCATTCTGACTGAATAAATACATACAGATGCACATAAGACAATTAATACATGTAAAAGAAAACAGCATTTTCAAAATGTTAGTGGAACTGATTAGTACATAAGAGTTCAATAAGAAACAGGATATAACACGTATCCTGTATATGAAGCATAACATGAAGCATCCCTTATATTATTTACTAATTGCAAAGAGAAACAGCAACATTAGAGAGATGAGACCTGGTAGATACAATTGTATCCCAATGATCAAAGTTAGCATTATCACAATAGAGGCAAAATGATGTCATGTCCCTCCTAAAGCAATATACAAACAACATGAGGCCTCTGCTAAGGCATGTCTGCTCCAAAAGAGAATTCTCAATCCAATCACGAGGAGACAAACTCAGGTAAGGGACGTTCTATGAAATAATTGCCTTAAGTCTTTGAAAAATGCCACAGGCAAGGACGGCAACACAAGACTGAGGATTCATTGTAGAGGAAAGAGATAACAATTCCTGAAGATTAAACACAAAGAACGACTCTGGGTTGCATTTGGGGCCAAAGAGCAACAAAGGACCGCATGGGCAAGCGTCAGTATTGAGCATGGACCTTGGGCTGGCACACGTTACTGTACTGATGTGACTCTTTGCATCCTGAGTAGTACACAGAAAACATCTTGGTGCTTGGAAAATATACATCAAAGTACTTCAGGATCAGGAGTCTAATGTTCACCCCTTATTCGAAAATGTTTCCACCACTACTACCACCACCACAACAAAATAAATAAAACAAAATGGGATTATAAATAAAATATGAGCTGTGTATGTGTTCACAGAAGTTATTTATACTTCCTTTAATAATCTCTCTTATAATTGTACATTATATGACCGGGCGTGGTGGCGCACACCTGTAATCCCAGCACTTGGGAGGCAGAGGCAGGCAGATTTCTGAGTTCGAGGCCAGCCTGGTCTACAGAGTGAGTTCCAGGACAGCCAGGGCTACACAGAGAAACCCTGTCTCAAAAACCCAAAAAAGAAAAAAAAATTGTAAATTATATAAAAATTGAAAGTTTTGAAAATTTGTTCTTTTGAGCATGCTTTTGTTCGATATAAGCATGTTTATTTCATTCCTGTGCCTTGAAGTGCAGGGGAGTAAGGGGGAATAGAGAAAAAGTGGGAGACTTGATGAGTCCAAACCTCCCATATCTATGGGAATCTGAATGGAGACAAGAGACCATGTCGAAAACCAACACATCTCAAGACATGAGGGTGTTCAGGAAACAGAATCTAGAGTGGAGTTAGAAAATTGTTCTTTGTTGGGGACACTGAAAAGATTAACACCCAGTGGAAAGGAGAGACACGTGGTAGAATCTGGCAAAGAAAGGTGCTGTTCTGTAACTGTCCTGTCCTGAAAACAACATCACTACCTCCTATGGGGAACACCGGGGCTGGAACGGCCCTTTGGAGATATCCCAAGAGATGGCAAAGAGATGGCTCTCTGTAACCCCATGTTCACCCTTGTGAATTTCCAGGAAGAGAACACAACATGGCTTTCTCTAAGTGAGACAATTCCTGTAAGCAAACATATTCCTCTAATCCTAAGGGAGCCTGGATGGCAGATTCACTATAATGTCCCAGATCCAAATTTCCCCCAAAGTCAGTGTAGATCATTGCTGTGGAAATTCCACAGGGGCAGAGTTCAAGGTCGTGGATCATTCCTACTCCTTAATTTAACAGCTTAGGCAGCAGAGAGGAGATTCCAGAAGCATTCAGGGCAAAAAGAGGGATTGCACTGGTGGTCAGCTCACTCTAGAGGGGTAGTGGGACTCAGAGAACCATCTGTGAGCGACTGCAAAGAGAATGGTCTCTGGAGCAAGAGGGAAAGAACCAAAGAAGCAACTAACTAAGAACCCTGGAGACTCCAACCGTCCCGCTGTGCTCGGTCGACAGCCCTGTTCAGTGAGGGTGAAACACAAAGTGTGCCTTTGCAATGAGACTAAGAGCTGGTGAGGTGGCCCAGAGGTGAAGACATTTGCTGCTAAGCCCGGCTACATGAGTTCAGACTCTGGGACTCCTATTTCTTATTCTACAAGCTGCCCCCTGACCTCCACATGGGTACCAAGGCAGGGCACCCTTCACATGCATGGGAAAATAAAAGTTTGAGTTTCACAAGTTTGAGGCCAACCTAAGCTACAGAGTGAGTCCCAGGCCAGGCTGGAACACAATGTGAGATCCTGTCTCAAAAAAACAAACAAACAAACAAACAAACAAAATGGTAAAGTAAATTACAAGAGATTCCAAGAGAAATTCAAGGATTTACAAGAGAGTTTACATGGATAGCCCTTCATTATCTCAATAAAAGTACTCATTGTGCTGAATAGTTTTATGTCATCTTGACACTCGCTAAGGCCATCTACAAGGAGAGAACTTCAATTGAGAAAATGCCTCCATAAGATCATGTAGAGTTTTTTCTTAATTAGTGATTGATAGAGGAGGGCCCAGCCCAATGTGGGTGGGACCATCCCTAGGCTGGTGGTTCTGGGTTCTAATAAGAAAGCAGGCTGAGCAAGCCAGTAAGCAGCACCCCTCCATGGCCTCTACTCCTGCCTCCAGGTTCCTGCCCTGCTTGAGTTCCTATCCTGATTTCTTCCAATGATGAACAATGATGTAGAAGTGTAAGTGGAATAAACTCTTTCCTCCCCAACTCGGTTTTGCTCATGGTGTTTCATCACAGCAATAAGAGCTCTAACTAGGTCACCAGACGAGATATGATTCCTCTCAAAGGAGAGAGACTCAACACTTGATCTTAGCCAAAAGACCAAGAAGTGATAGGAGAGAGATTCAAAAGAGACGAAAGAGATAGAGAGGGTCGAGGTGGTGATTGTGACAATAATGGCAGAGAAGCTAGTGGTAACCTTAAAAGGTAGATGAAAGAAAAGACAGGAACAATACAGAACCATTGAAAACACACTCAGCTTCACAAGAATGACCGTAGAGAAATTGTTCAAAATTAAGTAGGAAAAATTGGGACTGAGAATATCAAAGAAACATAGACATGGAAAGCAGAGGAAGTTAAAAAAAAACTAGTGTGGTGTTCCTAAAGAAGAGAAAAATCAGGATATTAAAGAAAATGTCTTTAAAATTACTCCAAAAGAAAAAAAAATGACACAGAATGACCTACAGCATGACACTTCCTGGTGAAGAGAATATGAAGAAGAATAATTATATGGAGAGATTCTTGTGAGACTCATAAGGCACAATCTGATTATATATGTAAACTAGGGCAAGGGATCAGATGGACCCCAGGTTTCTCCACAGCAGCACTTTGAGAGAAATGTCTACAAAGTACAAGGAAAATCAAATGTCCCTAGAGGGTTTTTGTAACCAGCTAAGATATCCTCTGAATAGAAAAGCAATCAGGAATAATCTCAAGAAAAATCTTCAGGATTATAACTCCAATACAAAAACATGACTCGGGGATCTAAAAATGTGAATTTATTGAAGTAATTTAAATACTAGTAACTAAGTGTGTATATTGGCCACTCACATGCCAAGAGTGAGTTTATAATAATAAGCTTTATAGATATTAAATCAACTAATCTTTTAAAAACATTTCTTTTTATTACGTATTTAATTAAAAAATTACGTATTTGTTGGGGTTGGGGTCTGTGTACTTGAGAGCAAGCCAGAGACACCAGATCTCCAGCATCTGGAGTTGCAAGCAGTTGTGAGCAGCCTACGCTGAGTACTGGAAAATGAATTCAGGTCCTTTGTGAGTGTAATATATGTTCTTAACTGAGCCATCTCTCCAGTTCCCCCCAAATGCTCATTTAATCTTATCTCTACTTCCATAACACGGCGTGATACCACTATGCTGGACAGCTTGAGGAAACGCCACTGCTTTGTGCAGAAGGGATGAATCCTTTGCATTCACCCTTTAGGGCCATGGTTCTAGGTTTGTTGATAAACAGAAAGAAAAGGGCCAAGGAAGGAGAAGGAACAGGCCGTACTGAAGGATGGCTGCTGTCCCTGGATCTCAAGAGAGGCTCAATCCAGACTGAGGTACGAGGATACACAAGTGTATCTACGTTAAGTGGGGAGAGGAGTAGCTAAGCCCCTGAAATGGAATGCAAGGGCACCGGGAAGATTATTCACAAACACCGAAAAGCTCAAACCTGCGTTTGAATTGAAACAAGTCTCTGTTCTTCCCAAGCACGGCTTAGCTTTCAAACCTGCACACAGTCGCGCACACAGTCGCGTTTCCTTCCCACAGCACAGGAAAAGATACAGGAAAAAGTTAGAAGTGACAGAGGTGACCTCGCAGGCAGATCTCTGACATGGGCTGGCTGGAGAGGAGGCTTGTCACAAATCTAATCTGGGAGCCTGAGCCGGACAAAGTATCTCAGGTGTGGACAAGCCCTGAGGGCTGCCTCTGAACCTGGATCCAAGGAGTTTGCAGCCACCCTCAGGACTGACTGTTCTGTGTGTTTTATTAATACACTTTCTCTCTCCCTGACTGTGCAGCCAAGATGCTCAAAACAAATTGATTTTATCAGTCAGCTAGCAAAAAAAAAAAAAAAAAGTGTGATTGGAATGAACTCCATAATCCGGCTCTAAGGGCTGCTGGCCTGCGTGGGCCCGGCCAGTCTCTTCCTCTTGCACTGCCTTGAAGGCAAGTCTTCCAGCAGGAGAGCCGTTTCCCACTCCCTCCTCAGCAGGCCCAACCTCATGCTGCAGGCTACACATCCTAGTTCAAAGAGTTGAGGAGTTTTGTCCTTAAAAAAAAAATTCTTTCATGCAGTTTTTTCTTTTATGCCAGCATGCCTCAATCCTGGTACTATTGACATTTTGGGCTAGATAACCCTCTGTGGCCACGGGGAGTGAAAAGAGTCTGCTGGTTGCAGGATGTTTCCCATCCTCCCCGGCTTCTACCTGCTGGATGCCAGCATCTCTGCTACCCCCTGCCAGCTTTAACAATCAAAAACCGTCTGTAAGGGCAGATGCCCCATAGGGCAAAACTGTGCCTGGTTAAGAACTATTGTTTAAGATGGAATTGTACAAAAGATTGTGAGTGTTTTATAACTGCTAGGCTTCGTAGACCATCTATTTGCTCTCTGTTCAAAGCTTCACACACACACACACACACACACACACACACACACACAGGGGGTGGGGGGAGTGAGGTGTAAGCCCGGTCAGTCCGCTGCCTCTGTATCTGCGCATTACGGTGCCTCATTACAGTAGCTCATTGATCCTCCTCTCCTAAGTTCCATTATCCATTCATATTTTGATTCTGAGAGATGTTTGCTCAGGTCGTGTCTGTTGTGTCTAATGGTCTGGGGAACTTAATAGCTTCCTGCCAGCAGGCACTTCCCACTATTGACTGTGGTCTTCTGGAAAAAGTATGTGGCTTTTGTACCAGTGTGGTTGGGTCCCCCCCCACCCCATTCCAAAGCTTCAGGTGTCACCTTGTCTACAAACAAGATAACTGAGCATGGAGTGTTTATATTCAATTATATGCAACCTGAATGTGGAGACGCCAACAAGATGGCTGCCGTGGGACAGAAGGAGCAGCCGGAGACTCTGTTGCAAACAGGAGGACTGGTGCACATCCTTCTCCAGCCCCACCTTCCATCCTGAGCGCTTCTGCTGTTTTAGTCTATGTAGACTGATATATGCATTAATTCCCGTATACAGGATCTTGTTACACAGTTCAGACGGGTCTCGCTGTGAGCCTCCTGCCCCAGCCTCATAGATGCTGGGATTATGAGAATGCACCAGCATATCCAGCTTGGGTTCTCTTTCTGAGGATGCTTCTTAGTTTCAGACAAGTTTTCTGTGTTGGTAATGCCTGGTGGGTCCGCACTTACCAGCAAATGTTCATTTTGTGATCTGGAAATGCTTCCTGGGCCACTCAACTCTGCTTAGAAATTCAAAATAAAAAAGACGAAAGTCAGGCCTATTATTACAGGTCTTTATCATAGCTCCAGGGAAAGATGAGGATCACAAGTTCAAGACCTGCCTGGGCTTCGGACCCAGTTCAAGGTCAGTTTAATTGTATGAGTCAGACCCCATCTCTAAATCAAAACATCTAAAAGGAGTTGAGGGTGGAGCTTAGTTGTAGAGCTCTTACCTACGACTGTGTCCTAGGTTCAGTCTTGGTATAGAAGAGATAGACACAGAGGCAGAGAGACAGAGAGAGACAGAGACAGAGAGAGAGTACATGCCCAGCAGCTAATTTGCCTGTAACTTAGGTCTTCCTGAGTTGACTGCCTTTTTTTCCTATTTCTTCTACCAAAACTCCATGACATGTGCTGTGGGCCCCAATCTTGCCTGTCAGGCCACAGCTCAAATAATTCTCTGTCTCTGGGAGTTCATGCGTCATTGACCACCATCCACTGAAGAAGACCAGTCCCCACACAGAAGCAACACACACCTGTCAAAACACAAACCCGTGCCCACCGCGCCTCAGGCTTTAACACATGCTCAGCTTCCTCCATGTTTGAATGGACATGAATTCTTTCCGTTTGACCCATGAAACCAGCCAGACCTCCTTCTCTCTTTCCTCCTCTCCAGCCCACCCTCCCTCAGAAAGCCCTTCACCTTCCTCCAGTCAGCTCCTCAGGCCCCGCCCACTCTTCACTTCCGGTGTCTCCAGCCCAGATGGGTCCCACTTCCCTATTAAGCAAGGCTGTCTCTCATTCACTCTTAGGGTTCAGCTCCAGGCTGCGCTCCCCACCCCGCGCCCCGCCCCGGCAGAGGTCTTTAGACTCTCTCCTCCTCCTGCTATGATTTCAGACTTACTGGGTTCATTTTCTTCCCACCAGAAGATGTTTCCCTGAGAGTGGGGTCAGTGTGCTCGCTCAGCTCCGAGTCTGAAGAGCCCAGCTCCATGGGGAAAAAGTCTGTATTTTGGTAATCAGATGGCTCCATTTTCTCTCCAACCAAGGCTGTGGCTTTAATTAAAGCCAGTGCCATCTCTTCCATGGCCAAACAAACTAGGGTTTGGCTTGTTTGGATCCGAAACGAGGGGCATGGCAAGAAGTTTGGGGAGGAGGGGGACTTTAGGATATAACTTGGAAATGAGGCAACAGGACCACGCCCCCATGTATAATTAAATAATAAATTCCAGGTGGCAGGTTCACTGCCTGACCCAATGGTTTGTGTTCCTGAATGAAAGACACACACACACACACACACACACACGCACACATACACACGCACACATGCACACATGCACACACACACGCACAGACACACGCACGCCACACACGTGCACACACACAGACACACACATGCACAGATACACGCACGTGCACACACGCATGCACACACAGGTACAGACACACGCATGCGCACGCGCACACACGCACGCATGTAGACACATACGCACGCACACAGACACACATGCACACATGCACAGACACGCGCGCGCGCCACACCCTTTATATTTTAATATCCTTTAAACAGCACCTTAGCTGGGCCACTGCCTAACCTCCATGCAGTTAATCCCGAGCTATTACTTATTAACTCTATGTTCTATCTTGGCTGCCCTGGACCCAGCTGGGCGCTCTCTGGGCGGCACTCTCCAGCTCCTGCACACGGAGGCCATGTTCTCTGTCCTCCTCTCTTCTTGGGTTTTGCATCTCTCCTCTCCTCCACCTCTCCCAACAAGGGGGAATCTCTCCTCCCTCCTTCTCCTGGTCCCAAAGCCTGGAATCTAAAATCCCCGCCTCTGTCTGCCCTCTCCAGCCATTGGCTGTTGGCATCTTTATTGCCCAATCAGAACCATCTGTGGGCAGGTTCCCAGAAACTAAGGGCAGACAGCTCCTGCAAACAGTTTTTGGGGGAACATAATCAGCACTAGAATATAAGCAGCCATATTCCCATATAGTCTCTTCACTCCCCAGGTAAGAAGATGGATGAGATATGAGACAGGGGCATCGTCAAGACCTCTCCATTCCTTCAGGATCTTCAGGTCCTAAATGTCTTATGTCAGAGCTCATGAGCTTCCTGGTCAGGCTCATCATTGCCCTGCGAACGTCACCCCCACCCCTCACTCTTCCTTAATACCAAGCAGAAGTCACAAAGATCAATGCGCAGGACTCCCCGTGGTCTCCGACAGCAGCCTTCACCGGCTAACACTTCCTGCTCGATGATCATTCTCCCAGACACCATCTCCTTCAGGAAAGTGGACAACGGCTCTCCACCCTAACCCTGACCCTACACACCAGAGCTTTCTTGTGTTCTTTACTAACCCTACAGTTGGCTGCCTTCATCCAACTCACAATTATGCCTACCTCCCCTCCTAGACTGTAAATCCCCAGCAGGGGGAAGGCTGTCTTATTGACTGTGACAAGCTCCCAGGATAGCATAGCACATGACCCACGGCAGAAGCTTAACATACATGAAGTAGCAAAGTCACCAAAGAGGCCCAATAAAGACTGACTGGCTTTCTCAAGGCCCCTAGACAAAAAGTAGCAGAGCTAGGATTCAAGTCTATATAAATAGGATATAGCATTTCTATCTTCTCGTCTCTTCTAGAGAAAACAAAAATCAAAAGACAACGATGAGGTAAGGAAGAAAATTTATGGGTAAGGAAGAAAATTTCTAGAAAGAGGTCAATCGATCTCTTCCTTCCTAGAACTAGCATTAACAGTCACAGAAACGGCTGGGAGGGTGCGGGTGGCATCTTCCAGGCCAGCGGATCAGGGAAAGCCCAGAACAAGCGAAGGGGGGGTCTGGAATGGACAGAAAGCAGTGGTAGGGGTCTCGGAGCAAGCAGGAACCCCCTCACTGCCCTTACTGGGCCACTGGATCTGGATGGAAGAAATGGGCGGGCGTCAGCCATCTCAGGTGGCCCCGCCTTACAAAGGGCCTTTCCAGATCTCCAGGCCTCCTCCGGCTCGCATGTGCGGCTCTTCCCAGCATTTCTTGAGCACATCCATCATGCCAGATCCTGTCTGAGGCCTCTCCCCTCTTGAAAGAAAACAGTCCTTCAGAGTTGTTAGAGAAGGCAGCCGGCTGGTTTCCATCCCGCGGTGGCTGGAGCAGCTGGTACTGCAACTTTAAAATTATTATGTGAAGGTGTGGGGGTCAGTTGTATAGTTGTCTTTATCTACAAAGATGTTTTAGTGTGTGTGTGTGTGTGTGTGTGTGTGTGTGGAGAGAGAGAGAGAGAGAGAGAGAGAGAGAGAGAGAGAATGTGTCCTCGTTTTATATACACATAGAGGTCAGAGGGGAGTGGCAGGAGTTGGTTCCCTCCTTCTACCATATGGGTCCCAGGAATTGAACTCAGAGCATCGAACTTGGCAACAAGCATCTCAAGTATCTTTCCCCTTGAAGCCTCTTGATAGCCTTTGTCTCCTTTAGGCATCTGGCAGGATGAGACTCTTCTCTAGCTCAAGAATTCCTGAACATGAAGACTGTACTCGTATGTGAATTTGTGAAAAATTATCCCAAGACCTTTGTCCCCTCCCTGTTAAAAGCCGCCGGCTACGAAGTCTCTGCCATGTGAGAAAATGTGAGGTTTTATTTTAAAATTAGATCCTCGGGTTGATTTTCCAGATCAGGCCAAGTGTATGCGCCAAATCCTCTCATTCCATCTGACCTGCAGGAACACATCTGCTGCAGGCGTGCCCCGCCCGACTTCTGACGGTGGCATATGTCTGATTCCTTTGATTAAAGAGAAGGGTTTGTTAGCATGTCATGTACAGTATATCAAAGGAGATCAGGCACCCGTCTGCAAGTCAGATGACAGAAGGGGTGATCCGCCCGCCCGGGTACAGCTGAGCAGAGGTTGTGAAGAGGCAGCCCTGAGGATGAGTCACAGTTTGGAAGTGTTCATTAGCAGCGGTTTGGGTAATAATCATGCCGGAGTCCCGGGGTCTTCAGTGTTCAGTGAAGCAAAGCGATTTCCCAAACATCCATCTGTCCCAAGCACAGAAGAATTCCGACCAAATTGGAGAACCACCGTGGTCAAGGAGGCTCTGCAACATTTGGCAATCATTTTCCAAAGTGGGATTTCTCCAGCTGTTCAGTTTCGATGGATCTAGGTTAAGACCATGGCTTACCTTTAATCAATTCATGATGAAAAGCTTTTTGTTTCTGAATAGCAAGCCTACCCCCCCCAACACCATGTCCTTTGTATTTAAAACAAAATATACATGTTTCACACACACACACACACACACACACACACACACACGTGTAATTACATATACCCATAGAGAGACCAGTGGGGCCAGCAAGAAAGCCAATTACTTTAACTGTTAATGTATAAAGTAACTGACTCTGGCTGGCCCACCCCTTACACTTCCTGTATGTAATTCATGGGATGTCAGCTGTCCATCTTGGTGCTAAGAGAGAAGAGAAAGGCTACCTCCTTCATGAAGTTCCTTCTAAGACTACTTGGTCCTGGCTACCCACGGTGCAAATTTCAAAGTGGCCTGTGCAAAGTTGCTAGAAATTTCTAATACCTCAGGCCCCACTGATGGGGACCCTCGTTGGCACATTGCAGTGGGGGAGGGGGTTCAGCTCCAAAGGTCTGAAACTGGACTTTCTCAAGCAGAGCACTCTGCCTATTTCATGGTCTGGTTTTTTGTTTTTGTTTCTGTTTTTGTTTCTGTAACAGAGAAAAGGGTTGCTTTTCCTTCAATAACAGTTCAACACAGACCCTTTGGAACTGTTTATATTGGTCACTCTCATCAGATCACCTGTTGTGTGCAGGTGTCTGATCCAGTAGCTGGAGCTGAAATCAAACCATGGGTGCAGAGGGCCCAGCCTGAGCCCAGGGGTCTTAGAGTCTCCAGCTGATGTTCTCAGAGGAGCCTCGGCTGATGTTCTGGAGCCTCGGCTCCAGTCGCTTGTCCAGTCTGTTTTCTGGCTCAGCGTCCTTTAGTCTACAGTCTACTGGGTGGAGTGGCGGTTCCCAGGGGGACTCCCTTGGGCCCTGTGAGTGCTAGCTGCAGCACAGGAGATGGAGGGGTGTTTGCTATGTGGGGGTCCTAGGCAGCCTTGTCCCCTTTCTCCAGCGGTATGCGGAGGCTCCGTCTGGCACGACTGGAGATTAAGCTACCTGCTGCCCCCACAAATATAATATTGTTTCAAAACTTGAGGGTAGAAAAGCAGACGTTTCCGGGGTTAAATCCAGCCTGCATGTGTAACTTCCTCAGGAGGGTTGAAAAGAGAGCTGTCTCTCCTGTACCCCTCGGCAGCAGCACGGGGCTGTCTTCCCAGCGCCTCCATGCCTCCGTGATCTCCGGCAGGGATGGACCGGATGCTCTGTGAGTCGTGAGGCAAAGCCTGGGGTGGGAGCCAGCAGCGATGCCAAGCCTGCTTCTCACTTAGTCAGTGTTGTTTTACACCAAGAGGCCCAGAGGAATTAGCCGCTAATCCAGCCCATCAGAGCTGTGCTTAAAACCGGCCTCCCATCCCAGGCTCTGACAGGCTCCCTTCCCGTCGTCCTGTTCCTGTAGCTGGCACCGATTACTCTTCTATTTGCAAATCTTTATGGATATGTAAGGGGAAAGCAGGGGAGGAGGGCCAGGTGCTCGTCCTTTACTTCACTAACCCAACGGACCGACTGTAAAGAAAAACACTAAATAAATATTGACGATAAGCACTTTTTAACACTTTGAAGAGCCTCCAAACTTGGTGGGTGTTTTTGTTGTTGTTTGAATGGGGGAGGGGATGGTCAGTGTGGAGGCCAAAGGTCAACCAACCCTTTCCTCAAGAGCCGCCCATTTGTTTCGTTACTGGCCTAAGCTCTCCTATTGGACTAGCCTGGCTGCCCAGCCAGCCCCAGGCCCTGTTCGTCTCCTCCCGCCTAGTGCTGGGTTCTCAGTGAGCACCATCACACCCGGCTTTTCGAGCTGAGCATTAAAGGCGGGACACAGGTCCTCGTGTTTGCGAGCACATCGAAGACTAACCGTCTCCCCAACCCTTGTTTGTTTTTGAGACAGAATCTGGATAAATAGCCCAGGCTAACCTCCGGCTAGAAATCAGCTTCCCCGGAGCTAGGCTTTGCGTGTGTCACATGCAGGTCTGTGAGCCCCCATTTTAAAAGCCGAAATCATGTGAAATGACAAACTTAGAAGGGACCCTGCTAAGTAAAGAAATGGGATCAGAACCCATACACACACTCCACACCCCACACCTCCACCCCGCTTCCTTCTTTCCTTCAATTCTCTGTCCCTGCCACAAGTCCTGAGCCTCTGTTGTGTTGCACTTGCTGGATGGTGGAGCTCAAGATCAAAAACAGTGAGGCCCCCTCTGGAGGGGCTGCCTGCTTAGCCGTTACCATGGTTACCAAAGGAGGCTGTTTCTTCTAATGCAATCAGCAGAAGAGCAGAAGTGAAGGCTGGCATACCCCTTTGCATCTATCATTATTTTGTTCCGTTTCCCCCCCCCACACACACACACACACACACACACACACACACACACACACACACCCGTGGTGCTTTGTATTAAACCAGTGTATCAAATACACTATGCAAATGTTCTTCCCTGGAGCCACTCCCCCCACCCAATGAATCCTTGCTTTCATTGGCTGAATTGTATTCTTTGATTGGCCAATGGGGAAAGCCACAAATCAGGGCAGGCAACCCTGTCACAAATGTTTGATGACTCAAGGACTTTTACTCACAGGACACATGACAAGTCAGGTGAGGCCCGACCCTCCAGCAGATCATTTATAATCTTTAAGTATATCTCAGTCCCGTGGGTGCTAACTAACCTAGCTGTGGGAGGGAACATAGTGTGCCCTGCTTTCATAGGGAGAAGGGCTTTATTTTAGCTTACACGTCCAGATTCTAGTCCATCATTGTGGGTAAGTCACGGCGGCAGGAGCCTGAAGCAGCTTGTCATATCATAGCCCCCGTCAAGAGCAGACAGGGTGACTGTCTGTATGCTTAGCGCTCAGCTAGCTTTCTCTACTCTTATATAGTCCAGACTCCAAGGAGCTACCCACTTTTAGACTGTCTCTTCCCACATCAATGAAAGCAATCACAACAGTCCCTCGGAGACATGCCCAAGGGCCAATCTGACCTAGACGGTCCCTGACTGAGCCTCTCTTCCCAGGCAATTCTAGATCATGTCAAGTTGACAATCAAATTAATCATAACACATGACTATGAACAAGACATGCCGTGTGCAAAATGGACGACCAGGCTGGAACCACGAATGTCTTAAACCAAATACCTGAAAGATGGTCTCCTTCCCTTCTGGGGATTTTATTAATATCCAGCTCCCTGTAGCCACTGACCTAAGAGTGACTTAGGCTTTTTGATGTAAGCCCCGAGAAAGGCACGGGAGGAAAGGACAGTCAATGCCTTCCTGATCTCTGAAAACTCACACTCCTGCGCTCCGGTGCTCAGTGGGGACAGCTGGCCTTGCAACCTGAGGCACCAGAGATGGGAACGGAGTCCACGTAAGCAGCGACTAGGCAACGGCAGTCACAGCTGCCCTGCAGCACTGCGCCTCAACCCCAGGTCTTTCCCATCCATCCAAAAGACTGAAAACTGAGTGGCCACCTGCTGGGCGTACTGAGGAGAGTGGATACCGCAGTGTCCTTCCCGCCCACTCCTCCCCACTCTCCTCGCTGGAGCAGCCCTGTGGTCTTGAATTCCAAGTGTAGAGTCTTTTGTCCAAGACAACCAGGACCCCAACCACCCTGGTTCTTTAATCCAGTCAACCTGTAGCGTTCTCCTGGGCTTGTAACTCGGTTCATTATCTGAGAAACAAACTGAGAGGCTTCGGGGGAAAAATGCGGATGTCTCCCCTCCTTTGTACCAGCCCTCCTGAAAGAGACCTCACCCATCCTTCAGAGGGCCTGGTAGGCAGATGTGAAGGCAGCCATTTTGCTATACCAGGAGAGATCAAGTTTGCCTGGGGGTGGAGTTTCCAGGGAGAAAGGAGTCAGGGGAGAACCTAAGAACACTGTTCATCGCTTGCTTACTAAGCCACCAAACCAAAGCAGCGGGGAAGGCCACCCTGCTTCTGGTCTCCAAGTCCTAAGAGTCAATAAATCTCCTTATTATCTGAGGTATTCAGAGTTGGGCTTTCTATTCCTTGACCCTAAACAGAGATTAAACAGAAAGGGTAACTTTCTCTGGGGCACCACATGCCTCTGAATCCTCTCCAGCTTTTTTTTTTTTTTTTCAAAGTAAACCCATTGGATAAAGATGACCCTTGAGCAAACACAGTATGAATTTAACTCTAAAATAAGAAGCTGAAATAGATAGAGGTAGGAACCACCCCTTCTAATACATAGCACATAAAGGACTGAGCGGTGCCCAGAGAACAGAAGGAAGCAGAGACATGACCGCGTTAGCCTGTGCTGCCTGACTAACAAGAAGCTTATTTTCCCAGTGTCTGACACTCCTGTAGCAATGCCCTGTTTGCTTCTCAGTGCAGCCTTTTTAGCAGTAGCCCCCTCCCACCACACAGAATCCCAGTCACAAACAGTGATGGTCTCAGGAGACCCACAGTCACTGTTCCCTCAGATCCCATAAGATGACTTCCCACCCTGGCACCACAGTCCACCCCCACGTGTATTTTGCACACCAGAGTCCAAGCCAGAGCCTTGCAGCAGACTTTAAAAATTTAAGCTCCAGTATCCAAGATAAGTCTTTTTAAAATAAATAAAGATAAGCCAAGACACGACTGCCCACTTCGATATCTCTCCTGTCTTGGTTCTTTTATCTTCTCTGGCTGTAAGAGGGAGCTGAATCTTGAACCTGAATTTGAGTCTGAGTGTGCTTGGTACCATTCCAGAAACACCAGGCCCATGTGGTCCTCCAGAGCGTTGGAGGGGTGTGTTTTCCTGACAAGAAAGAATTCCAGGGGTCCTTGGGAATCCAGGGGTTATCAGAGGCCTAGGCAGTCACAGCAGGGGAGGTGTCCAGATAACTTCAGTCAACTTTGTGCTTCTCTGGTTCACACTTGCAAACTAGAGCCAGTGTGGGGCTCCTCCAGAAAGTTCTCCTGAGGCGGAGCTGCTTCTGCAGCAAGACAGAGACACGAAAAGTTTCTGTTAGACCACCGCTTTAGGAGATGTTCTCAACCAGTCACACAACCCTGACTATAGTCCCCAGAGTCTCTTCCTCCCTGCAGCCCTAGGTTGTTGGGCGGAACGCCATGTATGCAGGGGCCAGAGGTAGTTCGCTCTATCCCCCACTATTCTTCCACGTTTAGACAACTGGTCTCTTTTAGAAACATGTAACACCTTTGGAAGGTGGATCCCACTTAGAGGAACTGGGTCCCTAGTGGGTGGGCCTTGAGGTTTCTAGCCTGGCCCTGTTTCCTTTTCTCTTGTGTTTCCTAGTTTGGTAGAGATGTCCCTGCTTTCATAGCTTCTCTCACACCAGGGTACCCATCCCTGAGCGCCTTCAAATCATGAGCCAAATAAATCATTCCTTCCTTAAGATGCTTTTCAGGTATTTTACCACAGAGATGACAACAAAATAGTAAGGACCTCAGGGAGTTGCTCCTCCACAAAGCTCATTTTCACTACACCACAGCCTCGGCCCCATCTTCAGCCTCTGTTCTGCGTCCGAAGCCATCCGAATGCAATGGCGTGGTGCAATGCCTTGCTTACTTTGAGAACTCCCAAATGCCAGCCATTCTTGCTGCTGATCTGTGTCCTTCCCTGATATGCCAGCACAAAGCACTAAAAAGCACCAAGAATCTAGTTCCTCCCATTAGATATTCCCAAGTACGTGGCCCTGGACACCAAGCAGTGAGTCTCAGGTCCCTCTTAGACAACAAATCACCAATGCTCAGAGGGACGCAGAGGCTCAAAGACAGCGATGCCAAGCAGTCCTGCCAAGGTTTCTGTGTGATCCCTAATCCATGGCAATGCCACCCAGGCCTCCACCTGCTAACAGGGTCTCCTCGATTGCTGTCACACTATTCAGGGGCTGGGTTCTGCTCTCTTTTTGTGGGAAACCAGCTGTTGGATTAAAACTGGCAGCTGCTGTGCCAGGAAAATGAAAATGACTGCATCCGACGGTAGCTCCCCAACTTCTGCAGCTGGGCCAGGTGAACTGGAAGAACTCTGGGGCCAGCAGACCAACACTGGGCAGCAGTGGGTCACGTCTGTCTGTGGCAGGCTGCTGTAGAGCTATTTCCTCTGAAGTGAAACATCCATGTGTTCATTTCTTTCCTGTTAAAACACTTTCACAAAAGCAACTGGGGTCTGGGGACAGGGGGGAGGCGTTTTTATGTCACAGGTCCAAGTTACAGTCTAAACCAACTGGTCACACTGTGATTGCAGTCAGAAGAGGGCAATGAAACCATGCTTAGAGTGCTCAGCTCAGGGTCTCCCTTCTTAAGACAGCCGAGGATCTTCTGGGAGGGTGGGCCTTCCCACATCAATTAAAACAATCAAGATAAGCCGGGCGGTGGTGGCGCACGCCTGTAATCCCAGCACTTGGGAGGTAGAGGCAGGCGAATTTCTGAGTTCGAGGCCAGCCTGGTCTACAGAGTGAGTTCCAGGACAGCCAGGGCTACAAAGAGAAACCCTGTCTTGAAAAACCAAACCAACCAACCAACCAACCAAACAACAACAACAACAACAACAACAACAACAACAAAAAACCCCAAAAAACAAAAAAACAATCAAGATAATTCCCCAAAGACCCTTCTCCCTGTAGATCCAAGATTTTGCCAAGTTGTCCATCAAGTAACAACCGTTACAATTACCTCCTGGAGAGAGGAAGGCTGGTGAGATTGGGAAGCAAAGGAAGTTTATAAGACCTAGGTAGCTAATGAAAGAGACAAGATTCACAAGGCCCCTCTCCACAGTTACTAAGCAGTTACTGATCGCTGCCAGAGGAGACTCCAGTGGAGGGCCTGGAGATTTCTGCAGAGTTCCAAGGACGCTGCTCTTGTGACCTGTCGCTCACACTAGGGCAGGCCTTTGCATCACCCATGTTCCCATTAGCGACTCCAATAAACTCATGGGTTTACCACTAGGTTTTCATGGAACCGTGTCTCTGGTCTGTCACCGGTGTCCTGTATGGAGTGGTAGATAGATGTCTGTGCACATTCTTCAAGGAAAAGTTACACACCTGCCTTACAAGTCTCCTTGCATGATCAGTTGTGTGCCCAAGGCTTCATCCCCAGCCAGAATGACTTTGGATGTTTTGTGACCAATATGAATTCTAGAATCTTCCCACAGCTCCCATGTACCTGCACTTCAGGTGAACTACAGAGGCCTGAAAAACCCAAAACCATGAACAAAGGGTAGATTCTATGTGGTGGTAATGAAAATTATCCTTATTAGAAATGGAATGTGCTTAGGAAATTAGCTTCACACATGACATTGGTGCTTGGAAATCAGGTCTCCATGTTTCCCAGGCAGTATCTTCCTAAACATGGAAATGGCCATGGGAAGGGCACGGGTCCTTCTGTTCAGAAGCCTCCACTGCCTAAGCATTCAGGAAGCTGACTCAGCACCCAAAGCCGAAGGCTTTAAGGTGATCAAAACACAATGCTCTCTTGCCTCTTCACCCAAGTGCAAAGCAAGCTGAGAAATCCAGGACACATGAGTCAGATGGATGGAGATTTAGCCCCTCAGCTTTCTTGTTCACAAGGTGACTGGAGAACATGTCCTTAGATTGATGGCCAGAGGGGCATGCCAGTTTTCCCTGTATACCAGATTTCATGCTGCCCCGGCCAGACTCTGGGAAAGACATACAAGGAGAGTTCAGGTGATCGATGGAACAATACTCACCCAATATGGCAGCTTGCTGCCTGTCCAGGCTGAAAAGGGAGGAAGAGGGTATCAGTGGAGAAATGTGGGCCAATTATATTAGCTTCTAATCCGATGACTCAAGAAGAATGAAGGGGCAACACTGGTGACTGGATGTGTCCCTCTAACATGTGTGTCAGGCCTTTTGACATTGCAATACTACTTTATCATCTACAGCTATTCAAGAACTATGCAATTGGTTTACAAACACCAATGGGTAGGGAGAATCATTCTTTTATGAACGCATGACCAATGATAGATTCCATATGTTCCAGGGGATGGCACCACACTCATACATATATGAGCCCCACTAATTAGACTTAGTGGGCTATCAAAAACTAAAAGGATTTCAGAGGGAGCCTTATCTGTAGGAAGTTTGATGGAGGATTGAGATATATGGTCATGTTTTATTTTAGACATGTATGAAAGTCTCAAGAATGAAAACCATTTTCTTAGAAAATCCACACATTGTTTTAATTAAGTTATAATTTCGTGTTGGACTATATTCATAGCTATTCTCAATCACATGAGGCCACATGTCACCCACAGACCACCGGTTGAACACATATGTATAACAAGGCAAATCTGAAAACTCTGAGGCAAGAGAAAGGAAGGCACTCCCATACACATGTGAAGTCAGGCTTGCCTCATAAACTGACACACACACCCCAATGAAGACATCTGGGCTCTTCCAGTAAGTAAGAGGTGCAGATATCTAAAAAGTCAAGACAGGTCGAGGTCAAATGCTGCTGTTTGGTATCACATGTGGGCAGTTACCAACAGCACTTCTAATGGAAAGCTAGCCTTGGACCCTTCCCTTTTAACCATTCAGGCCTGAGGTCATTACTTGTTGACCACAACCTGCACAGCTACGGACGGAGCCTGGAAGGAAACTACAGAATCAACCAACACCTGCCTGGAGCCTCTCTGACTTTTCTCTCACCACACAGACTGTGCCTTGATGGGGATTGCACTTATCCCCATACTGGACTCTCATTGTTTACTCTCTCAGGAGGGCGCCCTCCTAACACCCTCACCTCTAGTCTCAAGTCTTCATGATCCACTCCCATGGAGTTAGAATTCTCTCCTCTGGTATGGCGTGTGTTTCTGTATCATTCTTTGGTTAATTTCTGTTGGTCCCTGTAGACTTCCATTTCAGTTTTAGGAAGGCAGGGACTATATCTGATTTTGTTTCTTACTACCTCCTAAAATCATTCTAACACATAGAAGGGGCTAGAACAGTTGACCCAGTGAAGAAATAAATGACCACATTTGAGAAGATTAAAACAGGGTATTTAAAGGAAGCAAGGCCAAAAGGAATAACACAGATGAACTCAGCAACTGGGTCTGAGGACACCATCAGGAGTCAGAATTCAGCCTTCAGCTTCAGGACTCTCAGGACTTGAGGCAGATTGCCTGTCGTCTGCGGATAGAATGAGAGTCCACTGCGCAGGGGTAATGTGAGGATGAACCAAAGGCAAAGTGGTGTAAACTGTGCCTGGTGCAGGCAAGCACTCAGCCTCCTCGGCGATTCCTGCTTTTTGGGAAGGGAGGCCAGTAGGTGGGTAGAAGTTGAGACTGTTCCAATAGAATTTCTATTTTTGCTTCATGCAGACAGTGAGTTATCTGCAGGTGACGGGAGAGAAGATTGAACTCACTATTATGAAACCGGGAGCTGCAGAGCCAACGGGAAGGCCCAGCTGAGGCTGAGCATGGCTTTGGAGAAGCATCAACCTGGAGAATTGAATTTCACCAGCAACTGTCATCAACAAGTGAAGAGAAGGGGCAGGCATCGGGACTGGCATTCCTCCAGGACTGGGGTTTACAAGAAAGCAAACTCAGAATAAAAACTAAGCAGGATACTGGCAAGAAAATAAGACTTGGTCCGTGCTGCAATGAAGGTAACATTTCAAATAACATAAATAGTCTTCAATACAGATTAGTGAGGTTGTCACATAACTCTTTGAGGAAAAATAAAATTACTTGCGGTAGTTTAGTACACCAACACAAATTACAGATTAGTGAATACTGAAGATGAAACAGACAGTGGCAGTGGTCACGACCTTAGCATGGGAGAGGTCTTTCTGGCCATGGCCAATCCAGAAACCATAAGAAAAAGGACTAGAGAAAATGTAAAGCTTCGGTATGACAGAAAGAAAACTGAATATCAGTCCCAAGAGACAGACCTAGGAGAAGACATTCACAGCAAAATTAACAAGAAAGAATTTCTAGCTTTAACATATAAAGTATACTTTCCAGTCAAATAAGAGATGGCTGCATCAGACAAAGGATATTTATTATTTAATAAATAATATTTATTAAAGAATAAATGCAAATGGTTAGGAGACCCAACGGAATGTTAATCAAAACAATCATATTTAAATCTGTGGAAAAAAGAATAGAGTCCTCAGTGAATAATGTTGAGAAGCGCAGTGTGGCAGTGCACACCTTTAATTCCAGAGCTCTGGTGACAGAGGCTGGGGAGGGGGGATGGGGTGCGGGGTGGGGGGGTGGGGGGGTGGGGAGGCACTCTGTGAGTTCCAATCTGGTGTACATAGAGAGTCCCAGGCTAGCCAGGACTTCATAGTGAAACACTGTCTCAAAATGATGATGGTGGTGGCAGTGTTGATGATGATGAAGTTAACCAGGCTGTTAACATTTTTAATTTGATAAATAATGTTACGAGAGAAATGCAAGAAGAATTAAAGACTTGAGCTTAAATGGGAAAACTGTAGAAATAACCAGGAATAAGCACTTCAAGGAATAACCTTAAGTGAAGGAGACAGCTACAAAACTACACAAGGGTAGGAATCCACTTTCCTGGATGCTCCAAGAGCAGCCAAAACCATAGGGCCAGGGATGTGGAGGACAGAGCTACTATTTAAAAGTCCTACTGAAGGAAGACATGTCAAGATGACTCTCTATGACTGCATGACATTTCATAAGTGTGTTTAAATGTCACCAACACGCTGGGAATGGTGATATAAACTGTAATCCCAGCACTTGGGAGGCTGAAGCATCAGGATTGCAAATTTGAGGCCAACCTGAGCTGCAAAGTGAGATCTGTCTCAAAAAAAAAAAAAAAAAAAAAAAAAAAAGCAAACAGAAATTCACTCACTTAAACATAACTGTACACATTTACACATTATAATATAGATTGACCTTACACATAAATGCTTCAGGTGGTAAATTTTATTTGTGTATTTTGCCATAGAGATATTGGGGAGTAGGTTGAGGTGAAATAAATTCACTCACTTAAACATAACTGTACACATTTACACATTATAATATAGATTGACCTTACACATAAATGCTTCAGGTGGTAAATTTTATTTGTGTATTTTGCCATAGAGATATTGGGGAGTAGGTTGAGGTGAAATAGGAAATTATGTTCTTATTCTCAGTATGGGGAAAATCTTTCATGATATAGCTCACACACAAATTTGACGACAGAAAAATATAACATTTCAAAAGGCAGAAAGTAATGTTTAAGGTCAAAAGACCAACAATCCTAAAATGTTCACAACATAACAAGCAAGGGTTCCTAACTGTGCATAAAGGATTCCTGCAAAGTCAGGAGAAAACAGAACACACTAGGAGGAAGCACTCAGCAAAGTACCCAAAAGCTGTGCACAAGAAATTTACATAAGAGGAAAGGATGCTCAGCTTAGCCTTGCTAATAATCACGGGATGGGAATTTAATCCATACTCAAATTTTAAACAGTCCAAGAATAGCAGAGTTAGGCAGGAGTGGGGGAGATGAGCCTGTCACATCTTATGAGTGGCAATGTGACTTGTGCAATGTGTCTATGCATACCAAAAGCTTTAAAAATGCCACCATCTGATCAGCCATTTCCTTCCTAGAAATTCATCCTAAGGAAGCCATTGTGTTCCTGTGCACAGAGCTGCTATTGGCTGCATGAAGACTCACTCTCTTACAGCTCACTGTTCTACGCAGCCTTTACATCTAATAGAATGATCGGTTAAATGATTGTTGGCAGACCTACAAACAGGAATCCTCAACCACCATTAAAAAATAATGAAAAAGAATATTTATTGGCATGTGAAAAGATTCACGATATACTTTGAAGTGGATAATGTAAATTACAAAATAGTACACATACTATATCACAGGGAGAGTGGTTACCTGAGAAACTGGCTTCGTCTCCTTTGTGCAACTTCTCTATGTTGTTGCCCAAAGCTTCTTCATAAACAACCACTGCTTTGTGATCAGAAGACACATTGTGAGTGCTGTTCTTAAGAGACTTATTGTTTATATGTGTGTGTGTGTGTGTGTGTGTGTGTGTGTGTGTGTGTACTACTTATGTGCAGGTGCCTTCAGAGGTCAGAAGAGGGTGGTCAATACCCTGGTACTGAAGTTACAGGCAGTTGTGGGATGACCCATGTGGGTGCTAGGAACCAAACTGGAGTTCTCTGTAAGAGCAGCAAGTGCACTCAATCACTGAGCAGTCCCTCCAGACCTCCCCTACCCCCACCCACCCCTTTAAACTACTCATATTTGGAACAGAATAAACACTTTAAAGAATGAAATACCACACTCTTAAGTAGTCTAGGCTTCTTAGTTCTCTCCCTCAAACATCTGAGGACACATTATCCTGCCTCCGTGGCTCATGACCATTGGCCCAGCCTCTCTTCCTGGCTTTCCACAAGCCTCGCTATGTTATTTCCAGGGGGAGAGACCAGGCACACGGTGCTCATTTTCTTTGACCCTTTGGGTCTGCTATAGCCAAGCCACTTGAGGGCTCATGCCACTGTGACCACAGGAACCCGGTAGATACCGTGGATGCCCCAGGACACCATCTCCTGCAGCTCCCATTAACAATCCTCCTACATGGCGCCCAAGGGGCTGTGGGTTCAGATGCCATGAGTGTTCTCCAGAAATGGTGTCCATTTCCTATTCTGGTCACTCGTTGATACTTATTTCCCCACCCCACACATGCTCATCACATCTGCATGTAGCCTTACTATTGATGTGTGTCCTTCAGGGTCCTGACCATCAGGTCCCTATGGTTACAGAGTCGCAGAGCCCCTGCAGTCCAGCTTCTTCCCCAGCATCTATCCATACAGCCGCTGGTGTCCGTGTCCTGCTCCTCTCTCCTGACGTAGAGAGACAGATTTTGTGGTGACTGCTCACATTCTTGTCCTACGAGTCACCTGCTAATTGTATCTTCAAATATTGTTGGTTTTGCTCTGTGAGACATTCTCCCTTCCAGAAGGCTGTGCATTCCTAGGGGGTGGGTCCCCAGGTCACCTTCTGAACAACAGGTCTCTGTTTCAGCAACAATTCTGCCAAACCCTGGAAGAGAGGTGGCAAGATGGGATATGTTAGGGCCACTGTTCAGAAAAGCAGGCTTGTCTGAAGCAGAGATTACTGCCACCAAGTCTGCAGCTGCCCCTGCTGCAGAAGACGGTGCCTACCTGACTGTCTGCGGTGGCGGTCCCAAAGGGCAGGGCCTGGCACTGCCTGGCAATGACTGCCTGAGGTATTTGGTGAGTCCCAGAGCCCAAAGACTAGGGAGAGGGTGGGGATGTCTCCAGTTAGTGTTTAGGGGACAGGAAATTCCTAGTGGCAAGATGACCTCATGCTGACAGGACTGGGGCGAGCCGACCTGCCCCGGGCTCATCTAGGATGCCACTACCTTGTCCCAGGATGAACAGAGGCCATGACCCACCTGAGGAGGGCGGGGCCCAGGAAGCATCTTCAGATTCTTTAGAGATAAAAATCTTTCAGAACTGAGAGCCTGATTCCCACACAAACAGGTCCAGCCCTTTCTCTGCATGCTCCTACACCCCATTCTCAGATGTCTATAAAACTACCTTCCATTCCGACACCGAGTTCACTTGGATTATTCTTTAATCTTGGATAAAGTGGTAAAGGGGAACTTATGTGAGCTGGGCTAGCAGCTCTAAGGAAGGAGATTTGGACTGGAGGTGTGGCCTTGCAGCAGGAAGCAGGGCAGAGGGAGGGGTAGGCACGAGGAAGTGGCCTTGGTCAAGTTGGCTCACTCCCTGACAGCCCTGGCTCGGGGTGTGATGGAGGGAGGGGCTGTAACACTGGAGACCCTATTTAGGACATCATTGGATGGGGGCTCTTACCCTCTGAGCCTGGGGTGCTGCAGCCATAGGCCAGGGCCAGGACAGAGGCAGTGGTTCAAACTTGAAGTATCTTCTTCTGCCTGAGACACAGTTGTGGTGTTTCAAGGATCACCAAAGGGAAGAGGGCTTCTGGGAGGGGCGGTTCTCTCTCTGCTGAGCCCAGGCTCCTGGCTCTCCCTCCCTCAGCACGGATGTCATTCATTCACATTCCTTGGTCATTAATAAAACCCCAGTGATGTCTGCCATGCCGCTACCAAGTGGTGAGGAGGACTCTATGAATCAGACAGAATCTGTGCCCTCAGGACACTCCCAGCCCACTGGGGAAAACAGACAAAGAGACTTGTCATCCCTGGAGTGAGCTGTGCTGGAGAGGATATTCACACCTAGAGGAGACACAAAGGACAGGGCTGGGTGAACCCCGGGAGACATCACTCACTGCTTGAAAGTGGAACTCCCCAAGTTCTGGGCAGATCTGGGCTTGAGAGCCAGCTTCACTCTGGTATAACACTGGAGAAGCCATTTAACTAAGTATGTGATCCCAGAAGAGAGAGAGAGAGAGAGAGAGAGAGAGAGAGAGAGAGAGAGAGAGAGAACACAACACACAATAATGCTCTTCTCGTGATGTGGTATGGAGATGAAATTCATGGAATTCACATTAAATGCTCAGCCAGATGCCTGGTGTTAGTGATGGGCTTGTTGCTAAGGTGATGGAGGATGCTCTCTAAGATGAAGTGGAGGGAGCTGGAATGGCTGGCAGTGGAGGTAGAGGCTAGTGTACCGAGCCTGTGCGCAGGGAGGAAAGCTGGCATTGCTGTGCTCACCGTCTCTGTTTGCCCCAGGAAGGAAGATGTCTGGTGAAAATAATGGGGTCTGAGTGCGTGAGACTGGACACATTTGGAATCACTGTGCCGGAGGTGGGAGCAGAACCTGTCAGGAGGAAGTACCAGAATTGGAAGGATCTCTCAGGAAATGAACTAATGTTCTGGGCTGTGCATATTCATGGAGGGGCATACGGTGCATGTATATGTGAATACATGTGGAGACCACTCACTCACTGCCTTTCTGAGTCAGTCTTTTTTATATTTTATTTTATTTTATTTTATTTATTTTATTTTATTTTATTTTATTTTATTTTATTTTATTTTATTTTATTTTATTTTATTTTATTTTATTTTATTTTGAGATAGGGTCTCTCACTTAACCTGGACCTCACCAGCTCTGCTACATTCGTTCTCTAGCAAGCCCTGAATGTTTGTGGAAGCCCAGTTCCCGGCTCTGGGACCACAGGTGTGCAGTGTCCTACCCCGGTTTTATATAAGTGCTAAGGATCAAACTCTGGTCCTCATACTTAAGCAGCGAGACGGACTGAACCATCCCTCCCACGATCCACTCCTGATGATCTAAGGTTTTAGTGGGCCAGTCAGCAGAGTTCTGGAAAGTGGAGCTGGTCAGGGCAGCTGGAAGAGTCAGGACTGAGAGAGCGCATCCTCCTGGGCCTTTTGTTGAAGTTTTCTATCAGTTCTGAAACTTGGAACCCAGTCTGCCATGTAGATATCATTCACAAATATCCTTTATTCTCTCCTCTTTTAAAAAGACATTTCTTTTTTATTGTGGAGGTCACAAGTGCCACATGTGTAGAGGTCAGAAGATAACTCTCTAGAGTCGAAATAAAACCCTGGTAACCAGGCTTGGCATCAAGTTCACATGACCTGCCCGCCGAGCCATGTCCGGGACTTTGGTCTTTAAACGCCCCCGTGAAGGGATACAGGAAAAGGAGGCCACGGTCTCAACTGGTGCAGACCAGGCACGTGCTGCAGGCTCTAGTCACCACTTGTTCAACCCACTCTTCTTAGAGATGAAAGGACTCCAGTGCAGCCTTGACCTCAGGACAAGCGCCATGGCGGCCTGACCCACTTAGAGCAATGCCGTTCCCTTCCTTTGGCTTGGTAAGGACACTGCTTGCTCTTTTTTTTTTTTTTTTTTTTTTTTTTTCACCTTCTACCTTGAGCCACCATTGTTAAAGTAAGATGACTGGACATGCAGCAGCTGCTAACCCTAAGGGACAAAATGCCAATATCTGAGGGAAAGGATAGGAGCGTGCAAATCCAAAAAGGGCCAGCGTCTTCCACAGCAGGCGTGATCTGTCTTCAGATTTCTGGCTTAGTAAATGGCGTCACGTCAGATTGAGCCATCAGCTAGCTAGTTTACTGTGTCACTTCCAGTTCAACATGTCCCAACAAGCACATGGGTAGAGCTATCTTGTGACATGGCTCACGCTGCAGTCTGCTTGGGAGGACCTCAGGGATTTGCAGTGTGGCCTCTTGTTAACCGGGGAGGCCGATAGCGTGGGAAGAGATCTGAAGGTCTTAAAGACTTTGAAATGGGGCTTCTGAGGATCTGAAAAGACAACATTTCAAGCTACGGGAGTCCAGGCTATCCTCCAGGGAAGTCTTACCTACCGTCTCTGCTCCCCCACAAACTCCCCCTATGGATTCTGCCGCTCTGCTATGGGAATTCCAGAAGCCAATCATGTTTCCAGTTAAGAATCTTCAGGCAAAAGCAGGCAGATCTCTTGAGTTTAAAACCAGCCTGGTCTACAGAGCAAGTTCTAGGACAGCCAGTTACACAGTAACCCTGTCTCAAGAAAGCAAAAAGGACAGAAAAAAAAAAATCTGTAGTCTTTACCAGTGATGAATATTTTCCATGGGCGTGGGTGTGCACATCTGAGTGCACATGCGTGTGTGTGTGTGTGTGTGTGTGTGTGTGTGTGTGTGTGTGAGGAATTCAGCTGTACCCACTTGCAAATGATCTCCCAGCTGAGTTTCTGTCCATGTACCCTCAGGAAACGGCCATGGCACCCTCACCTGAGTATTCAGCCACAACCCAGCCAGTTGTACTCAATTCTGCCCTAATTACACTGGCCTGGGAGCTTAGGGGAGTGGGGGCCAGAGGCTATAGGCAGGGAGGTTCTAGGAAAAGGACTCCACTTATACATCCATGGGGAAATTATCAACCATGACAATAGACCCATTGATTCCCAAGGGTAAACTGTGATGTAACTGAACTTTGGTTTGTCGTTGGAATCACAGAAAGAGGGGAGTCAGTGCTTATTGTCTCCTCCATTATGAACTCAGGAAAGTCTCACAATAGCATGTTGGTACGGATGTGGATACATGTGTGTATAGGTGCACGTGGAGGCTGGAGGTTGACACCGGAAGGCTTCTTTGATGGCTCTCCCGCCTTATTCAGTAAGACAGAGTCTCTCAGTTGCACCAGAGTTCTCTAATAAGGCTATCGTGGTAGCCCTCACTCCTAGACCCCCTTGTGTAGGCTGACATTTATATGGGTTCTGGGGTCTGAACTCATGTTTCTCTCATTTGAGGAACATTCGAGCTCCGAGCTTTTGCCCTGGTCCCTCACTAGTGGGTTTCTAGAGCATCAATCACCTCTCGCTCCTACATGGAGAAGGGACTGTGTACTGTAAAAATATCACACCACCATTCAAGTCAGCAGCTATCAAATGCCTTCCTTTTTTTTTTTTTGTTTTGTTTTGTTTTGTTTTGTTTGTTTTGTTTTGTTTTTCGAGACAGGGTTTCTCTGTATAGCCCCTGCTGTCCTGGAACTCATTCTGTAGACCAGGCTGGCCTCAAACTCAGAAATCCACCTGCCTCTGCCTCCCAAGTGTTGGGATTAAAGGCGTGCGCCACCACTGCCCGGCAAATGCCTTCCTTATTAAGGGATACTGAGGGGTCAGGGCACCAGGAGCAGATGTTCTCCTTGTACCTTCCAGCAAGCCTTGCACATAGCTAGCAGTGCTCTGGGTTCTCTGAGACTGAGTTTCACATTGATGGGACTGCTATTACTAGGCAGCAGGAAAAATCTCTCTCTGACCTACTACTGCTTGGGTTAGTTATCCTTTGTGCCCGAGGATTCAGAGCCGAACTGGCTGCATGTCCAGCCTTCTCTCCAGTCTAGAAAAAAATGTTCAAGTTGGAGATGTAGTATACTATGTTTTCTGATTATCACAGTATTTGGGTCAAATGTCTCATGTATAGCTGTTTGTATGTGTATGTGTATATGTGATATGTATATACACATATATCAATACTCCTCAGGTCCCCTGATCATTCCATGCTTTGAAAAATTGCTGCTCATCTGATCATTTTAGTTGGACTTCGGCAATGTCTTCCAGGGTGTGTGTGTGAGTGTGTGTGTGTGTGTGTGTGTGTGTGTATGTGTGTGTGTAATGGAAGAGTGCCTTTGATTGTCTTACCTTTGTGAAGGTCCAAAGTCTCCAAGGACCACCCACCAGCCCAGATGAATAATGTATTTTTAAAAAATCCTAACCACAGAGTACGTCTCCCAGGGGCTCTGGGCCCCCACTCGTTCCTTTCTCGTAGACTAGAAAGCTGCCTTGGTGGCTCAGGCCACCCCACCATAGCATCAGCAGGGCCCAGCACAGTGACAGGCATCTGGTAGGCCCTCTGTCACTTTAAAGAATGGATAGATGTTGGCCCCCAGTTTATTTAGTAGTGTTCAAATCTGTGGTTAGAAGTCCTTGCTTTTACTATAGAGCATATTAATGATAGCTAATAGTGTTGTAGACGGTATGCTTTGACTAAGATAGATGAGGATTAATTATTTAAGTCCATGCAAAGAGCTACAATCAAGTCAAGCAGAGTAGGACTTGAAAAGCATCTTACAGATATTTAAGAGGGGGTCAGTGCTGGCCTGGGGGTGGGGCTGGTTTCAGTAGCAAGAGATGGTTTCAGGAGGCCAGAAGAGAACTCTAGTGGCTAAGGGTTGGGGAATAAATGGAGACCCAAAAATGGAGCGAGCCCTTTGAGAGCGCCACTTAGTTGTAAAGGGACGGAGAGGTGTCTTCAGTACCTGGCTTTTTTTTTTTGTTGTTGTTCTTTTTTTACTACCCAACCCCAGCCTCATACCTAAAATAAAAGCACAATCAGTCTATCACAGTGCATCAGAGCAAGCACCCTGGGCCAGCACTCCAACTCAGTTATATCCCAGTAGAGGGGGTGGGGCAGAGATGAACAGAGCACCACTCTCTATTCAAACCCAAGTCTCGAAGGATCTTTGTTTACCTCCCCAAACACCAAACACCGTACCTGACAGAGACTCGAAGCATGGGCACAAGTGGGTTTTGCCCTTTAAGGATCTCTTTGAGAATCTGATGATACTCACAGAGGGGAAAATTAACTCATATGCAGACTCACAAATTTTTGCTGCTGCACTAGCAGTTGCTGGGGAGACATAGGCAAGCATTCACTCACCTCGTCCAGGGCTCTGAAAGACCAAAGCATCTACCCAGGCTCTGTGTGGTGCCCACTGAGTCAGGAGGCTTATTTACAGAAGCACCAGTGAGACAGCTCCATTGTCACAAGGCCCAGGGTAGCACGGGTGACAGCTTCCTCCTAGCAGGACAAGAACTTACCCCTCGGGTAACGCTCTACTCGCTACACACTTGGGGAGGAGGTACAGCAGGGAATGGCTGGAAATTCCGGTAAATGACCAGTGACCCCTCCCACCTCCCTCTCAGAGGGAGGGTGGCCGTCCCAATCTGAGAGCCTGTTTAAAATGGAAATGGATCCTATGCTTAGAAGACAGTATGTCACAAAAATCACATACTTCCAGAGGGGCTCTATGGACGCCCCCACAAGCCCATAGTAGGGTGTCATGAACCTCAAACCCTAGTCCCAACCTCAAGCCTGAGTGTTTGGCTAGAACCACTCTCAGAGGGGCGGTTACTCTGAGAGGGGCCTTAACATATCTATAGGGGGAAGGGAGGGGGGAGGGGGAATTCCTGATAGATCCTTCCAATGTCTGAAGATCCTTCCAAAGTCTGAAGAAAAGCCCATGGAAACGTTACCAAATTTATAAATTTACTCTGTTTCCCTCTTAAAATCCAGAGGGACTCTACGGAGGAAGGAATCTTCCGATGCTTTCAATTGGGCCCAGGTGTGTTATGGCTCAGCGCAACCATCCTGTCTCCAAGGCAACGTGGGTGGAGTTGATGGAAAAATTTCCTCCTCCTCTCACTGAGATGAGACAGCCAGACAGCTAGGATGCCAGGAGTCTGGGATTTGAACCTGAGGCAGCGGCATACCTGGCGGGCAGAGACTGCAGATCAGGCATGAGGGAGGCTGTTACCAACGGAAGGAGCCATGAACCATTGCTGCTCCCCCTTGGAGAGGCACCCACAGAAGCTGTGTGCCACGCCAAGCCACAAAATGCTAGCTGGAGCCAGGCTGAGGGGAGCCTAGAGGACCCAGAGCATGGATTCAAAATGTCTTTCCTCCCAGTTTCCGCTGAGTCTCAAGCTCCAGTTAATCCCACCTTTTCTCTAATGCTGCCCAGCTAATGTGCTAGTCAGGGACACACCTGATACGCTAACTATGTAGCCAAGGATGGTGGCCTTAAACTCCTGATTCTTCTGAGCGCTGTGATTGCAGAGGCATACCATTACGTCTGGTTTGTATGGTGTCGGGGACCCTGGGCTTCATGATGCTAGAAAACAGTCTCTCTCTCTCTCTCTCTCTCTCTCTCTCTCTCTCTCTCTGTCTCATTTCTACTTGTTTAAATACTGATATGTAAAGGCACAAAGAGACACTGATAAAGGGAAATCTTTCTGGGGTGTGTGATTTAATAGGTTTATTAAATAAAAGTCTCAGAATAAAAAGTCCTTCCAGGCCCTCTTCCCACAGTGCTCCCGTTGGCCTCCTCCTTAGACCCGCCCATCTGTGAGACAAGAGAGCTGCTGTTGTGAGCTCCTCCTCGCACCGGGAGGCAGTCTAATAAGGTGGTCTTAAAATGGAGCTAGACCTGGGTCGAGTCCAATCTCCAGCACCCCCTAGGCAGGTGTCCCCGGAAGTCACCTGGTCTTTGAGGGAGTTGCCTCGTTGTGCAACGTGCTGACAGCCTCTAGTTTGCAGCTGGGTGGCTTACAGGAGATGCCATCCCAGCACCCACCGCAGCGCCTAGCACTCGGACAAAGGTGTTAAGTGAAGGCGCTTTCTCCAAGCAGAAAGGGGCTCTGATGGGTTGCAAGACCACACACGAGGAGGCTGGCTGGGCATGCTTCTACACTGTGAAGCAGGGGCGGCAGATGGCACCGTGCAGGGCAGGGCAGAGCAGGGCAGGGCAGGGCAGAGGGGATTCTGGGAGGTGAACAGCAGGCTGTTTCTTTTTTGGATTCCACGGGTTTGAGACTGGAGACGGGCAGGAGGGGAAGCTGGTGCCGAATTGCACGGGGTTTGCCTTCAGAAACTGCAGGAGCTCCATCTCAGACAGGGAGAACTGTCTAAAATGTAGAAAGGTCGGGAACTGATTGTGTCCTTTTGATTTTGAACAGTGTGTGTAGGTATGAAGGAAGAGGTGAGAGAGAGAGAAAGCCAAGCTTGGCTCCCAACCGGAATCCGTATTAGCTGAGGGGACGGAGGTCGTTTCATCCTAGAGGAAGAACTCCTACCTGAGGCATGGTTGTGAGACAAAGCAGATGAGACACCTGCCCCAGGAAAACCAGGGTGCTTGGGCACTACGGTGACAGGAAAGACTTCAGGAAAATGTTGGTTTGGTCATGGCTTGACCCAAAGAGAAATGTTTCTTGGAAAGGGAAAACTGAAAACAGTGTTTTAAACAGTCCAGACGAGCACAGGTCCAGGCCAGCTACTGGGGAGGCTCTCTCAGCAGCTCCGGCACTGGGAGCCCATGGGCCACAGGTAGAAGGGAAAACCCAAGCCATTTCTTCCTCATCTTCCCATCCAACTCCCATGCCCTCCCTCCCTCCTCCAGGGCTGTTCACTCATTGTCTACACTGGTCACGTCTACACGCTACTTAGCCGACTATCCGCTTCTCTACCTGGGCTGCCCTGGCCGGGGCCCCACAAGGACCCCAGCCTCTTCACATACAGCTCTCATTTCCGCTCACCCAGGTGGCATCCCTCTATCGAGTAGAAAGCCTTTATCACTCGGGCACTCTCCTCAGAGTGACGGTGATTCTGTCATCTGCTTCCTCTTAAAGTGTCCCCACCCTTTCTTTCTTCTTGTCTTTCCCCGGCTGCTCTCTCCCTGTCCCTGTTAAAATGGAGTTCCAGCTCTGCCCTCTTCTCAGAGGACAGACTCCTTCCAAGGCCACAAATCAACACAACCACCCCAGCTCTTTGCTTCCAACTATGAGTTCCTCTCAGAACCACAGGCACCTTGTTCAAAGCAGAGCTACTTCCTAAGGCCCCAGGACCTCAACCCCACACACACCAATGCCAGGACCTCCTCCTTCAGTTCTGCTCCCGGTCTCCTGCCTCCTTCTCAGGCACTGGTCCCCCACCTGCTACTCCTGAACAAGCGTCCCTCTGTTAAGCTGAACCCAGTGGCTCCTCCTTTCAGGGTTAGGACAGATCCCCAGAGTCCCCCAGTTGCCTTGTGAGAAATGAAGAATTCTCTGGACCCGCCTTGATCGCACTGAATCAGACGCCAGGGGGGAAGGCCCTGGGATTATCTGGGTCTGTGGATTTCTCCAGGTGATGTGATGCTCTCTTCAAATGAAAACATTCTAGACACATCGTGAGGGATGGTTGGCAAGATTTAAAGATTGTCTGGGGATGGAATGTGAGGGAGCAGGGGAAAAGCACCTGGAAATGCAGCCCAGAGAATGGCGTACCAGCCAGTAGCCCAGGACTGAGTTTTGTGGGAGAAGTAATTAATTCAGGTGTTAGAACTTTAGTTTGACTCGCAAAAGAGACTTGAATCAAAACACAGGAGTCTCTTCTGAAATGATTTGTTTCAATTCAAAGCTATCTTTTATTCTCATTCTTTAACGTAATGTCGGAGCCTGAGCCATAAACACAAATGAAGTGATCTTTCAAAAGATGGGCCCATGTCAGTGTTAACTACTCAAACAGGAGAATATCTGAAGATAAATTAAACCCTGGGCTTAAAAAGACTGCCGCTTAATTAGCGCTCCTACTTATCACCACATCTCTTTAAGTATTTTCTAGAACAATTATCCCAATTTATATTTTGAATATGAATGGGAGAGTTACCGCCTGAACTTTCACCTGGTTCCCACTTGCCAGAAATATCTGATTCCTCTTGGAGAGTCTTTTTCAAATGATCTTTTCCACAGACATGGTTATTTGTATTTTAAAATAACACAACACAACACATAGGTGAATCAACACGCCTACCTCGGTTGATTGCCCTACCTCTGTGGAATCAACACCACTGTCTTTGAAATGCAAGATTAGAGGAAAGGGCTCCTTCTTAATTGTTTATACTGAGTTAATCCACTGAAATCCGAACCTTGAAATTACAGTTCAGACTCACCACGATCTAGCAAAATAGAAAATCATCACGGAATCCGAGGTCTGAAGCTCCAAAAGAGAATTAGAGATAAGTGGTGACTGAGCCGCCCATGATTAAAGAGAAGTCTAGTGTGCGCTGGGAGCGAACGCTGTTTACGTTAACATCTGTATTCAAGACTTACGCTTTATAGATATGAAAGTATGTAAATTTGCCGTCACATTCCGTATGGCCTTAAATCAGCAGGGCCTGGGCTTCTGCCATGACCAAAACCAAATGTTATTTTGGAAGGCAAAGAGCTGCAGCCTCAGGAAAGTGTCAGGCCATTCATCAGCAGGAGGAGGACACCAGGCAGAGGAGCTGGGGATGCTCTCAGAGCCTACAGGAGACTTAACCCTTTAGGTGGAAACCATTTCCTTAAATGGAGAAAACAACATTCCTGGATTTCCAGATACTGTTTTCTAAGTTTGAAGAACACCTGGATCCGAAATTGAAATTTAGCAGACAGAGATTGACAAGCTCTTCGGACTAGCCATATGACAGATGAGGTGGGGGTAGCGACATGAATGAATAAGCCTAGGTCAGTGGCAGAGCCTCTGCGGGCTCCAGCTTCCCTCCCGAAGCTGAGGTCATCTGCCAGAGCCTTCCACGCCTATGAACTTCAAGATCAAACAGAGGCGGCTCTTCTAATTTATGAAGTCACTATCATAATTTACCTTAAGACGTGCCCAAGTCCTTGCAATAGCACTTGTAATCCCCAATGTTATGATCAACCTAGATTTTAATTTTTAAACTAAAATAAAATTGGCTCTTGGTTGCACAATTTTTATTTTGAAAATTTCAGTTGTGTGCATGGGTCTGAGTAGATGATACATTTTACAACACAAGTAGGGTAGTATTCACTAAAGATGCAGGGAGAGAGCTGGGGACATGGGTCAGCTGATAGAGTGCTCTTCCTTGCAAGCACCAGGACCTGAGCTTGAGCCCCCGAACCCGCACAAAAAGTCAGGCCTGGTGTTGCACGCTTATAACCCCAGGGCTACAGGGAGAAACAAACAGATCTCTCTGGGGCTCTCTGGCCAGCCTAGCAAACGAGTAAGCTCCAAGCCAGTGGGAGAGAACAACGCCTGCCGTTAACCTCCAGATTTCACACTCCTGGGTACCCAACATGCGGACTTGAGCACACAAGCACAACTCTAAAAAATTCTCAGTGAAAAACCTTTTCTACGTGGCATTCCTTCTAGGCGGAGAAGAGCAGACAGCTAGACAGCACCAGAGAGCCAGATATTAGAAACAGTGCTGTGCTGTGAGCCTGTTAGTCTTTTCTCTGTTCCCAAGTATGTCTCTTCTCAACTCTGCCTTCAGATTGAAACTGGCCATGGTGGCAATGTTTATACCCGAGGTGCCAGCATATGCTATAAACCAGAGCTCTGGGGAGGCTGTCGGAGATGGTTACATACCAGTGCCAGGTGCGGTAACGTTCCCCTGGAATCCCAGCCCTAGGAGAGCTGAGGCAGGAGAATACAGGGTTCAACTGCCTGGTTACACAGTGAGACTATCTCAAAAACACAAAATGGAAGAAGTACTCCAGAGGAACAGAAAGAACCGTAGGCCTGCCACTGGATGTTGGGCATCAGGGGATGGGTGTCATGTAGGTAGAGAGCTGTAAATGGAGGAGGAGAAGAAGTGAGAATAGACCCAAGATGATGTGGACAGAGAGGCAGGGCACATTCAGATCTAAGTGAGTAGATGACCCTCAGACTCAAAAGTGAGCACACCCAGAGTGACGGGCCCTACCCCAGAGTTTCCAACCTAAGTAACCTAGAGTAGGGTCTGAAGAATAGTTACCTGGTGACATTAAGGCTGCTGTTTGGGGCTCACACTTTAAGGACCTCTTAAGTAGATGGAGGCATGCCCTATACCAGGTCAAAGCAGCCACGGAGTTCCTCAAGCTTTTCACCTTTCCTAGTACAGTGAGTGTGTCCAGGGATACAGCATCCCTGAGTGTGTTATAAAAGCCGATCTCCAGGCCTCCCTCACCTTAAACCGGCTGATGGGAAGGGGCGTGTTATAAAACCTTCAGGGGGTTTTCAGGTAGGTAAAAGGTCTCAGTCTCATGAGCACTACTTTCCCTAGCTTAGCTGTTCCTCGGCCCTGGTCCCCAGGTTCAAATCATCCAGAGACCCTTTTTCAAATATGTATGGCCTACCTCCAAAGGTAATGTAATGGACTCAGGACTAAGCCTGGCATGGTTGTCATTTTTTGTCTCCATAGATAATTCCAGGGTACCTCTGGGACCACTATGATAGCTACACCCCTCAATCAGGAATCACATTCCTGGTTAAGGCAGAATGGAAGTTTGGAAAGAGCAGCCAAAAAGCTACAAGCTGCCTTGCCTGCTGCGAACGGAACTGGGGCAACGCTGGCAGCCCGATTTCTCTCCTGACACCTGCAAAGGCGATCGTGGGCATGCATGCACATACCCCACCTCATACACAGCACACACACACACTATCACACACAGAACACACAATACATACATCCCCCCACATGTTACAAATATATACATCACCCCTATGCCACACAACACATACACTATATGCACATACTACCCTGCACACCGACCACATACATAACATATGACGCTATTTACGTACCATAAGCACACCACATACATAACACACAACACATTATACAAACAGCATACACACAAGCCTTATATATGATACACAACACAATATACCCACACCATTCACACATACACACTACACATATACACCACACACTGAAAACATAGAGTACTTGTATAACATACACATACCTTCCATCCTCATACACAGCACACATAATACCTCCACATACTAGATACACACAGATGACACACACAGCATGTGACAAACTAAGCATGCATCACCCTCACACATCACTGTTTCATACCACGCATAACACACACAGCACAACCACTATAATATATGACTCACATACACTGCATGACACACATATCACCTCCAATAACAACACAACACCAAAACATACAGCACACCACACATACCACATACATGTACATATACACACCCTGAAATGAAACGAGAACTCTGTCTCATGGTGCGTATTCCATACACACTCAGTTCCTAGATTATATACTACAGCATTTGGCCATCCAGGTGCTAAAGCCATCGGGTAGCCCTGACCTTCAATGACACAAGGCTAACTGAAAGCAGATAGATGTGTAAGACCATTTATCCTTTGATTCCATTTGTAGAAAATGCCCAGATATGGCAAATCTATAGAGACAGAAGGTAGATACTGAGGTTACCTGGGACTGGGAGCCGGGTAGAAAAATAACAAATAGACACCGAGGAGGTGGGGATGTGGGGGGGGGTGTAAAAAAAATGTGTTCTAAAAATAGCATATGCCTATAATTCTATAAACATAGCCAGCCACATGGCTCTAGCTGTGGGAATAATTCAGAGCTAGAGAACTTGCTTGAATGCATCCAGGCCTTGAGTTCATTTCCCAGCTCTATACTCTCTGGCTTACCCATATGTGTGTATGTGGGTGTATGTGATGTGTGTATGTGGGTGTATAGGTATGCATGTGCATATACACATACGTGGTAAAGCCATTAAACTACACTAGTAAAATGAGTTTAGCGGTATGTAAATTATACAGTTTTAAATAACAACATAAAATAATTAAGCACTAAGTGTTTCTATTGCCTTGTAGTAAGTTTCTGTCCCTCCGCCTCCTGCAGTTTTGCAGAAGTGAGACAATACTGGGCCCCAGCGCACATCCTAATGGGAAGGTCTACAGTCCCATTACCTGTGGTTCAAATGTTTCTTTTTTTAAAAGCAGTCTTAAGCCTGCCAAACAAGGATGGGAGGGGAGACGCGAGGGGGCGGGGGTAAAGTTCCCTAAGAAAAGCAAGAAAAGCCTTTGATGGTTTTAAAAATAGCTGCCCGAGATGGCTGGCTGCGGAAGCAGAAGGCAAGGGAAAGGGTTAAGGGCCTCTGAGCAAGGGCGTTGGCAGGGCCCAGCCTCGGTACCAGTCTGTACAGGGGAGCTGTCCTGTCTGCTGATTTATCATTCTCTAATGTCACGGGGATGGGATGTTGAAATTGTGGCTAGAATGTGAAATACGAAAAACACGAAGATTATGATTTAGCGTCTGGGCAGGATCAGCGCCGGCCCGGGAAGAGCCGGGTCCCCAGCTTCCTTGGCTCGGGTCTGTGGTTTTCCACTCCAGCCCTGGGCAGAGGAGCTGGAGGTCAGGGCCGCTGTGCCTCGGAGCAGAGCAGACAGGCAAAGGTGGAATGAAAAACAGCAAAACCACTTCTGTGCGGTGCGTGCCAGCAGGACCAAAGTCAACTTTAATTAAACGGAGACCTGCTGTTGAGGGATAAACAAAACAGCGGGGGGTGTAAACAGCTTAAACCCGGATTCAAATGACACCTGCGGTGTCTAGACGGAGGAGCGGCCTGCTAATTTGCAGTCTCTTGAGAAGATGCAGATGAGTCGGATAATATCCCCAAATTTTGCTCATTAGTAAAAATAATGACTGAATTTTAAAGAGGCAACAAATAAGAAGGTGGGGTTACTGGGAGACTGATTTCAACAGGTTTCTGCTGAGGAAGAGGCTGGCTACTAAGAAAAGACAGCAAGGAGAAAATGGAAGGTCACACTGCCCAGTGCGATGCTTTCGTTCATTCCTTCGTTCTTTCTTTCTTTTTTCCTTTCTGAGTTTTACATATTGTGCTGAAGTTTACTCTACACTTCCACTTGTCAGCGCGGGCCCCTTTACAGGGGGAGAAAATGCAGTTTCCACATTGTTTGTTGCTTATCAAAATCAGTGTTGACAACCATTCCCTCCTCTGTATGGCTTATTTTAATTGCTTCCTGTCGTGCCAAATGCATCTACAGACGGACTGTAAGAATTAGCCTCAAGACATGAGTGTGTTATGCTGGAAGTTAACTAGGACAGCTCACCCCTGAACCTTGAGATTCATTCACTTGTTCATTCATTCATTCATTCATTCATGGGGGGGGGAACACTTCCTCAGGCACTCTATGCAAATAAGTCAAACTGGTTTTCACAAAGAGGCCAGTCTGCATAGTGGGATGCTGTGAGGTTTATGTGTGCCTCTGTGTGTGTGTGTGTGTGTGTGTGTGTGTGTGTGTGTGTGTGTGAGAGAGAGAGAGAGAGAGAGAGAGAGAGACTCTGTGTGTGCCTCTGTGTGTGTAGCTGCTAGCCACCCAGAGTTCTGAATCTATTTTGTTTTGTAGCATTAGATGGGGGAAAATGTTATTAGTTATTTCTTTCTGAACATCAACATTGGGCAATGGAACTTTTTGTTCAGAAGCCAGAATTTCAGATAACTGAGCACAATTACTCTTAAAAACCAACTTAAAGGCCAGAGAGAAGGTGCTATGGGTAAAATCACTTAGCATGCAAGCCTGATAGCCTGCGTTCAGTCCCTGGCACCCAAGATGGAAGAAGTGAGCCAGCTCCAAAAGCTGTCCTCTCTTCACATGTGCACACAGACATCATACACACACGACATCTCATACACACACACACACACACATCACATCACATCCATCACACATCACACACACACACCCCATCACATCCATACACACCACATCACACCCATACACACATCACACACACACACACACATACCCATCACATCCATCACACATCACACACATACCACATCACATAACATACATACACACATGGCATAGACACATACACATCACATCCATCACACATCACACACCGCATCACATCCATACACACCACATCACATCCATACATACATCACACACATACCCATCACATCCATCACACATCACACACATACCACATCACATAACATCCATATACACATGGCACACACGCGCACACACACACACACACACCCCACACCACATCCATCACATATCACACACCGCATCACATCAATACACACATGGCACAGACACATACACATCACATCCATACATACATCACACACGCACATCACATCCATCACACATCACACACATACCACATCACATAACATCCATATGCACATGGCACACACGCGCGCACACACACATACCCCACATCACATCCATCACACATCACACGCACACCACATCACATCCATACACACATCACATCACATCCATACACACATCTCTCTCTCTCTCACACACACACACACCACATCACATTCATACACACCACATCACACACACACACACACATCACAACTATACACACATTATATCCATACACACATCACACACACACACACACACACATCCATCACACATCACACACACACACATCACATCCATACACACGTTATACACACATACCACGTTGCATCTATACACACATCACATCACACCCACACACACATCACACACACTGTAAAGGACTTTTATTTTTCAGGCAGGTCTTAGGTAGGCCAGGCTGATAACCTTGATCTTCTGATCCTCCAGTCTCCACCTCCCAAGTGCTTGGCTTATGTAGTGCTTGAGACTGAGCGAAGTCTTCCTTCTTGCTGGACAAACGCCCTACCAAATTAGCTACTCCCCTGCCCTGTTGAGGAAGTTTTGCTGGGACTTTCTCTAGTGCACCGAGCTGGCTTCTAGCGCCCCCTCTTCCTTTGCTCACTCTCAGCCTCAGGGACAGTGGCTTTGGACCAGGCAGTCAGGAATGCTGTTTGTGTCTGGTGTGTATCAGAGTTCTAATCAGCTGGGCTGCATGGTTCAAGGCAGGCCCACAGACCTCTAACTGAGCTTCCTGGCTGGCAGGACAGGTGGGCATCCCAGACGCACTTTAAGGCTCGGCTACTCTTGCTATGTTGCTCCTATTCGCAATGTGGATGTCAACCCATGCCCAGGAAACATCCTGGGAACATGACGTGGGATCTCCACTAGGAGCAAGAGGGGCACATGGTCTGGATGGCTCATGGGACAATGCCACAACCCAGCTACCAGCCCCTTCCTACTCAAGTACTTCTGTCTGTTTGCCCCCCTAAGCCTAAAACTCTCAGATGAAGCCCTACGTTCTAAGAAGAAAGACATAGTAAATGTTGCTGTGGCCTCTACAGATATTTTTGTTTGCTGTTGTAATTTTCTATCATAATGTGATACATGCTTATCGTTAAAAAAAAAAAAAGTCCAGGTAATGGTTGGTTGTGCACACCTTTAATCCCTGAGATCCAGAGGCAGAAGCAAGTGGATCTCTGCGGGTTCGAGGCCAGCCTGGTCTACAGAGCTAATTCCAGGACAGTCAGGGCTACACAAAGAAACCTGTCTCAAAAACCAAAACCAAAACAGCAACAACAAAAATGGAATAACAAGCAGAAAGGATGGTTTGTGTGGCCTATTTCCTTCAAGTCAGGATTCTCAAGTTCTCCTGGGCTGTGGAGGCCTGAGGCAGGCAGCAAGGATAATACCTGGGGTGCTCAGCACAGCCCTGTGGAGGGGTGGGGGCGGGGGGTGGTTTCAGAGTCATGACCTGGAAGTAGAAGATTTAGGGCGCTTCAGGAGTCTGGCCTTGATTTCCACAGGAACAGACCTTTACCTTCAAAGGACTGAGGGGCGTGGTCAGGAGAGGGGAAAGATGGTGGGTGAAGATAGTGTGAGTGACAGGTGGGTAAAGACTGAGGGGCGTGGTCAGGAAATGGTGTGAGTGACAGGTGAGACAGGGACAGAGGACAGAGGCCTCCAGTGTCAGAGAAGCAAGTGGGGCCACAGGCTTGCATTTATCTACCTGGCTGTTAGCTGGCGGCTAGACCTTGGGTTGGGCAGGTTTGCTGTCTTTGTTGTTTTCTCTTCTCTCCCCGTCAGTCTCCTTTTTTTTTTTTTGAGACAGGGTTTCTCTGTGTAGCCCTGGTTGTCCTGGAACTCACTCTGTAGCCCAGGCTGGTCTTGAACTCAGAAATCCGCCTGCCTCTGCCTCCCAGAGTGCTGGGATTAAAGGCATGCGCCACCACCGCCCAGCTCCTCAGTTTCCTCTTGATTCTGAACTTCACATTACAGGATGCCATGTTTTACTTAATCGTTCTGTTATTGAACAGCCTTTGGTGAGGCATTGTGTGGCTATTCCGTTCTTATTAAAGATGAACCCAGCTAAATGTTTTAGAAAATAATAATAATAAAAGAGCCTGCTTATTTCTTGCCTCACTTTCTACTCTCTTGGTTGGTCTCCAAGGTCTCCAGGGAACGGCAAATTAGATGTAGGAATGCTCTCTCTCGTGCCCAATCAGAACTTGAAGGTCACCCAGAACCTGCTCCCTGCAGGACTCCCGCCGGCAGCCTTTCCCGGAAGCAGAATCAACACAGATCTCATAGCCTTCACTAAATAGCCCGTGTCTGAAGAGAAACTCACTGAACCAGTTTCCAGGTAGCACCAAGTCCCTTCTTCCTTCTCCCCGAGCTGAGCACCCCTCAGCTGAAAAAAGACGTTTGAAGTCAGTTGACAAAACGGCAACCTTTTTGTAAACAAGAGGAAAAAGTTTAGAAAGTTAAAAAAAAACAAAAACAGTTTTACAGAAACGTACTTTTTCGTTCCTAACCACAACATTCATTCATTCATTCATTCATTCATCCATTCATTCATTCAACTATTCTGGCCATCACTATCTTGGGGACCTTGTAGTGAAGCAAAGAGTCACAGTCCACAGACAAACCAGGAAGAATTTTATGAGTGACTGTGAAGATGAGCTGTGGAGGAAAAGGAGGGGCGGGGCCTGCGTGAGGGGCGGGGAAACGCAGTCAGGTGAGCAGTGACTCCGCCCCCTAGAGCTGTTTTGCATTTACACATCCATAAAGTATTCCCCGTGTCCTTTAGCTCACTTCCTTTCTTATTTCCTCTGATCTTTAAGGCACTGAAGGTCAATAACCTGGTTATAAAGACTTTTAAATCAAAACACTAAATTTATACATGTGAAGAGATTCTCTTGATGTATATGCCATATTCATACATACATAGTTCATTGATCGTTTTTAATTTTTATTTTAACTTTTTTTGTTAAAAGTCTCATGAAGCTCAGTATGGCTTTGAACTTGCTGTAGCTGAGGATGATTTTAAACTTCTGATCCTCCTTGCCTCCACTTCCCAAGGGCTGGGATTACCGCTTTAGCCACTAGGACAGGCTGGCTCATTGGTTGTTTTTTAAAAGAAGACTGTTCAAATGAGCATGAATATTAATAAAAATCCTATACTGGCAGATTCTCAGAAGAATAAGGTAGTCGTTAGACGGCATTGATTTATCCGGCCCAACCAAATTAGTTGGAATCTTTGTGGTTATCACCGACAAAAAATCCAACCCGCGCTGGTTTGAGCCAGTTTATCCGCTCCTGTAACAGTACAGCCCTGGCCAATGTTAGGTGTCAGGCACATCCTCAACAAGAGTTCCCAGCACAGCACGGCTCTGTTCTCCCAACAGGCAGACTTTGTTCTCAGAAGCCATCACCCACTCAGAGTGAGAAAAGCAGCTGGAGCGGCTCAGATTTAAATCCCTGCAGGGAAAGGGAGCAGATCAGGGCCCACCCTGGGAGACAGGGGCGGAGCAAAGAGTGGGAAGGCGGGGCCTCAGAGCGTGTGACTGACGCTGTGTTCTCTTGTAATAGAAGATAACTAGATGGCAGCCCCACTGACCTCCCTTCCCAAATCCCTAGACTCCAGCCTCACCTTTTTGATGGGGTCCATATACAGGACGTCACAGAAGAGGGCTGGAAAGTAGAAAAGTCACCTGGCTGGATCCTGTTCTTTCTGCAGGACATCATCAGCTCTTTCTAGATAGACTAAGATGTATAAATGTTCCCAAGGAGAGTACCGAGCACTGGTCCTAACCCTGACAGTCACAAACACACACACACACACACACACACACACACACACACACACACCCCTCTTGTCATGCCTTCAACTGAAGAAGAAACACGTTCCCTTTTCTCTCGCCCCGTTAACTCTGCTTAGTGCCGATCCTTCCGCTCCAGGCTCCACTGGAACACTTTAGGGTCACGTCAACTGATCGTGACATCACTTAGCTGCCTTCATGGTTTTTCTTTCATCCTAAACCAGGTCCCTTCTCTTGAAAGCATTCCTGAAATTTTATGGAAAGAATAAAGCAGATGCTGTATAAATTGTATTTTTTTTCACAGTAAATATTCATCCATAGTGTTTTCTTTGTAAGTTTCCTACCTTATACAACGTCTGGACTTTTTCTGAGCCTTCGTATTGGTATCTATAAAATGGTATCTTTGCCTAATAAGAATAATAATAATAATATTCAGATGTTTTGGTTTTGTGGCGATTTGAAGCATTTAGAACTCTGTCTTGTCCTACTGCCTAACACATTAATGGCTCTCACTCTTACCCTCTCCTTGGACTCTTGGCATAGACCGATCTCTCTGGGAAATTCTCATCTTCATTTAGTAAAATTATCTTCAGATCTGTCTCCTCCAGAGCCCTCCCCCCCCCAAAAAGTCAAAAATGAAAACTGAATTTTTCACTAAACCCACTAGGATGGCTGTTACAAAGAAGATAAACCTTAATAAATGCCAGCACAATGTAGAGAAAACCAGAGCTCTCCTGGTTCCGGATAAGGTCGGGAATGGTACAGTCGCTCTGGAGAACAACTATAAGTACCTTCAAAGGATACACCTAGAGTTGTCAGGTGACACCTCAGTTCTATTCCTACAATATCCACAAACACAAGTGAATGCCTGCTCATACCACCCTGAAGGGTTCCAATACCCAAAATCTTTGCCAGCAAACGTGTGAAAGGAAATGCAAATCATGGTATAAATGTAGCTATTGCAGCATAGAAAAGAGTGAAGGGACCCGTGAGAAGGTTCAGTGGGAACACACTTCTGCTGCAGAATTACAAGGACCTGAGTTCAAATCCCTCTCAGTCATCTAAAGAGCTTGGCATCCGGCAGTTATACAGTTGTGAGTTACCATGTGGGTGCTGTCCTGTGCAAGAGCAGCAAGCAGCAAGTGTTTTGGGTTTGTTTTTTTGGTTTGGTTTGGTTTGTTCTGGTTTGGTTTGGTTTGGTTTGGTTTGGTTTGGTTTGGTTTGGTTTGGTTTTGGTTTGGTTTGGTTTGGTTTGGTTTTTTTTTGTTTTTGTTTTTGTTTTTGTTTTTGTTTTTTTTTTGAGACAGGGTGTATTAGTCTGGGTTCTCTAGAGTCACAGAATGTATGGGCAGTATCTATGTAGTTAGGGAATTTGTCGATTGACTTACAGTCTGTAGTCCAACTCCCCAACAGTAGTCAGCAGCAGCTGTGGATGGAAGTCCAAGGATCTCGCAGTTGCTCAGTCCCACGAGGCAAGCCGGCAAGGAAGAATCTGTCTTCCTTCTTCCAATGTCCTTATATATGTCTCCAGTAGAGGGTGTAGCCCAGATGAAAGGCTGTAAATCTCCAGCAGAGGGTGTGGCCCAGATTAAAGGTGTGCATGCCATGCCTTTAATCCCAGATGATCTTGAACTGGAATCCATAGCCACTATGCTTCAAGATCTCCATGCCATGATCCAAGATCAGAAACTTATATCTCTGAGCCTCCAGATTAGGATCATAGATGAGCCTTCCAATTCTAGATTGTAGTTCATTCCAGATATAGTCAAGTTGACAACCAGGAATAGCCACTACACAGGGTTTCTCTGTGTAGCCCTGGCTGTCCTGGAACTCACTCTGTAGACCAGGCTGGCCTCAAACTCAGAAACCCACCTGCCTCTGCCTCCCAAGTGCTGGGATTAAAGGCGTGCGCCACCACCGCCCAGCCACAGCAAGTGTTTTTAACTACAAAGCCGTGTCTCCAGCCCTGCAAAACTTTATTTAAACAAAACCCATGGCGTTGGAAAGATGGCGCAGCAGTTAAGAGCACTGGCCACTCTAGGAGCCTGCACTGTTCTCAGCATTCACATGGTGATTACCTTCTGGTCTGGGGATCCAGTGCTCGTTTCTGGCCTGCTAGGGTCCAGGCGTACATGCGACAGAACACTCACATACTGGAGACAAAATACTGAAACAAACCAGCCCAACCTGACATTTCATCCTTCTTGACTTCCTACTCGGGCTGCGCTTGGTCCCATGTCGCTGCCTGACTTGTCCCTGGCACCATCTTAAAGCACGGGGCAGCTCCCTTACACAGCCATCTGAGTGGACAGGCAAAGTGAAATTTCTGCAATTCTGATTTCCTTAAAAAAAAAAAAAAAAAAAAAAAAAAAAAAAAAAAAACAGAGATATGATAAGAATGTGTTTTTCTTTTAATCCCAGGTGTGGGGCTGTGAGATGGTTGTCGCTTCAGACTGACAGTAGCTGCTGACTATAATGTGCCTCCGTGTGCCGCTGCAGAGAGTTTCTGTGGTTGTGTGACATCCAGAACCCTGGGAACTTTTCAGAGGGTATATAAATGCTAGGGCCCTGATAGGTGGGGTAGGTGGTTGTGGTCACTGGAGGGGGTGGGGGTTTGTTAATAGTCATGCCTAAAGAAGAAACAAAAGGAAATAAAATTCAGGGCTCTCTATTTCTCTCTCTCTCCCCTTCCCTCTCCCTCCCTCCTTCCCTCCCTCTGTCCTTTCTCTTCTATCTGGTGATGGGGTGAAATGTAGGGATGTAGGGGATAAAGGTGGGAAAAAGAACCCACAAAGTAGCAAAGACCAGGCTGCAGATCTGGACAGCACAGATCCTCTCACCCTTGGATGTTTCTGCTTTGCAGTTTGCTTGAGGTTGTTTACTCTTGCTTTGTTTTGTCTGAGACAGGATCTTATAGGATAGTCCAGGCTACACTTGAACTTGGAATTCTCCTGCCTCGGAGTACTAGGCTTTAAGACATCACCCACCATGTCTCTGTGAGTCTCTGTCCAGGGCCCTGTGCCTGGTGCAGAGATAATTCTGTCTTTTTCATCTTTACCTCACCCCATGATTCACCAGCAGCACCCATACCAGCCTGAGCCACCTGAAGCCCAAGGCTGAGCGAGGCCTCCAGATGGCTGCTTTTCCTCCAGAGGCTGCGGGGCAGACAGCTGTGTGGACAATGTATCTTCCTTTCTGGGCTCCCCTAGGCTTTCAGCTTCATGCTCACCAAACCTCAAGTCCCAGCCCTAAGTCTCCTCTGCCTAAACTGGAAAGCATGTGCGGCCCCCAGGGTCTGCTCAGCTTTTCCCATGAGGCATTGCTGCTTTCTCAGGAAGCCGAATTCCGGACTGGACTCGAGCATAGCCCTCCACTTCGGACCAATTGTTCTCATTCTCACAGAGCTTGCTGAAATGTTCTGACACTCTCTTGCCGCCCTCCCCCAGCTTCTAGAACAAATCCAGACTTACCTGATTGTTGTGTGTCTCTGATAACTTGATTTAGAGCTGAACCAGAGGACCACATTGTCTAAGTCTTCTAACAAGCTGACTCTCTCCATATTGGAAACCATCACCTTGAAAGTTTCTCTTCCTGCTCATAGTTACTGCTGTGGGGGAGAAAACTTACAACCAACATCTTTTGAAGAATGTTTTCAGATATTGAAGCCTCAGTTTCTGGCATGTCCCCCACCCCCAGCCCCACCCCCACCCCTGAAGCCCTTGGGGCAGTGCTTAGAAAAAGCCCAGGGGGAAGAAGGGTGCTGGAGAGATGAGACGTGGCCTCCCTCCCCAGCGCAGGGTCCTGTGCGGCAAGGCTTCTGAGCGAGACCGCTGCCAAGGGCCCTGACTTGCCTGCCCTGTGGGCCAAGACCTGCCTTGGCTGCAGTAGTTTACTCTGCCCAGACAGAAAAGGAGACTCACAAACAGAAAGACTGTCAAACATGACCACTGCCAAGAGGCAGAGCCAGAATCCCCTGGTCAGGCTGATGCTACCTGGTCTTTGTGCCTGGGTGAGGGTGGAGCCTGGCCAGATGAACTCACCTGACCACAGCTCTGTGTGCAAGCCTGTGCTTGGTTTTGGAAAGTGTCAAAAAAAAAAAAAAAAAAAAAAAAAAAAAAAAAGACCTAAAGCATCATTTTGGCCTAAACAGATGGCTCAGAGGTTAAGAACACTGGCTGGTCTTCCAAAAGACCTGGGTTCAATTCCCAACACCCATAAACAAATTATATTAAAGCTTCGGAAAGTATCTTCTTGCTGTTCCCCTGAGGACCCTTCTCGGCTTGCATGTGGATGCCCGCGGTGGTGGAGCTGTGAGCGAGTTCTAAGTGTGTCCATCCGGATGCAGGGTACTCAGAGATGTGCAGTGCAGAACTCGCACCTCTGTGTATCATGGCTCCCAACGGCCACCTCTGTACCCCACTTCTCCTATTGGTACAAGCTTTACTCCTCTCAGGGTCTGGCCAGTCCTTGCCTCTCCCCTTCTACCCTTCTTTTTCCTTTCTTTTCTTTCTTTTTTTGTTGTTTTGTTTTGGGGGTTTTGTCATTGTTGGTTTTCTTTTCTTTCTTTTTAATTTTTAATTTGTTTTTTGTTTTGTTTTTGTTTTGTTTTTTCGAAACAGGGTTTCTCTGTGTAGTCCTGGCTGTTCTGGAACTCACTCTGTAGACCAGGCTGGCCTCGAACTCAGAAATCCGCCTGCCTCTGCCTCCCAAGTGCTGGGATTACAGGTGTGAGCCACCACGCCCGGCAATTTTTAATTTTTTTAAAATTTTATTTATTTATTTGTTTGTTTGTTTGTTTGTTTTTTGAGACAGAGTTTCTCTGTGTAGCCCTGGCTGTCCTGGAACTCACTCTGTAGCTGGCCTTGAATTCAGAGATCCTCCTGCCTCTGCCTCCTGAGTGCTGGGACTAAAGGGTGTACCACCGTGCCTGGCTTTCCTCCTGCCTTCCTGTCTTCTCTGCCTGCCTCCTTTTCTTCCTGTCTCTATTACTGACCATGTGTGAGAAGCTGTGTTATGAGTTAAGTATACAATTATAGCAAAGGGGGGTCCCTGTGCTTGGGTAACACTTGTGTTGTTCTTCCTCCAGGAAGCCCTCTTGAACTGCATATCACATATGTAGTACCTACTGGCTGACCTACAAACCCACAAAAAAAAAAAAAAAAAAAAAAAAAAGTATTTTGCAAGGCTCTGGGACTCCAGGAGATCTAAAGAGGGCAGGAGGGCTGAGAGTGACCTCTGGCTGTGCAGGAACTCCATTCCTACTTCCTGTCCCAGGAACACCCTGGGGGCAGGTTTTTTTTTTTTTTTTTTTTTTTTTTTTAAAGCTCATTAGAGGAGCAGCCATTAAAGTGGGGCCCAGAACACCTTGCCAAGAAGGCCATGGAGCTATAGAAGGTCCCAGGAAGAAAAGGTTTACCACCCAGGCCTGTCTCCCAAGGTACAAAACACCCCCTAATGAGTCCTCTCCAGGGGAGGGTGAAGTCACCTGCAGAGAGGCAGCTGAGCCCAGGGTGTTCTCCAGCTTAAAATAGCCAGACTCCCTCCACAAACACCTTCCCCACAGTGTTTAGGCAGGTGAATGCCAGGAAACTAATGAATCGGAGCTTAGTGAATTAATTGTTGATGAAATAATGCGAATCGTGAGCTTCCTGTTCATCAGTCTCTACAGAAATTAATTAGCCCCGCTTGGCAGCAAGCTGGATCAAATTTTCAACTTAATTTATGAATTTGGCCAAATTGTCTATGGGAAGGCTTGCCTGGAGGACCTTCTGTGGCTGTGTCGTGTCCCAACAGGCCTTGCCTTTCATAGATGTGATTGCCTTGAGAGAGCACCAACCTGAGAGCAGGGTGGAGGAGGGAGGAGGGAACCAGAGCGAGGCTGAAGGAGAAGGCTGAAGGCTCCAGCCAGACCCATGCCCGCTCCTGTGTCTGCCTCAGCCCGTGGCCCCAGAAGATGGTCGATCTGCTGGCTAGGAGGATGAGTCCAATCAAGGGGCTGAATGCAGGCTTTGATTTTAATTCCGGGCACTAGTTCAGATTTTAAGATGAGGTGAAAGACCAGTTAATGAGAAGGGAGAGGAGGTTAAAATAGGAAGCAGAGGGCTTGGGCAGCCAGGGACGCGGATTTGAGAAAGTGTCTTTTGTAGTGGTACTTGCTCCTAAGGGCCCTGGGATGGGGCACAGAGGAAATCCCTGTTCCTAAGGTACCTGGCTGGCTGGCTTGAATAGCCTCCATCACTGTGAGTCAGGTTCCAGGACTTCTACTGAGCAGCACGAAATACAAAGTTAGCCAGTGTGCCAACCGGTTCCGAGGTCGAAAATCCTTGAACCACTTCTGTGAGAGTGCGGCCATGCATCTGTGTGTATACACACAGATCTCTGTGTCTTTAAAACGTCGCCTTTTTTTGTGAAAAAGCCCATGAACCAAAGTTCACAGTGAAAGCAGAAATGAGATTGCTTATGGAGAACGTTCCAGTCTTAGAGAGTCGGAAAAGGGCCTTGCGGCCATTTTAGCTACTTAAAATTATTTGCTAATTCCAAGAATAATTACACATGGGCCCATGCAGGGAATCCACTCAGAAAGTTTGTCTCTATTATGGACGTAGGCACAAGCCGCAGCATCTGGTCTCTGACAGGGTCTCCTTTAGCCCATGTTGGCTTTGAATTCTCTATGTAGCCAAAGATGACGCTGAATTGCTGACAGCCCTGCCTCCTCCTCCCAAGTGCTGGAATTCCAGGGTTTTGTCTGGTGCCCAGTATGTATAGTGCTAGAGACCAAACCCAGGGCAACCGAGCTCCACTCTCAGACTTCTCTATTAGGATGTTGACTTCCTTGTTGCTCATGGACCTCATTTCTCAATACTGAGCTCTGTTCTTGCTTATTTTCTAAATGCAATGGTTCAAAGCTTGATATACAGCTACACTATTACCTCTGGTGTGTGTGTGTGTGTGTGTGTGTGTGTGTGTGTGTGTTATGGTGTTTTGGGTTGTGCTATGGGATATGTGTGTGTGTTGTGTTATTGTGTGTATGTGTGTGTTATGGTATGTGAGTGTGTGTGTTATGGTGTTTTGTGTGTTATGGGGTATGTGTGTGTGTTGTGTTATGGTGTGTGTGTGTGTTATAGTATGTGAGTGTATGTGTTATGGTATGTGTGTGTGTGTGTTATGGGGTATTGTGTGTGTGTGTTATGGGGTATTGTGTGTGTGTGTTATGGGGTATTGTGTGTGTGTGTTATGTTATGGTGTGTGTGTGTATTATGGTGTGTGTGTGTTATGGTATGTGAGTATGTGTGTTATGGTGTATGTTATGGGGTGTGTGTGTTATGGGGTGTGTGTGTGTGTTGTGTTATGGTGTGTGTGTGTGTGTGTGTTATGGTATGTGAGTGTGTGTGTTATGGTGTGTGTGTGTGTGTGTGTGTGTGTGTGTGTGTGTTATGGGGTGTGTGTGTGTGTGTTATGTTATGGTGTGTGTGTGTGTGTTATGGTGTGTGTGTGTGTTATAGTATGTGTGTGTATGTGTTATGGTGTGTGTGTGTGTGTTATGGGGTATTGTGTGTGTGTGTTATGTTATGGTGTGTGTGTGTGTTATGGTGTGTGTGTGTTATGGTGTGTGTGTGTGTGTGTGTGTTATGGTGTGTGTGTGTGTGTGTGTGTGTGTGTGTGTGTATGCGTGTGGTGTCCGTGCACATTCGTGTAGAGCCCAGGGGTTGACACGGTGCATCCTCCATCACTCACTACCTTAATTTTTGAGGCAGGGTAGCTCCCTGGACCTGAACTTCGCTGACTCAGCCAGGATGGCTGAGGGGACAGTTTTGAGGTATTATCCTGTCTTGGCCTGTACCAGTGTTGGGGTACAGGCCTATACCGCTGCGACTGGCTTTTCTGTGGGTGATAGGGATCAAACTCGGGTCTCCAAGCTTGCTTTTCCCACTGAGCCATCTCCCCAGCCCCTGCGTGTCACACTCTTCACTGAGATCTCCGATGTGACTACCTGGAAGGACTCACTCCATACCCAGATCTGTTGCTTCAGCAGACAGCATATTAAATGGAGGAAGTGTGCTGGAAGCTCCTCCTCCTCCTCCTCCTCCCCTCTTCTTCCCCTCCTCCTCCTCTCCTCCTCCCCTCCTCCTCCCCTCCTCTTCCCCTCCTCCTCCTCTCCTCCTCCCCTCCTCCTCCTCTCCTCTCCTCCTCCTCCTCTCCTCTCCTCCCCTCTGTGGGTGTAGTGACTACAGCCAGTCTACCCTTCCCCTCAGGAATTTGTTATGTTATTACCCGCTCACCCCGTGACCTCAGGCTCTGTCTGCCTTTTGTTTATTCTTATTCTCCAACTGCCAAGTACATAATTCCATGGTTCCCTTAGGTAGCATCCTGAGAGCCAATGAATTGCAGAAGTGTGTGTGTGTGTGTGTGAGTGTGTGTGTGTGTGTGTGTGTGTGTGTGTGTGTGTAGAAAACTCCGGGTGGGGCACTGGGCAAAGGGACAGTGTGTACCAAGGAGCTTAGGCCTGTTTCAGCCTAACTTCCCAGCTAATCACTACCCCTCAGTCTCGCCCACCTCACTCAACAGGCCTTTACAAAAGGGACTGTAGCCCACACTGTCATTTCCCCCACCTTCTCCAATTAAATGTTTTGTAGGCGCCACAGGCGTCCCCTGACCGAGCCACCTAGAATCTCTTCTTTTTTTCTGGTCCCACACCGCTCTTGAACTGTCACAGCTGGCACACTATTGTCACCAGTTTCAAAGTCCCTATGGTGGAAAGCTGCACATTCATTCTTCGTTCATTCATCCCCACCCCCACTCTCTCTCTCTGCAGATAGTGAACACGAAAGAAAGACTGTGCATCTCCGTTCTGTGTCTGTGTCTCCTGGGAACATTTGAGGACAAATTACTGTTTACAGACTCTGATGCAATCGAACGAAGCAGGTCTTAATGCTAAGACCAACTGTGCTGAATACCCAAAAAGCTGTCTCCACCGAAAGTAGATGAACAGTATAAGTCGCCTTGATTCCCCGTCACCCACAAGTGTCATTCAGCAAGATCTGTCCTTCCCTTCTCCTCTCCCTTGTCCTTTCTGCTGTTTTTATGTCACCGAAGCCTACAAAACAGAGACCAGAACAACAGCAAGAGCTGGGGAGCAAGGGCTTGTTGCCCTGTTGCAAACCCTTGAACCAAGACAATAATGAGGTCTGTGCTGGTTAGATCAGAAGGTGCGTGCACACGGGCGAGTGATGGTTGCCCACAGTGCCGAGCACATGGTGCTCTGGGAGACAGTTTTTGCCAAGACAATATTTTGCACAGACGTTTCCAATTGCCCTGCCATTAAATGGCGGGGGCCAGGGAATGAAGGAATGTTTATAGTTGCAAGTTCTGAATAAGATCCTGAACAAATGCTGCATTGATCGTGGGAACTTCGTCACGGCCTTTACCATGGCCACTTCAGTGCTGAGACCACTCCGGGTTTGGATCCTTAGTATTTCAGAAGCTCCATGAGTTCGTTCATGTTAGTTTCATATGCATTAAGTCTCAGTGGACCCACCTTTGGGTGATCTGGAGACCTGCATTTGAAGCCTCAGGAGGTTTCATGGAGGTGCGCGTGATGGATCCAAGGATTATTTTTCTCAACTGGGCAAATCTGATCTTTAAATTCCTGGCTGGGATGTATGACACCTTATTTGTTCGTTCTTCGTTCGTTTACTACTGTAGACCCAGTTTATTGTGTGAAGCCTGGTCACTTGCCCCCTTTCCTTGAGCGTCACACTGTGTTACTTTTAGGTCAACTTTATTCGAACTGAAGTCATCAAGAGGAGGGAACCTCAAGAAAATGCCTCCATAGGATTGGGCTGCAGGCAGGCCTGTTAGTACTTTATTAATTAGTGATGGTGGGTTGTGGCACCCTGGATTGGAGATCCTGGGTTCTACAAGAAAACAGCCTGAGCAAGCCACGAGGAGTAAGCCAGTAAGCAGCACCCCTCCATGGCCTCTGCCTCCAAGTTCCTGCCCTGTTTGAGTTCCTTTGATAATGAACAGTGATGTGGAAGCACAAGCCAAATAAACCCTTTCCTCCCCAAGTCGGTTTGGCTCTGGTATTTCATCACAGCAATAGAAATCCTAACTAAGACACAAATGCTGTTAGCCTTTAGGCTGTGAAAGCTTTATCATAGCCACTTCAGTGTTTTTGGTTGTCATTATGTCACACTTCTCTGTGATGACAAGTTAAACAAAATTTATTTTATTTAAATTTCTCTGAGGCTTCCCTGTGCTTCTGAGGCAGACCCCGCTATTGTGGACTGATACTTGTGTGCCCCTGGACTCATGGGTTGAGGCCATGGCCTCCAGTGTGATGGCACTTGCAGCTGAGGCTGTCAGGATGGGTCTGAGTTTAGTCTGATGTGAGCCCACACAGAAGCTTTAGAAAGGAAAACTTTGAGTCAGAAGGTCGGGGGGCCATTTTAAAGCTAAACCTTTACCATCGTTTATATTGACTTTTTTTTTTCATGGAATTTTCAGCTCTTTAGGGAAAGGAGCTAGTTTGTTCAAGTTCGTTCTCAGAATTCGTCTCCTCAGACATACAAGTGATTCAGTGCTTTTATAGGACATCCAGACCTGGATTCTCTGTCAGTCTTGGTTCTGTTATGAAGTCATTAGGAGAGTCGTCTATCACTAAAACTGAGGCAGAAAATGAGTCTGTAATTGTGGTCAGAGACTGGGAAGAAATGTATGACTGACAGAAGTGGAGAGTTCTATTTGAAGTATAAGGTTTCTCGCATAGGGGAGAACTTAAGAGACGGCAGAGCCTGTGCTAGGGCAAGGAACAGTTTCATCTCACAAATGCAGTCCATAGGCTGTGATAGCTAGGAGTTAGGGCATGAAACTCCTCCAGGTCTACACTGCGACTCCACTGAAAAGTACTCAGGCTCAACTGGTGATGTCTGCTTTGGACACAGGAAGGGGAAACATAGGACTAGGACAGTACCAACGGGGCAGGAACTCAGGATAATGACTTGAATGCAAACAACAACAACAAAATAGAGGTTAATTTTACTTAATTTCTTCACCAACACAGAAACGATCCTGTTATCATAGCTCTAAGAGTTTATAATGGTGATAGCCGTGATCAGTGATCTCCGCGTGAGTCACGCCGCCAGTGTGAACAGGTGAGGCTGAAGTTTGAGCTCCTCTGGCAGCCACCGACAACGAGCGCACACTACTCTGAGTTAATATTTAATTTCAGTTCTTTGTTTTTTTTGTTTTTGTTTTTTTTGTTTTTTGTTTTTTTTTTTTTTTTTTTCGAGACCGGGTTTCTCTGTGTAGTCCTGGCTGTCCTGGAACTCACTCGGTAGACCAGGCTGGCCTCGAACTCAGAAATCCACCTGCCTCTGCCTCCCAAGTGCTGGGATTAAAGGCGTGCGCCACCACGCCCGGCACTTTTTAATAAAGACATATTCAGAAGCTCGCATTAGCTGCCTGTTGAAAACGTCCATGATTCTCTGTGCCAACTTAAGCACAACTTAAATATTTCTTTTCGAGGAGTCTGAACTGCAAAGGAAATCATGAGTGGTTTTCCCAGGAAAGAAAGGGGTCGGGGCTGGAATGGAAAGTCAGTTCCCTGCAAAATATTTGCCAGTTGCTCTGTTGTCAGCTGGATTAATCCAGATGAAAATCCAAACCAGCGAACAGGCAAGCCTAACCTCTGCCAGTGCCCTGTCACGTCAGCACCTGGGGAAGGAGGATCTTTAGTGGACCTCACAGCTAGGTTTCGACCTCCCTCTAGGTCACCTTTGCTCCAGGGTCCTCACACCCAGCTCCTTCCCTCGCTTGCTGCTTGTGGACCACCGAATGCACTCACAGTTTTCCACCCCTGGGCACACGATTTTCCATCCACCTAAAACTATCTATAAATGTCTCCTTTATTGAAAAGTTCCTTCCTGCCCAACTTATCAGCAAAATCAATTTGTTTTTAAGACAGGGTTTCTCTGTGTAGCCCTGGTCACCCAGGAACTCCCTCTATAGACCAGGCTGGCTTCAAACCCAAAGATCCACCTGCCTCTGCTTCCTGAGTACTGGGATTAAGGGTGTGAGCCAGCGCTATACAGCTCAAAATCTATTTCTTATTCCCCCCCAAGTGTGAATGGTCCATAAGAGGGTTTTGGATCCTCCAGAACAGGAGTGGTGATATGGGTACCAGGGACTGAACCTCGGTCCTCCAAGAGGCTAGTAAGCACTTACCTGCCTAGTCACCGCTCCAGCCACAGGAAATGTTTTAAATCACACCTGTATTGGATATACCCAAACTCTTTCTTATGTATTGCCTAAGCAACACCCAACCATATAGTATTTACATTGGATTATATAGTGTCTAATGAGTAACCTAGCAACTATATAAAGCCTATGGGAGAACACTCCAAAAAAAAAAAAAATCAAAAATCAAATGAATGTAGGAGAATATATACCAGTTAGATGCAAACACTATGTCATTCCACACAATGGAATGAAGCATCAGATGTTTGGGTATCAGCAGGACCATGGACGGAACACCTCACAAATACCAAAGGGTCACTAGTTGTGTTTCGTTTCCCCTTAAAGGTTTTCCCTCCACTCTATTTCTCAGTGCCTTTCCAGTGTGTCTATTATGACTCTCATCAAGCTGGATTAACTCGAGGTACTCACAGGCAAGACTCCTCACTCCCTAGAGAGGCCAAGCCTTCCGAGGGCAGAGGAGGGACTCCCTTGTCTTCCTTTCCTCCCAGCCCTGCTTCCTGTCATCACCCTTGGCATGCTTATGTGGTGATCATCGGCTTCCACCATGGGAATTTTTAAAACAGCTGCAACGAACACTCTGCGTTGCCCTCTCGCTGAAGGAGAAATCTCAGGAGGGAAATGCAATGGGCAGACTTAACTGCAGTTTTTAAAACTCCAAGGAGTCAAACAGACTTCTTTTCTCAAGAAAGTCTTTTTCAAGACCCAATTTCAAAAATAAAGATGGTAAAAAAAAAAAAAAAGTAGACCCATTGGCAATTTATTTAGGAAATCTGTTTAGAAACAAGTATATTGTATGAGTCAGGCTATGTAATACCAAATTATAAATTATAAAATTATAAATTACAAAGACTGATAGAATATTCTTATGGAGTGCTGTTGAAAGAAAACTACACACAGGCTATCACAGCAGAGGTAGATAGGCAGAGAAAGAACATACTTCAGGGATGGAGAGATGACCCAAGCTAAGAGCTTCTGTTGTTCTTGCAAAAGACATGGGCACAGTTCACAGCACCTGTATGGATGCTCACAATCATCTGTTTGTTTCCGGTGACCTGATGGCCTTTTCTGGATCTCTTGAGCACCAGGCAGGCACACAGAACACAGACAAACACATAGGCAAATACCCTTACACATAAATAAAAACAAATCTTTGACGGCTACATACTTGAAAGTGGGGAAAAAAAGGAATGCATTTTTTTTTTTTTTGAAGAAAGAGGTATGGGTGATCAGACACTTTTTCTTTATTAGTGTTGGCTATGCAGTACAGCTGGGGAGGCATTGAAGGGAGTGGCCACTAAACAAGTTATCATCGGTGAACCTAAGGCATGGCTTAGGATCTTAGGTGAGAGTCACCCAGGGTCAACATCCTCTTAATTTCGTGCATTTTCAATTCTTATAGATGTCCTTAAAGAGATGAAAATGGCATCTATTACAGAGTTTCCACTTCCCACAAGAGCAGGCTAGCTTACTGCCAACAGATGGTAAGATCTACTAGAGAACCAGGGTAAGACATGACCAGAGGGTGAGGGGAACTTTCTACATCAAGCAAGAGTTGTTCCCGAAGCCGGCTGTGGAGTCCAGCTCCTGCCACGCAGGCAGGCCGGCCTCGGGAGGTGTACGTAGAGAAGCCCACTGCAGCAAAGGCACTGAAGGAGCCACTCAGTAGCAAGTAGCAGTCAGTCAGGTCCAGGATCATGTCAGCACCAACCCAGAAGAGGAATGATACAGCCAGAATTTCATTTGAAACCCCTGAGACTGTGACTCCGGGAGCAAGGGAGAAACTTGGAAACAGGAGGTCACTCCCAAAGCTCAGCATTGGGTCATAGGAAGAAGGACTAACACACCGCTCAGAGCAGTAACTGAGGGATCTGAGGACACAAGTGCACATCACATACACACACACACACACACACACACACACACACCCCACACACACACACACACACACACACACACACACACACACACAGTCTCAGTCTCACTCTTCTGGAGTTTGACTCCTCAGCCTGCTGCCTGATCACCTCTTGCTTAACAAAGAAAGCCCCCCCCCCAGCTCTGGTATTTACTTACCCTGGTTCTCTCTTTAGTCAGTCTGTTGGTAATAAGCTAGCCTCCTTGTGGGAAGTGGAAAACGATTTAAGAGATACCTTTTGCATCTCTTTAAGGACCTATTTGAGAATTTAAAATGCACAAGATTAAGAGGATGTTGACTCCAGGTGCCTCACCTGAGGAATATCTGTGTGTGAATATATGCACATGTGTGCTCTCCTGCACATGAGGTCAGAGGATACCGCCCACTGCCAGTTCACTCCTTCCGCCGTGATAAAGACAAGATCTCTTGTTTTCCACTGCACACACTAGGGTAGCTGGCCTGTGAGCTTTCAGGGGATTCTCTGTCTCCTCCTCCCATCTTGCCATAGACACCCTGGGGTTACAGACAGACCTATGCTACTGCATCCAACTTTACATGAGTGATGTATGCCCACGCTTGGGACCACACATGTGGCATAAGCCATCCACTCCAGTCCCCAAGTACCCATTTTTTTTCCAAGGATACACACGTACCACCACTGCCTGGATAAGGCTACTATTGAACTCTTGAAATCAGTGATTTTTCTGCCTCAGTTCCCCAAGTTGCTGAGATTACAAGTGTAAACTGCCCCACAAAGTATATAACTTCTGAAATCACACATACATATCAAAGAAAGATCATAATGCAAATAACTAAATATTTTATGTGCTAATGGTGTATGACAAGGTAATATGTAGGCTACAACCAAACACTTGGATAAAGGAAATTTACAACTTTAAATGCATTTAATGGGAATTTTTTAAAAAAAAAATGTTAATTACCTGAAGGGTAATCACATAACATCAGGAAAAAAGAGAGAGAGAGAGAGAGAGAGAGAGAGAGAGAGAGAGAGAGAGAACAGACTTGCTTACTATCTCTCAGCCTTGAGTTTTTAACCAGTGGGAAGCATGCTTAGCTCAGTTAACAGCATGAATCCCCATTACATCTGTATGTGCGAGTGCCCACAGTGGATCGCTGTCATCGCCTTACAATGTACAGCGTACTCGGTCCTATCTGATTATGAGAGGCTATGGCGTCCCTCTTCCCTCCTCTCACTCCTATGTCCCATGGGTATCTCTACTGCCCGTCTCTCCCCCTTCCTCCTTCACTTATAGCTTATCTCCTTTGCATAACTATACCCCCAAAGCATGCTAAAACCCACCCAGGCCATGTACCTACCGGTGTTCTTCCTAGTGCCCAGAGATTCAAGCTCAGATTCTAAAGTCTAAGAAACCAAAATCAAACACGTGGCTCGGCCCTTGTAAGTGATCTTGTGGAACTCGGTTTCCTTGTCTGTCAGTCAGAGTAGTAGCACCCTGAAAGCTTATAGAAGAAACAAGAAAAGAAATCTCATCCATGAGTCTCAGCTCCCCGGGAGAGAGAAACAAGAAGTCCTTTTATTTACCTCCCAGTTGTTCTTTGAAGCCCCACTTTCCTGAGACACGCCCCTGCCCCCTTATTGATAGCTCACAAGGACTCTGGTCCTCCTTAGCTATGTTTGTTGTTGGTTTTTTTGTTTGTTTGTTTTTCTCTTTTGCTTTGAACTATTTTATTTTTTTAATTGGATATTTTATGTATTTACATTTCAAATGTTATCCCCTTTCCTGGATTCCCCTCCCCCTTCTTCTATGAAGGTGCTCCCCCACCCACCCACACACTCTTGGTCAGCAAATAATTAGATCCTGAATTGGCCGTCTGGACTGCAAGAGCGGCTCTGTGGCTTGCTGAGAGCCTGGCTTCCCCGTCCTAGCCTCTGTCCCCGGCTTCTTCCTCTGTGGAGTGGAAGTAACAATAGGAACTGTTTGCTATGATCACAAGAGTGGGTAGGCTGTGAGCGCTGAGACAGGGCGGGTAAGAGAGGCAATGCTCACACCCTTTGCTTGATTGTCGTCAGCTCAGAGCTCCTCTTCTCCCCTGTCTACTTGAATCTCTGGTGGTCCCTACCCTTGTCGCTTACGCTTCTTCCATCTTTCCAAACTAAGACAGCACTGGGGCCTGGAAGAAGAAATAGAAGACGGCTGTCATTTCACTTGACTCAAGAGGGAAAATTTCTCCTATGGAGTAATAACACGCTACCCATGGGCTTGATGCCAACACGTGTTGCCTTCAGTCTTTGGACCCATGCCTTTTCCCCAGCTCTCAGAATCCTTCTTCATGCCTCTGGTCATGCTCAGTGGAGTTCTGGGCTCCCAGACTCATCTGTAGCAGCTCACCTAACTCAAACAGCCAACCCAACACTCATAGATTCATCTTAGGTTCCAATTTAAACCGAGACCCCAATCCAGGGGCTAGAAGGCAGGAAGATGGGCCCTGTCCGCTCCCTGACTTCAGCCCTGCCGTGCGACTTGCCACTCCTAAGGCTTCCTTCCATTCTTGTGTATACCGGATATGGCTGCATCAGGCTAGGTTTAGGGACCCACGGACTCTTAGATAAAATAAGAGTATAAAGAACACACATCCTTCTACCTTGACCAGGGTTTCCCCTGTGGCCTGCCTGGTTTGGCTTTTAGAGAGAAGCAACTCCCTCCACTGGCCAAAGGCCAATCATAATTTTTTTTTTTTTTTTTTTTTTTTTTTTTTGGTTTTTTTGAGACAGGGTTTCTCTGTAGTCCTGGCTGTCCTGGAACTCACTCTGTAGACCAGGCTGGCCTCGAACTCAGAAATCCGCCTGCCTCTGCCTCCCAAGTGCTAGGATTACAGGCATGCGTCACCACGCCCGGCTCACCAATCATGATTTTTAACCCCCACTCAATGTGTCTTCCTTCACAGCCAGTATGGAGGCTGGTGTTGACACGATTTCCCCAACATCCCCATGTCATGGTTCCCTGACCCTAAAACATGGAATTCTTGATCCTTTATTACATGTTGGCATCAATTACATACAGACATATGTCACCCAACACCATTCTGTGACGACATTTTAAATAGAATTAGCATACTGTTTTAAAGTATGTCGAGTTAATTAATTAATGAAGACAGTCATGTTATAATATATACAAATATAGTAACAGGGTTACAAATTAAATGATGATAATAATACAAGTACTAGAATATTATAAACATGGCAAGTACATAAATGGTATTATTCATCATTAACAACTACTACAATGAGCCAGGGAAAGTCTCTGCCTTTTGTGTAAGAGTGAGGATAGAGAGTGCTTCACTGTGGGTCAGGCATTTCTCCGGAAGCTTTGCAAAGGTTCAGCTTCTGGACACTTAAGAGGTAGACTCAGAAGGATCAGGAGGTCAAGATCCTCTTTAACTATATAGTGAGTTCCAGACCAGCTGGGGCTACATAATACCTTGTCCCAAAACAACAATAAAGGCAAACAAAAAGGCGTGCACCAATATTCAGCTAATCCTCAAGGTGAGCCTATGAGAAGGCCATTACTGCTGTCATATTCATATTAGAAATGAAGAAACTGAGGCATGAAGTCTGACTGGCAATCTGGCCAGGCCCCCACAGCTGCTGAGCATCGGAGTAGAAACCCAGGCTTGGCTGTCAGTGTATAGCGCTGCCATTTTGTTATTGTTTTGGGGGGGTTTTATTTGGGAGGGGGGGTGTTTGTTTTGTTTTGGGTTTTTTGTTTGTTTGTTTGTTTGTTTTTCGAGACAGGGTTTCTCTGTGTAGCTCTGGCTGTCCTGGAACTCTGTAGACCAGACTGGCCTCCCAAACTCAGAAATCTGCCTGCCTCTGCCTCCCAAGTGCTGGGATTAAAGGTGTGTTCCACCACCTCCTGGCTGCTCTGCCATTTTGACTCCAAGTTTAGGGACAGAAGATAAAAGCAAATCCGGAGGCTCAAACCTATGGGTTCAGTGGCAAACCCAGCCCACAGGCAAGAACTGTAAGAGTGGTTCACCCGAGCAAACAGGCTTGAACAGACGTGGCATTATTCACCTTTGAAAACACCTCTGGCCATCTCCTCTGTCAGTCCTTCCATCAGGAAAATGGGCACGCACGATGTGCACCCACAGCAATTAGGTGCAAGAACTAATTAGTGCCCGAAAGGTGTGTCAAGCTCACCTAGAGATGCTCCTCTAATAGGGGCAAGGTCGTCTCACATAAATTCCAGTTTTTCATCCTGTGGCCCGCTCCTCGCTGGGCAGAAGGTGATGCCCCATCTTGTTGAGATCTGATCTCTAAATGCAACCATGTGTTTTCTTTCATCCAAATGACTGTGCTCACCTCAGGAGCAGCCTTTAATTTTTCTTCTTGGAACCGAGGACCATCCTTACAGCAACAAAAGGTCCCTAGGACGGTGAGGTAAGATTTGAATTAAGATACCTTGGCATGTTGCACTCCACGGCAATTAACGGGCAACAGGTTTTTAGCAGCACCCACTCTCTCAAGGGCAGTTACCCTTTGTCTTACGAATCCCTGTCTATCCTACTTCCAAGCCTTCTTTTTGACGAAGAGCCCCCAAGGACTGTCTCTCTGCAAGTGTTAAGCCAAGTGGATGTCACAGAGGAGACTCTTCCTCCATGGCCACCAAGAGGTCACGTGGTTATCAAGTTCTAGTCGGTGACGTTAGTATGGGCAGGGTGACTTGATTCGGCATCTGTTTGGCCCATTATCGAGTTTCTTCCTTACTCTCACCTGCCTTTTGGGCCCTGCTACTCATTAGTACCTCTCTCCTGAGGAGAGAAGAGAAGGGGGGGAGGGCAACGTTGGCTTGTCCATTTGGCTCCTTGTCAGCAGCTCTGCGGCGTGTGTAATCTGATGGAGCCATGGTCCAAGGTGGAATTTGGACTCTTTCCCTCTCCAGCCCCTTGCCAAGCATGTGAACTCCTGTTGAGGCTTCAAGTCCCAGCCTTCCCAAAAGCCCCCGGGCTGTCAGAAGTTAGTCACTCCCTCCCCGGTTCCTGGAGCCCCCTCCAGGCCGGGAACACTCAGCACGTTGTGTAGTAATTATCAGGGCCCTTGTCTGTCTGCTATTGGATGGGAGTTCCTGGAGGGTGGGGCTGTAGTCTTTCATCAGCTTAAGGCTCAGGGGTTCTGGACCCAGTCTTGGCTGTGTAAGAATGGATTCAGAAAGAATAAATAAATCCCAGTAGCCCCTGCTCCTTCTTCAGAAACTCAAAAGTTAATTAAAAATGTTAAGGGTTTGGGAAAGGTTTTGTTTTGTTGTTGTTGTTTTGTTTGTTTGTTTTGAGGGATATTGATTTTACCTTTGTTTTGCTTATATTTTTTAAGAAAATCATACCCTGGGTTTCTGGAACCGGGAAGGCTTGTGTAACAGACGCACTCACTGCATTTTCTCAGTGATGTTTAACAATGCTCTGTGATGTGCTGAGCTCTGTCTTAAGGCTGGAGAAACAAAAGCCCATGCTCCTTGGTGCAGTATTCTAGCTGTGCTGTTCTTTCTCCACTACCAGCTCTTGCCCAGTTTCCCACCTCAGATTCATCTCTTGAGGCCTTTTGTCTGAGGGCAAAACTCGACTTAAATAGTTTCTACCAAACCTACATAAAAATCCAGAGTCCAGCTTTGAAGAAACACTGGAAATACCAGGCTCCCCTTTGGGAGAAACCAGGTATTCTCCAGGGCCTAGAGAGATGATTTAATGGTTAAGAGCACTGACTGCTCCTCTAGAGGACCCAGGTTCAATTCCCAGCGCCCACATGGCAGAGTAGGGAAGGTAAGGGTGGACCACAAGTCCGTGGTCCTTCCACCAAAATCTGATCACCTCCTGAGGCTCAGTGGCAGCAACCAGAGACCCTTGGGTCACCTGGGTCCTGATGTCAGGCTTTTCCCCCAGGGTACTATCCTCATCCTGTGTCCTTTGGGGCATGGCCCCCTCCATCTCGGCTCCCTGTACATTCCTCAGAGCCATGTTCAGACAGACAGGCAGACAGGCAGACAGTCATCTCTGAAAGGTCACTCATGGCTCAGCCTATGAGTGAAGTTGAACTAAGGGCAGGAACTGTCACAAAGGTAGAAGACCTTGGATCTTAGAGAACAGCCCGAGGCCTTCCATTGCACATGAATTAAGACAAAAGGAGGAGGCTGTGGGCATGGTCTAGGCAGGAGAGCCTCCATCAGACCTGAGCGTTGGGAGCCCAGGGATAGGCTGTGAACTGTGTTGGGTGTCACAGGTCCCCAGAAGAACAGACCAGAGAGAGGGTGGGGGAGAGAGCACACTAAGAGATTACAATTGAAGGAGACTGGCTCACACAGTTAGGAGGTCCATCAAATCTGAGAAGCCATCAAATCTAGGAAGATGTTTTGTTGTTAAGATTTCTTTCTTTTTATTTTCGGTGCATTGGTGGTTTGCCTGTATGTCTGTCTGTGTGAAGGTGCTAGATCCCCTGAACTGGAGCAGTAGATGGTTGTGAGCTGCCATGTGAGGGCTGGGAATTTGAACCTGGGTCCTCTAGAGGAAGAGCCAGTGCTCTTAACCACTGAGACATCTCTCCAACCTCTGACTAGGAAGATTTTTTTTAAATTACAATTTGGAGGCTAAACTTGTTCTCTGAGAAATCACAGTCTTTGCTGTTAAAGTCTTTGATCCACTGAAGGAAGGCCCACAGATTACGGGAGGAATCGCTTCAAGTCCACAGAGTGTAGCTACTAACCATGCCTACAACCTACCTTCTCTTCAACCTCTAGATAAGTGTTTGACTAAACCTCTAGATAAGTTGTCCCTACACTCTAGCCAGTGGCTATATTCAACTTGAAATCATGGGTGTGAAAATAAAGCCAGGGTCTATAATATTTATCAGGATGTGAAGACATGTTGGGAAGATGAGAAGGAAACAGGAATTTGGAAGATGGGGGCCTCGTCTGTTGGCGGTAGGAATACGCGAGTGGTCATTGGCTTCCCTTCCCTCCACAGACCAGCCGAACATCTTCCAAGTTTGCGCTTAGTTTCTAGTTCTTAGGTGGTGGGAAGTCAATTTTAGGCTGACATCTTGCGTCTGGTTCTTGCCTCTGAATGTAGCCTGGTTCTGAGCGGGTGGCTGAGCAAGAGACAAAACCTCCTTCAGTTTTGCCTGACTCAGGTCTTTAAGGGGAAGATCATTTAGTTTATCTAAAGTGCTGTGAATTCCCACAGCCTTAGGCAGACCCATATTCCAGCGTAAGCACAAAAACAAATTCTAAAGCCAAGAAAATGACTAGTGATGAGCCACAGGTATGTATTACCGTGACCGCTGCTCTCCCTGAGAATTCTCTCTGCCAGGCGAGCAGAATCCACTCCACAAACACGAGGCACCGCCAGCTTTTTGGTGACTGCTTTGTGTGTGTGGGGTATGGAAACGGTACCGAGTAGGTATGTGGAGGCACACAAACCTCTACATATGCTCTTCCATGATCCAAAGGAAAAGAGAGGCATCATGCCTGACACCGCTTCTGTAGCATTTGCCCTTCTGAAGATCGGCTTTTAGGCAACCAAAGCCATGATTATGCAAAGTAAGAACTTTGTGTGGACAGGAAGGCCGTCGTTTCTGGAGAGCTAGTGTGATGATTGAAGGCAATTTGGCTTTCCTGGTGTCTGGGTGGAAACACAACAGGTGTGCGCCTTTGCCAAAGATGACAGCGGGGCGTGCGGATGGTGTGTGTCTTCAGCAGCACCAGCAAATTCAAGGCTGGGAAGTTTGCAGGTGAAAGCAATGGAGATGTAACGCGATGCAGTGAGGTTTCTCAGCGACTGTAGCCGCAACCAGCAACCGCTGAGAACTCTCTCTCCATCTGCTCAGCGGTATCCACCCATGAGAGTAACATGCCAGGACTTTTATGTCTCGATGTAGTGTTTGCTGTTATTGGCCAACCAAGGGGTTGTAAATGCCTACAGCTACCCTGAGGTGTCATGTTAGCATCTCAGAGTGACACTGTGTGCTCCTCAGTAACATATAAAAGAGTGGCTGGGGACACTCGCACGTGTTTACACCCCTCTCACCATCAGAGAAGGCAGAACTCTAGCCAAGTCCGTTTGACTGAGTTTAGAACATTTGCATAAATTCAACCCTCAGTGCTTCCTACAAAAGGGAGGGGCTGAGGAGGCTTTCTAGAGGGAAGAGGTCATACCTGCAGGCAGCTGGGGCCTCCCGAGGGCCACACTAGGAAAGTGAACCCAGTCACTACTCAGTTTTCCCAAATCAGGCCACCCCATAATCAAATTCCCAAGTCCCCCCCCCCCAAATCCTGGGTTACGGAGTTTGCCCCTGCGTGTTTTGGCTGCTGGCTGAGATCTGCGACACAAAGGCTGAGAACAGGGAAAGGCGTTTCTGCCACTCCATGCAGCCTCGGAATCAAGCTGACACGTATCCCACAGCGTGACAGCCTCGGCCTCAGGTTCTCAGGAAGGGCTGAGTGTGTGTGTTAGGTCACGGAGCTCTGCTGCCGTTTAACCAGCCCTGGCCTGTGTCGTGGTGACACACATCTGCTGACTGGACGCATCAGTGCGTCGCACTGTAGGCTGACGGGTGGGCCATGCTTGAAAGACTCCTGGCATGTAGCCCCGCTGCCTGCGCTCCTCACTCCTGACTGAAAGCACACGCTCTGCACAATCAGGACAGTGTTAACACTGGGCCAAGGAGCTTCCTACACATCTGGCCGAGGCCGGCTGAATCGCTTCCCCCCAGGAGGGTGGCTTCCAGCTCTGTGACATCTGTCAAGTGGCAGGAAGTGTCTGGATTCATCCCTGAGTGATTTTTATCTCCGCATGCTTTTCTAATTTCATCAGGGCCTCCGTGCCACATTCCAAATGACATGTCCGCATTTGCCACGGACAAACATGACAGATGGAGGAAAATCATCTTTGACCCTTAAAAGTCAGCCGGTCATGTTTTATAAGGGAAGAACTTGGGCAGGAAAAAATATTCTAGGAGAGGATGTAGAGATGGCTTGAAATATCATACAAGTTACTCATGTTTAGCTTATGGAAATGAATGTTCACTTTCTGAATTACTGGTTTATCAAAGCATTTGAATTTTTTTTTTTACAGAGGCATAACTTAAAATAAAAAGCACAGATCTCAAGGGAATACTTTTTTGTTTATTTATTTACTTATTATTTTTGTTTTGCTTTTTTAAGACAGGGTTTCTCTGCGTAGTCCTGGCTATCTTGGAACTTGCTCTGTAGACTAGGCTAGCCTTGAATTCACCGAGATCCACCTGCCTCTGCCTCTGCCTCCTGAGTGCTGGGATTAAAGGTGTGCACCACCGCCACCAGGCTCAAGTGCATATCTTAATGACCCCTTTCTTACTTTGAGACGCCCACAGCCTTCATTTTCATTCAGCTCTACAGCCATAGAGTCGTCATCTAGACCGAGATTCGGATCGGTCTCAACACTCCAGAAGGCTCCCTGATCTTCCTCCCTGAGGTTAATCAATCCATTTATAAGAGGTTCCCACTGTCCCAGTCTCTCTCATTATAGAGTGGTGAAAATGTGGGGATTTTTTTAGGTCTCACTGTTTTAAAGCATATCTCACCATGCACAAAAGATGTAAATTGACACATACTGACATGAAGAAGTAAAGGTAATGCTTCAGGAGAAGTGCTTTTTTAACACCCGTATCTTATAGCATGTATCTATGAGAGAGTGTGTGTGTGTGTGTGTGTGTGTGTGTGTGTGTAGGGTGGTTTCTCATCCTACTCAATAGCTAATATTTTTGCAATCAAGGAGGAACATACACTCAAAAGTAAATGATTTGTCCTTGGTTATGAGGGAGAAGGCTGGATTTATATTTGTTTCAGAAGCCTCTTAGAATCTCGGAGTCAACCCCATGCACATGTAAATGTCCTGACACCTGCCTTCAGAGTCCCTGCACTTTGAAGGACACATAGGTCCTGGGTGAAGAGCCCAGCTCTTGTTCCCGCTCGGACTCTCTCAGCCTTACACACATGCAGGAATGAGGCCCTCGTTGTGGCTTGCTCTTCACCAGAGGGGGAAAAACGCTTAGTCAGACCCAAAGCTAGTTGCTGCAGGTCCTACTCTGTCCTTAGGAAATAAATACCAAGAGAAAAGACTGCGGGAGACAAGCTTAAACCCCCCTAAGTCTTCAAATGCCCCGTGTCTGGTAGCTGTTATGATTAGCCAGGGTGGACGTGGAAGCTCACTGTGACTTCCCTCAAGGCACACTAACCCCAGCACCGTGAACACATCCTGCTCTGTTTTATATTTGAAGGTAACCACTGGAAAAGATCTTTGGTTGAATTTGGAGAGGCAGGGTAAGAAGCCTTTGCCACAGCAAGGAAGTGATGTTAACAGGAGAGATTTGGAGGAGACAGGAGCCATGGTGGCTCAGGTACGACATAGGCCCCTCCCCCAAGGGTCACTGAGCACCCCCGGTCTGTTTCCAGACCCCCTTGTACAAAATGCAGTGCGCAAATGACACTGGGCCACTGGGTGAAAAGACGACACACTGGCTGTTTTCTTTACAGTGGGGAGTGGAATTGGGGGAAGTGTTCAACATCTTCAGGAGGACTTGGGCAAGACAGGGGTCTGCAGAGAATGCTGGAAACTCCTAGTACCGGGAGCAGGGGGGTGTTATTTCATATATATGGAGGGGTGCACTGCTGCTTATTTCTCCTTTTCTGTATTTCTTTCTTCCTTTTTCCTACCTCCTGTGCATGTGTGTGTGTGTGTGTGTGTGTGTGTGTGTTGTGAGAGGAACACATTTATCTTTTTGTGTATATATGGAAGCCAGAGGCTGACATTGGGTATCCCCTGATTTTATTATATTTTTTAAGTTTTGAATGTATGTGATGTGTGTGTGTGGGTGTAGGTATGTGTGTTTGTGTGTCTGTTTATGAGTATAGACACATGCTATAGCATGTGCATGGAGACAAAGGGCAACCTTGGGTGTTGGCCTTTACCCTCCATCTTATTGGAGACAAGGGCTTCTTTGTTTCACTACTGTGTATACCAGGCTAGCTGACGTGGGAGTTTCTGAGGACTCTTCTATCTCACCACAGGAGCCCTGGAATTACAGATGTGCACGGCCACAAGTGCTTTCTACCCGTGAGCCACCTCCTCAGGGCCTTCCCTCTATTCCCAGGAACAGCGTCTGCCTGAGCCTGGACTTCACCAGCTGGCTAGGCTGACTGCCCGGGAAGCCCCTGGGATCCTTCTGTCTTCACCTCCCGCCACTGGGATCACTGAGGCGCACCATCATGCCCAGCTTTACCTGGGTGCTAGCACGTGAACGTGGGGCCTCTTGTTTGCACTACAAGCACTTTACCCACTAAGCCGCCTCCCCAGCCACGACATTTGCTTCTCAGTGCTCGGGTTCATCGTCTGCAGTTACCTCAGAGTGACATTCCACGTGCTGTTTGACGGCTGCTCTAGTTTTGTCAGAAGGAGAAGACTCAAAGGTGTTCTTTACTAAGGTATCACGAATCCTCACTCTGAAGACCAGAGCACCCCTTAAAGACACTGCATCCTGAACAGTAGGCGCTGAACACTGAGCAGAGACCATCTCCCATGGAAATCTACTGAGACAGACCATTCTTGGGGCTTTTAGCACAACATAGGTTTATTTGGCCTCTGTTGGGCATGTTAGACTGAGGAGAACTGAATTAATCTTATGCAGTGTGCCCTTATGTTACCATCAGGCCCATCTGGGTTCTATGTTTATATTCACTTCAGTCCCATTGGAGGTCCTCAGCCGCATGTGGAAACTGCACACATGCTGTCTGAATCGGCTGTCGTTGGCTTAGATTTCCATTACTCTTATGTCCTCTCTGGGTTAGTCGTGCCACGTTCCACGGGGGCTGTTTGGGAATCTCCCTCCTTGGCATTCACATCAACCACAGCAGGTCTCTTACCACCGCAAGTCACACAAGCCCATGCAGAGCTGTTCCTAAAGGCTATGGCACAGAGCTGTGCACATGGCACAAGTTGCCATATACCCACTACCAAATGTCTACTGAATGGTTTTGGTGCACATCTTGGTACCAAGTACTTTTCACCCCATAAACTCCAGTCTGTGCCTCTGATCATCACTGCAGCTGTGAGGGAAGTTTTACAGCATCTGGTGTTTTGGGCAAAGAGAACTATTTCCAGGCTGAGAACAACTTGAAAATGTCTCCCCCACCGTGAAGACATCATCGACTTTACCAGGCTTCCTGTGGCAAGCATTCTGAGGAATTCTCAGATTAACCATTTCCCAACCATGCCAGCTGCAGGACCTAAAGTCATTGAGTGGCTTGGTCTTTGGATAGCCTTCGTTCATTTCTCCTCCCGGTGGGGTGGGCCAGTGACTCGCTCATGGGACAGATATTCAGTGGATGAATACTCCACTTAAAGTGGGTGCTCCACTTAAAGATTAAAGAGATGTCAATCTTTAAGGAAATAAGCTTTTGTGGACAATAAGAGGACCGTCTGAAAATTTCCATCTTCTTTAACAATTAGCAAGGAGAACATGGAACGATCAGTTGTTTTCTCCTACTTTGAAAAGTCATTTTTAAGATGGATTAACTTGAGATAATGAGCACTTCTGTAAGTTTCCTCTCCCTATTTCTTTCTCATCCCCAACCTGAGAACTGGCTGTGTCTATTATCCAAGGCCCGCCGACCTCTTTATCTTTCTTGATTAAGGCTTTTCCTGATTATCTTGGTTTTTCTTGAGGACTGTCCTGCATCTCAGGATGCAGGTCCTTGCCCTGTCTTTACCTTGCTGTGAGACAGCACCTGAAGGACAGGATAGCTTCTCCCCTCCAGACCCAAGCACCCAGTGGTGCATAAGTGGGATGGGTGGTCTCTATGTGTTGCCTTCTAGAAGTGATTCAGATTAGCTCATGGGAACACTTAATTTCCGTTATTTTTACAACCTTCAGTTTCTTCTTTGCCATGCCTGAAAGGTAAACTGGGAAAGGTAGGCTACATGCTCATTTGTAATCCTTAGACATTGTTATCATAAAACTAATCTTTACATGTTCATAGTTAGACTATTTGTAATAGCCCCAAACTGGAAATTCTCCAAATGCCCATCACTAGTTGATGGATAATAAATAAATTGTGGGATTTCGCACAATAGGATAAGGCAGAGTAATTACAGTGAGCAATCTACAGCTACATGAAACAATCTCGATGAATCTCATTAACACAATGCGGGGTATTAGAAGCCAGACACAGAAGGTATGATTCCTTGTTTATGTGAAGAACAAAAGCAAGCATAACTAATCTTTGCTGCTCAGAGTCAAGACAGTGGCTTCCCTTGGAGAAGTAATGGCTGGATCTAGGTCTGAAAAGGAATTCCGAGGGCCGTGGTTTTTTTTTTTTATTTTGGGTGCTGGTTACACAATATTTGGCTTATAAGGAGGCACTCTGCTGCAACTTTGGTGCAGTAACCTCTCTCTGGAAATCCTGTCACAAGTGCTGTGAAGACGCTGAAAAGACCCTGTTCGAGACCTCTTTCCTGATGCATGGTTGGAATCAGAAAGGAGCTGGAATGACAGTGTATGTCTCTATTAGTTACCTAGTGCTGTGTGTTGGAGTACCCCAGGACATGTTGGCTAAAACACTAAGCATTCATTATGTAATTGCCTTTGCTGGTTAGGAATCTGGAGCAACTAAACTTACTAGTTCTAGCTCAGAATCTCTCATGAAGCTACAGCCAATATGTTGTCAGGGGCTGCCATCAGCTTCAAATGTTTCAGAGGTGTAACAGGGCCTCAGACCTTAGTAGACCCCCCCAGACCTTACCACAACTGACTCCGTGACGGAAGTACTATTCTAGCTGTAAAACTCACCAAGTTGACAGCATCGCCTGCCAACACTAAAACAAAGACCCAAACCATCAAAGTCCATATACTTTTGGAAAAGTCTCAAAATGTACTAACTTTACTTTTTAGCTTCTGGCTAGCTGTACTACTTAACAGAAGTATGTCAACCCAGAACAAGTTTTTGTTTTGTTTTGTTTTGCTTTGCTTTTGGTTTTGTATTTTGGGGGCTTAAAAGCTCACTCTGAGAAAGGCTCAGTGCTATACTGGGATCCCAAACACCCAGTGTAGTCACTGGACAGTTAGTAGAGAGTTTCTATTGGCCTGAACCCACGTCTGAGCAGTCTTCTCTGGTGACTACCTCAGAACAAGAGAGTCCATCTAATTCACGTTCATGGTTGTGAACCAGAGGCCAGTTGGTCCCACATGTATTTCCCCATAGGGCTGCTTGACAACATGGTGGCCAGCTCCCCGCCCCCACCCCCAGAAAAGAATGAAAAGGAATGTGGGAGAGAAGTTAAAACATCTGTCATGACCTAGTCTTAGAGGTCTCATGTCTCCCTTTATTACCATATTCCGTTCATTAGAAATGAGTCACTCAGGCCAGGGGCCCCTCAAGGGAAGCAGAGTTCACTTCTTGATGAACATAACATATAATAACAAATAATTTGTGGGTGTATTTTCAAAACCATGGAAGTTTACCCTCTGATTACAAATTACTTCCCCCTTTGCCCTTTACTAAGGACCTTCCGAGACCACCAAATGCAGAGCATCAACTTGACACTCGGAGTCACTTCATCTGCAGCAAGGCCTGACGCTGCGCGGGTGTGTCCTTAGCGTAAGTGAGGCTACCTGGGCTCCTCTCATTCAGAACACCTGAGATGCTTAGACGTCATCTGCAACAGCTTCTAACCTAACAGTAGTGGGAACGGCTGTTGGATGAAGCATTTTGGATGTTCCTGTTTGGAAGGCAGGCCAGAAGTCAGTGGTCTGGGCTTAGAGCCTTGGTCCTAATGAGCTGCTAGTCTCTGGCAGTTCGGAAATCCAACTGGGAGGAGGTGGGAGCCCCCTGACTAGGATTCAGTCCTATTTCTACTCAGAAGGATTTGTATACGTCTTGGCTCTGCTTTCCGGTTTTTCTCTTTTGTCTGTGAAGGCAGCCATGTTGTTTTCGCATTTGCTTCTCACCAACAGCATTCTGGGAGTTCAAAGGCATCCCTTTGTCCAAGTATGATCTTTAAACCAAAGAATAATGAAAGTGATGCCATGTCTCCTGAACCAGGACAAGGGATCCTCTGTTCCTTCACAGACTGCGAAAAGAGCTATAGGAGCAGCCGTTACACCTCAGAACAGCCTCTCAACCTAAAAACATGAGGAAAGCCTTTTTTTTATCCATTTCATGCTGAAAACAATAAGTTTAAAAACTTTAAAATCTTGGAAGGACAGATCCTAGACTTATGATGGTCAGAGAAAAAAAGCATTGCTTAACTTTAATTTTCAACCCATGGAACAAACAGACCAACAAAAAGGGAAAGAAGATCTTTGCACCTTCCTTGTCATCACCAGGAAAACAAACACCTCATCCTCCCTCACACCCAGGAGAACCATCTCTACAGCCAGAGAGAGAGAGAGAAAGACCACCCTGGCAGTAAGTGACTGATATGATGGCACACGCTTACATCCTAAGATCTGCACAGTAGAGGCACAGTAGATCACAGGATCTATGCACCTGAGGCAAGTGGACTCAAGAACCTGCAGCAGTGCAGTCTGGGAATTGTAGTTTTATGCTTTATAGTCATTCAGAATGAAAAAAAAAAAGTTAAGAGCCCAAGAAAAGGAAAATTATGCTGAGCCCTAAAACCAGCTAAAATGGAGACAATTCTAAGTGAAATAAAATATAATGTAAATGTGAACGTGCTTTTCTTGAAGAGAGTCTACCTCTTTAAAACTAATAATAATAAATGCTAGGAGGAGGGCAGAGTCTCAGGTACAAGTGCCTGCTGGGCAAACCTGCTGACTTGAGGTCAACCCTGGGACCCATATGCTGTGGTCTGAATGTGAAACGTCACCCACAGGCTCATGTCTTTGAACACTTGGTCCCTAGCTGGAAGGCTATTGAACCTGTAGGAGAAAGAGCCTTGTTGCTGGGGTGGGGGTGGGGGGATCTTTAGGGTTTTATAGCCTGCCCCCACTTCCTGTTTTCTATCTGATTCAGGACTGCCGATACAGCATACAGGCTGGCGTCACGGTCCTGCTATTATGCCTGCCATGACATGGAGGACTGTATGTCCTGGGGAATTGGAGCCCAAATAAACCCATTTTCCCTCAATTGGCTTTTTTGAGGAATCTTCTAACAGTGATAGAAAACGAAGTCACCCCGCAAAGGTAGAAGGAAACACGGAACGCCATCCAGTTGTCCTCTGACCTCTGACACAAGCTGTGGCATGTACACCTACACATAGACCCGCACCTACACATCACACACACACACACAATAATAGTCATAATGATTTTGTTTTTTATTTCAGAGCGACAAATCCAGCCCAGTGATAAAAACACTTGCTTCCCATGCAAAAGGCCATAGCTTGAAGGCCTAACACTGAAAATGACAACCACCATCTGGACTCTAAAGCTTCAGACTGAAGTTGTAATTAAGAGTTGGCAAGACAGAGGCTAATGCTTAATTCTTCAATTGTTGACTCTAGTATGGGGGGAAAAAAGGTGTGGATGAAAGGCAACCAACGGGGCCTTTGTTTCATTTTGTTTTTCAGGTTGTTTGTTACAATGATCTTTCTGTGGCTAGGCTGGCCTGGACCTCACTGTTTGGTCCAGGCTCCTGCCTCAGCCTCCTGAGTGCTGGGACTACACCCATCTAAGATTTAAAAATTTATAAAATCAACATATTAGATTTACACTCCAATCCGATGGGCTTAAGTAAGCACTCCAACCGTTCCGCACCTGTGGGTCTGGGTGGGCCACGGCTCTGTGAGTTGCACCGCCAAGCTCCCCAGCCGCAGCAGTAATTCAGAAGGTCTGGGGTGAGTCCTGAGAACGTGCATCTCTAACATGTCCGTCAGTGACACTGGTGGCCCACGGCCTACATAAGAACCACTGGAATCGTCTGTTCTCCACCACAAAATGTATCGCAGAGTTATAAGAACTGGTGAGTGGTCAGACAATGTAGTACACTCATACAGGAAACAATGAAAAGAAACGAACTGCAGCTGTGTCCAGCAGGGAGCACTGGGTGCCTCACTATCATTTCTCTGCTACATCCTTTGAGTCAGGCTGGTCACCAAGCCTGGAGATCGACAGGTGGCCAGCAAGCCCAGTAATCCTTCATCCCAGTCCCAGCACTGGGGTTAAGGCATATATCCGCACCTGGCTTTTTACGTGGGTGCTGGGGATTTGAACTCTGGGACTCATGCTTGTGTGGCAAGCCCTCTTTCCTATTGAACCACCTCCTAGGTCATACCAAATATACCTTTTCCACACCTTTCCTAGGTGGCAATCTTAATGATCTGTAGGTCCAAATGACAATCAGGTAATATTCATACCAGACCTTTGATGTGAACATAGTCTTTGACTAAGGAAATAGTTAGGAATGGACACTTCTAATAGACATCTTCCGTATGGTCGACTGACAAATCTTGTGAAGATTTTGCAAATTGGAAAGGAACCATGTGTTTTAAAAATCTGTTTATAAAGTTGGGTAGAGGGGATACACACTTTTAATTCCAGCACTTGGGAGGCAAAGGCAGGCAGATCTCTGAGTTTGTGACCAGCTTGGTCTACAGAGTAAGTTCCAGAAAATCCAGGAAAAATCCTGTAACAAAAAAACAACGCAAACAAACACACAAACAAAACCAAAATATAAAGTGATCTGTCACTAAAACTGATGTTTCAGATTTATTGCTATAGAAGGATGCTCAGGAGAGTTAAGTGAAAAGGACAAGTTAGAAAATATCATTGGAGGACAGAGGAGAAGGCTCAGGGATGAAAGAGCTTACTGTGCAGGCCTGATGACCTGACCTCGGGACCCCAGAACCGGCAGTAAGAAGAATGCGGTAGCACAGAACTACAGGAACTGGGGGTGAAGCACAAGAGACGAATCAGAAATTTAGGAGACAACTAGTCTGGCTTACACGGTAGTATAGAGACCTCGTCTGAAATTAAGTGGAACATATAGACCGGTACCCCAAGGCTGTCCTCTAAGTCCATCCATCCGTCACAGCACGCGTGTCCAATCTCTCTCCCTCTCCCTCTCCTTCTTCCACTCCCTCCCCCCCCCAACACACACACAGAAAAGAAAATGTGACCCAACATATGCAGCACACACATGTAAGGCATATTTAGAAGACTTTTAAACATTTTTCTCAAGTACCACATAGTGTTTTTATAATATAGAAATAATTCTCTTTCACTTGAGAGGGGTCTATAGCATACGATTGAGGCAGACCCTTCTCTTTATGAGATAACACTCTGATGACAGAAAATGGAAACCAAGGATAATGCCACAAAGCATACATCAAAGCAGGTTATCTGTTTTGTCCAGTCTCTGTGGTCTTCCTTCAGAAATGCTCGTAGTGTTGTTTCAGGGCTGCAGCGATACAGGATTCTACCAAGCAAATGTGCCCTACTCCCCAAAATGTCAATTTCAAGAAAATGCTTGTAGAAAGGTTTGTTTCCCTAAATACCTTGTATAGAATTCAGACACCTCGGAGTGACAAAGTAGCAGGCGACAAATCAAACAAGCAGTTTCTTTACAAAGATTACGTGTGTGTTTGTGTGTGTGTGTGTGTGTGTGTGTGTGTGTGTGTGTACAGAACTGTCTGCCTGCATGTGTGTGTATATGTGCCATGTGTCTGCCCCTTGGGTCCCAGGAGAGGGTGTTGGGTCCCCTGAATCAACTCCCCAGATCCAGGGTTAAGCATCTTGCCTTGGTCACTAGAGAAAACTGCTTAGTTGCCTCCAGGGCCAGGATCCCGCTCCCTGAAGGGTCCCAGGGGTCCTGGAGAAAGGACCTACATCATCTCAACCGACCTGCTCCTAAACCTGGGGCTGTGGGGCTCCTGGATCTCCTTCTCACGTCCCCAGCTCACTGAGTGCTCTGCATCTGGAGAGCAAGACAGGATTGGGCAACCATTGGCTCTTGGTATAATGGACCTTCGTGGTACAGTTTCCTGGGGGAGGGGTCAAGACGCGCAGATCAAGGCCCAGTTGCCAAAGGGCGTGCACATTGCAAACCAGAACTTACTAGAAGTTCCAAGCCAGCGTTCAGCACACAGGTTTGTCTGAACTTACAGAAAGTTAATGCCATCCGGTGACAGGGCGAGGACCAAGGGAGGAGTCCACCTAGGGTGCAGGAAATAAGAGGGTGCATTGTCCTCAAAGAGAACTCCAAAACAGCATAGGAACTGCAAGTGTGTGTGCTTCTTTCTATTGCTAACAGATAACTCTAAACAAGGGCAGTGGTAAGGCCTACTCCAGCGTGGTGGGTCGGTCAACGCCCACCAGCCATCTCAGGCCCAGGCCCCGCACCAGTCTCATTTTTAGCATTTGTGTGTTCTACCACTTTACTTAGTTTGATCTCCCTCTGGGATCCTCTTTCCCTGCTGTGAGGTGTGAAGACAAGTGTATTTTGAGAAGGGGAAAGGAGTGGTCTTGAACCTTGACTGCCCCTTTGTCCTCATAAAAAATGTCTGAGGCGAGGACAGACCTGGGAAAGTCCTTGTCCCCAAACTTAGAGTCAGGCTCCTGCTGGGAAAGGGCGTGTCTTTGAAGCCCAGCCCTGATGTCCCAGCTTCTCTGAGACTTTCCCAGTGCCCCAAGGCAGAGTTAGTCACTTCCTTCTTGGGCTCCCACAGCACTCGTACACACACCTCTTTGTCAGAGCACTGGCGGGTGAACGGCTTGGATCACCCCACTCTCGAGGGAGCTCCCTGAGGGCAGCAACTTCCTTGCTCATCTTTGCTCCTGGTTGTGATGTCTGATGTCTGAGTGACAGTGAGAACAGACACTTAAAAAAAAAAAAAAAAAAGGAAGAAAAGAAAGAATAAGCCACTCCCACCCCCAACCTAACCCCCATCCCCATCCCTACCCCATTCACCCCCACACCCCTACCCATGAGAAAGTAGAACCACACACTGTCCTTCTCTTTCCCTGTGAAGCTCTGTTATCAGCCTGTGATCCAGGGTGAGATATCATTCATTCATTCATTCGATCGTTCATTTGTTGAAGGTGTACTTGTTTAATGGCAACTGTCATTATGACAAGTTACTTGTTAACTGTTATGAACCTAAGTAATTCTATTGGGTAAACTGGGAAGCTGAGAAAGAAATAGCGATTCAACACGAAATGGAGAAATTTCTGCCAAGAACTTCAGATAGGGCGTGGGCATTACTTCACCTCTGTGGTGACTGCGGAAGTGACAGAGAAATGAAGCTCAGGTCATCTTCATCTGGGTACAGAATCTGATGACAACGGCTGTGGTCGTGTGATAAGGACTTTGCTGAGGTTTAGGTGCGGTAAGGGAATTACTTACTAATAACGGGCAGGGAGGAGCTGGGAGGAAAATGTGACAGGACGCGTTCAGCCTTGTCCAGGCCACACCCAGTTTAGTCAAGGACTTCTGAACCCTAAGAACAGGAAAGGAACGCGGTGGAGCCTGCACTTGGGACAAGGGACAAAGGGGGGGCTTAAGAAAATACAGCAGCCCACCCTCTCAACCCGGGAGAGTGGCCCCCGGTGGGAAAGGGTGGTCTGGAAGAGGAAATGCACCACCCCACCTCTGCTACCTCGATTTACATCCCGGGACTTGTAGGAAAGCTTCCGTGAGCGCCACGTCAGCAGAAATCGCTGCCGAGAATTCTGCCAAGCTGAAATTCAACCTGAGGGCATGTCCTACAGCGGCACCTTAAGATACATTTTCAAGACATCTGAAATGTAAAAAGCATTTAAAATAAATAAATAAAAGCCAATCGGCAATACCATCTAGGGAGCTGTCGCTTGGGAAGGAGCAATGGAATGAAGGGGAAATCCTTGGCAGGCTCAAAGCCCTGAGCTTCTGCAGCTCCTCCTGAGCCCAGGCTCCGACCCATCCTGAGAACCTTCCCTGGCCTCACAGGCAATATTATCACAGGCAGGATTTGCAAATAAATGGCCCATGGGCTAAACATCCAGCTGCCAGCTGCGTTTCATTTGGCCTGTACAGTGAATCCATTTTCTAAAAACTGGAAATCCTTAAGAGGGACTTGTGCTTTCCAGTTTACCACAATCCCCACTGCTCCCTGTTGTCTTACACCAACTCATCCCCTCGAGCTGCGGAGCCTCAGCGGGCTTTCGGTTCTGTCCTCAAACTTGACCGCTCATTGCAATCATTTCAAGATGCTTCAGAAAATACCCACGCAGAGTCCAATCCCAGAGATTCCAATTAAGTCCGCCGCATGCCGCCCGGCAAGGGGAATTTTAAAAGGACCCAGCACGATGCTACTCAACAGCAAGACGTGAGATGCAGCACCCGCTGGGAAAGCAAAGTAGCTAAAGGTTGTGGCGCCAGGGTGTGTCCCACCAGCCACCGCTTGTCTCCAAATCAACTCCTCTTTACCTGCTGCTGGGCCACCTGCAGGAGGGAGGGACCGCCCACCTCATCAGGACCCTTGCAGTCAATATTCTATGACACACTCCAGGCCAGCCTGCCAGAGCCATGCCTGCCAGGTTATTAGCAACCTCTCTGCTAAATGAGAGGTGATTCTGGCTATCAGCATAGCCAATCAACATGGACTTACACGAGAACTCTGTTTAATTCGTTACACAGATTGATAGCAACACCAGGGAAAAGGGTTGTACCTCCTCCCTCCCCGCGTTAAAGGCAGGAGAATGGAGGCATTGGTCCTGTGACCATAAAAAGCCCAGGCTGTCCTCAGTCACCCAGGCACCCAATAATTAGATTACAGTAAGAATTCTCACCTGTTCTGCAGCCCGTGGAGAGCTGTATTCCAGCACAGCCCTGAGGATGGCCAATCGCCAGCATCTGTTCTGATTGGTCAGAGCTTTGCCACGTTGGGTGGTAATTACTTAGATTCTCAGTCAATGGATTTGTATAAGGCGTCAGCAGCTTTCTCGCCCTTCTTACATTCAGTTTGATTAAGATGGACTAATTCTCATCTACTGTTCAAGCCCTTGTGATAAGACAAGATATAGGATGGTAAAAGATGGTGCACGCACACGCGCATACACACACCACACACACCACACACACACCACACACCACACACACACCACACACACCACATGCATCACACACACACACCACACACACCACACACCACACACACACCACACACACACCACACACACCACACACCACACACACACTACATACACTACACACACCACACACTGCCACCACCACCATTCCTGCCACAATGTTATAAATACATTGGATTTTTTTATTTTTTATTTTTTATTTTTTTTTAGTGTTTTGAGACAGTGTTTCTCTGTGTAGCCCTGGCTGTCCTGGAACTCACTCTGTAGATCAGGCTGGCCTCGAACTCAGAAATCTGCCTGCCTCTACCTCCCAAGTGCTGGGATTAAAGGCGTGCGCCACCATTGTAAGCACATTGGAGAAGCACCTTCTTCAATCTCTGCACCACTGAGAAAGGTGGCACAGAGCAGTGAGAGGTAGGACTGCGGATAAAACGGTAAGCGGGCGTGCTCCAGGCAGCGAAGGATGCCTAGGGATGGGCAAACCTGGCCGAGTAAAGGAGTGGGTGTGTCCACTGCACTGTGGACATTTGGAAAACTTGGTGTTGTGTAAAAAGCACTGCATTTCCCTTGAAATTTAGTTCATCCTGACATCTAGAACCCTTATGAATGGTCTCACATTTCACGCCAGTTGCAGATTGTTGGTTTTTTGTTTTTGTTTTTGTTTTTAGCTACCGAGCTACACAGACAGTGCTCACTTTGGTGGCAAGACCCCTTCTCTGTCACCCAGCATCTCTCAACTCTCAAAGAGCACTCCAGAAATCTGAGCAAGGCCCTTATCTCTAAAAGAAAGCAATCCTCCCCCTATACACACACACACACACATACTACAGTCACAGGGCACACTAACTTTGCAAATTACTTTATACTGACTGGTTCCAAAGGCAACATCATTATAGAAAAATAATCATAGAAAGAGAAGAAATCACAGAAAAGGAGTACACAGCACGCTGCTAATACTTTGGACATTTGTTTTAATACTTTGGATATTTGTTTTAAGTTGTTTGGAGATATGCATAATCAAAGTCCTTAATACAGGCACACCGGTATCTTAGGTTCCTCTTGATCAAGTCGTTGTGGTGTGTGTGTGTGTGTGTGTGTGTGTGTGTGTGTGTGTGTATAATCATTCATCAGTGTGAACATTTGTATGTGGTGCATGTGGGGGCCAGAGGTCAGTGTGTGCTGTCTCTTCAGTCTCTCCCCACCTTATTTTTTTAATTGGGGGTCTTTGACCAGAGCCCAGCAAGCCAACAAGCCATGTCTTTAAAGCCCTGTGCTTTGTTACTTATTCTGGACACCCTTTTAAATGCCATCAAATATAGAAAGTATGGATTTTTAATAGTCAATCCTGTTGAGTTATCTAAAGGCTTTCATTTGATCTAATTATGGTTACGCCTTCCAAGCTGAGCGCATCATCAGAAGTAACATTGTCCAAGATCAGCCAAGCCATCTGCGCAGGAGCCTGCCTTTCTCTCCGCGTGCTTGAGTTCTAGCCAGGGGCGGTGTGCAGGACTTTGATATTCTTCAGTATTTTCAAGCGGGAAGGCCTGTACAAGATTAATTACAAACCTAGGGCCTGGTGTAGCTCAGACCCTCATTATCATTAATGAACCCCGTCTTCTGTACTAAGAAGGGAAGAGGCCTCTAATTGGGTTTATTTCTTAGAGCAGATATATAAGTGGCCCTTAGAAGTGTACTTTGGGCCAACCTCTTATGTAAAGTGAACCTGCTAATCTATGCAAACTGGAGGATCCACTGAGAGTAAATGAATTCTGCGACAGTAGCTGCTTGGGGGAGGAGGGCACAGTGAAAACCCACTGTAGTGCCACGTCCGCATGGCTCATTCATCTGTAAGGAGAACTCGGCCTTAATTATTCATGATAATAGCCCTTAATATACTAGTTTGCTGCAGCGTATTTGGTAGCCATAATGGAGGTCTCCATCTTTTAAAACTTATGACAATTCTCCACACTCTTAAATCTTCCCTGAGAGGTGGGGTAAGAGTCTGAGGTTTTCCTGGGAATGTCATGTTTGTAGCATAATAATCGAGCTTTACTATTCTCAAGAGACTTTCATCCTGGGCATCTCAAAGCATTTTATGAGCCCTCATTAGTGCCAGGAATACCCGGGAGGCACCAGTGTTTTACTATCTTTGTTTTATAGGTAAAGAAACAAGACAGGGGCCGGTAAAGTGACTTGCCCAAGGTCACATAACAAATCGGCGGGACATCTCCGAGATCACAGGCAGGTCTGGAAGATGACTGATTTCCTTCAACCCTGTAAGGTGCCAGGGTGTGTGTGTGTGTGTGTGTGTGTGTGTGTGTGTGTGTGTCTGTGGTGGGGAGTGGGGCGGTGCTAAAGAACTAAGACCATGGCTTTCAGTGCTTGGTGACCATTCCTGAGACATTCTGTGCACATCATGGACCCTTGGTGGTTGGGGGGTTGGGTGGGGGGAGACAGAAAGAAATAGTAGTCTCACTAGAGTCTCCAGTTCAAACACCTTGGTTCCCCTCACTTCCCTTCAGCCTCCCTTCCATTTGGAAGAAGGCTCTTGTGAAGTGTGCAGATCATGACACAGCTATCACTTTCCTGTGTGTCATTTTGAAGAAGAATTGAGTATTTGGGGGTTTTGATCTTAAAGTGTGTGTGTGTGTGTGTGTGTGTGTGCGCGCGCGCGCGCGCACGCGCGCGCAGATAAATCTCGGTACCCACGGAGACCAGAAAGCAGCTGCAGCTAGAATTATAGTCTGTTGAGCAACCTGATCGAAGGGTTTGGGACTGAACTCTGGCTCTCTGGAAGAGTAGCACATGTTTTTAAGGCCTGGGCCATCTCTAAAGACCCATGTTCTTATGAGGGAGGGGAGATGTCCCATATTATCAAGGGATTTTTTTTTCATATTATCATAAGATTTCAGTTAAAAAAATAAAACTTTGCTTAAGTTAGAACCTGCCGTTGTGCTGGGGAAATTCTAAATAATTAACTTGTGGGATTCTCCTTATAAGCTGGACTATTCCTTTGAAACCCTCAAGCTTTAAGAAAATGAGAGAGCTTTTGAGACATTATTTTTATGGCTAATGACATCTATGATCTAGGTCCTACTTTGGAGGTATACAGATGGGGTCTTTTTTTGTTGTTTGTTTTGCTTTAAATGTGCGCATTTGAGCCCAGCTCCGATTTACACGGAGAACATTTTTAAAGCCTATACACTCCCAACCGTGTGGAATGCCAGGAAACGGGTTCATTCTGGGAGGAACAAGCTTTCAGTTCTGTCCTCGGTGACAGACTCCAGAGCAGCTCTACCTTTAAGGCAAGCAGGTCACTGGGCCGCTTCGGTGACCCCCCCTAACCTGTACCAGGCTGCCGGCGAGCACTCCTGTCAGTTCTGTTTACTCTGACAAGACTGATGGCATCCAGGTGGGTTTCTCCATCCCTGCCCCGCCCCGCCTCCGCCTCCCGCCCCCACTCCTCTGCAGCCCCTGGAGTTTGCCAGCGGGATGGTTCTGCCCAACACCAGGCTGTGGACGCAGCTGCTCGCCTGAGTTAAAGCACTCTCTTTGATTCTAATCAGCGCAGGACTTTCACCTGGTTCCCTTGCCACCCCGAGGAGTGCCCTTGATGGGCCTCGGAGCTTTGAACTTTAGAAAAATGTGCCTTCTTGCCTTTTCTAGCCTCTGCATCTCCCTAGATGGAGTCTAGGCCTGGGAAGCATGCGCTGTAAGGCAGATAAGCCTGTTAAGCATCTGGAGGGTCTGGCCAGGAGATGTTCAGCTCAAGAATGTCAGAAGTAGATAGAAGGGCTGCTGGAGGTGGACGGGGGCAGTGCTGAGGGGAAACAGGCTACTTCTCAAGTGAACCACAGCCTGAGCCGGCCAGCTCCCACTGGCCGGGTGTAAGCTGCTGATCGCGGGGAATAATTACTAGTGGACGCCTGGTATGTGTTAAGTGTTGCTGGCCCCTGGGATGTGCCACTAAGCACTAGGGACTCAGACATGAGTAAGATGAGGTTCTCAAGTAGTGTGTGTAAGTGTGGGGGAGGGGAGGGCTGCAGTTAAGGGATAAGACAGCCAACAAGAAATGATGAGTTACAGAGCCAGAAAGAAAATGGTCCCGGCGGCGGCGTGGAAGGTGAGCCCTGAGGCCAGGCAGGACAGAAACCCAGGGCCTGGGGAGAAGAGGGAGAAAGCTCTTGATGAAGACGTTACATAAGCAAAGGCACCGAGGCAGGAACTAAGAAGCAATGTTTGAGGAGCACAGAGCCATAGAACCAGGGCAAGAGTTCACCGGGAGAAGAACGGAAGAGCGGCTATGGAGAGCCTGGGTGGGGCCAGGTGAAAAGGACTCTAGAAGGATTAGCCAGGAAGGTGGGAGGGTGACACGATCCAGGTGGTGCTGTGAAAAAAAAAAAATCAACCTGGCATCAGTGTGTAGACGGAAAGAGACGGAAACTGTTTGACTGTAATAACCCGCACAGGATCTGATAAGGCTGGGCCCTGGCTGTGTAAGTTAGTCACGACACCCCCGACACACACACACCCACCTCACTGTCTAGAGCTGCTCAGCTCTTCTTCTGCACCTTCTGGTTGATCTATTCACCGCTGAGGTTTTGCCTTACCCAAGTCTTCAGGGGAGGCTGCCCTGACTGAGCCTGGATCAGGCATAATCCTCCCTGTTGTATTCCCACAGAAGCTTTGTCATGGTATGCTATTGTGTTGCATGATTTGTTTGTTTTTTTTTTCCTGATAAAATGTTTTCAAATGTCTTAACCTTGATCAGTGTAGTCGCCCTGCTGTGCAGCACATCTCCAAAAACCTCCATCTTTGTCCGTTCAGCAGCCCCCCTACCCCCCACGCCCAGGCACCAGTCTGAACTCTCTCTTGGGACTTCAGCTACTACAGGGACTCAGAGAGATTCTGTCTTTCTGTACATGGCCTTTTTCACCCAGTCTGACATCCTTAAGGTGGATACATGTTTAGTACATGACAAGATTCCCTTCCTTTTGAAGGCTGAATAATATTCCATTGGCTACGTCTGCTGTATACATCCGTCTGATGGCTGATAATTGAAGACTTTATTTTTGCATGCTGGGTGCGACTTGAATGCAGGGCAGTCTCCCTATGAAGCAAGTGTACTGCCACTGAGAGAAAGAGCCCTACTCCTCTTTCTGCTTTTATTTTGAGACAGCATTACATTGAGTCGACTAGCTTGGGCTAGAGCTCTTTCTACCACTCCAACAGTTCTTGCACTTAGAATCCACCTGCATGAGTTTTCCAAGGAGTCTGGAGTACATGCCTCTACCACTAGGCCTGGCTGACACTAGCAGACCTTTTAAAAAGGAAAGAACTTTGATCGAAAGAGTAGGTTAGAACTGAATAAGAGAGCAGAGTTGTGTGTGTGTGTGTGTGTGTGTGTGTGTGTGTGTGTGTGTATTTTCAAGACAGAGTTTCTCTGTATAGGCCTGGTTGTCCTGGAACTTGCTCTGTAGATCAGGCTGGACTCAAACTCACAGAGATCTGTCTGTTTCTGGCTCACAAGCACTCTAGGATTAAAGGTATGTGCAGCCACCACCACCCAGCCTCTTATAATGTCCTTAAATAGGGACAAGGAGGTGGGGGAGGGTCAGGGGAAGCAATAAAGAAATAAACCCAGTGTCTACCCCTGGCTTCTACATACTAATATACAGTTTCATGTACATCCACACACACATTTAACAGGAAACAGAATTTAGGGAACTCAGTCCCATCTTTATGCAAGCATTAGTAACTAGTTAGGAATTGACTAACTAGTTCATCTATACCTGACTCATCTCAGCTCAACATTCAAAAATAAGAAACGGAAGAGAATGTTAAAAGTCCCATTTGGTCCGGCCTCATTTTCCAGGGTATCTGCCATTCTCCAGCATGATCTATCTCAGAATATGTACAAGCTGATTGGTTGGGTAAGACTAATCCTCTTGGCCACGTGATAGGAGAGCTGGGGTTAGAGGGGCAGAAGTATAAGAGTTTTTAGGCCAGTCTTGGCTACATAGTAAAACCCTGTCTTAAACAAACACAATCCAGAAGGCCATCTTCTGGCCCTGGGCTTCCCTGTCCACTGGAGCATATGAGCTCCTACTGTGAGTGCTTCAGCTCTGTGTTCCTCAGAATATTCCCGGGACAGGAGAGGAGCCCTTCCTCTAGAGCAGGACAGAGGGGTCCACAACATTTCTCTGAAAACATTTTACTATAGCTGCAGATAGTTAAGAAGAAACATACTTTGACATGTGCATATGTGTATATGCATGTGCGTACACATATGCACATACAGCTTGGTGTGAAAGAAGCCAAGAATTGGGGCTGCAACTGTACCTTGGTAACTGTGGGGAAGGAGAAGAAAGCATCTAAGTGACCACCTCCTGGCTCTGTCCTCTGGTCACCCACTAGGACACCTTTGTCCCCATTATGTTCTGGCTATTACACAGAAAAAAATTCTGCAACCTCATCAGAATAAAGGTATTTACTGAGATCCAGAGCATCCGTGGATGCAGAGGGACTTTACTGATCTATGGTTTACTTGATTGGCCCCAGGCACCAGAGTTTACTTGGCCAAAGTCATGAACTTCTGCCTGAGAGACTTAACCAAACTTATATTAACAGATTTAATAATGATAATCTACTGGAAATTGCTTAACATTGTGACCACATCCCTTTACATATATCAGAAGTCAGATTGATAAACCATTTAAACTTAGAAGCAGTGGATGGGAGGACAGTGCATTGAATGATTATGCTAATTTTAACTATAGACAGCTAATAAAATAAGACTTGAAAATCAAAGAATAATGTGTATTTAGAAATTAAGTTTTCATTTCTGTTGGAAATGAAAATACCTTATTGAAATGTTGACCCTGAAGACAGGAAACCGATACCAAATCTCTAAAGCAGATTATACATTGGAAGCAGCACTGAGAGTTGAAACTGAGTTAAGTTCATACCCAGAGTCCCTCTCTACCTCTCCACACGCGGCAGTGATGGATACCCGTGAGAACGGAATGCCATTCATACATGCTCCTGCTGAAAACCACAGTGAGCACTGTAGCCAAGCAGAGAATCCCAGGAGAAATAGGGACCGTGGCTGCCACATCACTGAGCAGCAAGGAGCCAAATACTGGGGAATGGCATGGCTTTTCTCAGGTCCTGATCGCACAAAAGGTGGCATTTCCCCTACCTACCCACAAATGTGAATAAAAATTAATTAATTAATAGGTTCTGGTGTCAATCTATTTTTTTTCCAGAGTTCATCAGTGGGTAGGACCTCCTGCTATAAGCTCAGGTTTATATGGTCATCTTAGAGACTGCCTTCTACATCAGCATTGGTAGACTAATTTATTCCAGATGAAATGACAATATAATTATCCAAAAATTTTGTTAAAATGACTATTTTAGGGTCTTCAAAGAAATAAAATAACAGAGAGTTACAAAACTAAAAATAGACAAAAATGACATAAGGGATAAAAGAAAACATTTATTTTTATTTATTTTTAAGATTTATTTATTTATTTTACGTATATGAGAACACTGTCGCTGTCTTCAGACACCTGGCAGAGGGTGTCAGATCCCATTACAGATGGTTGTGAGCCACCATGTAGTTGCTGGGAATTGAATTCAGGACCTCTGGGAGAGCAATCAGTGCTCTTAACCACTGAGCCATCTCTCCAGCCCCAAGAAAACATATAATATATTTCAGAAATGAAACACTTACTCACTGACAAACAACACTCCATATTGGGTGCAAAATGAAAAGCAGCAAACTGGAAAAAAAATGACCAAGAATTTATCCGGAACCAAATCCAGAACCAAATCCAGAACAAAAAAAGGCTAAAAACAAAACACACAAAACCACTGAGAGAAAAACAAGAAAAAGCAAAAAACAAGCAATTCAGAAACAGAGACTCTAACACACAGATTCCTGAATTATTTTGAGAAAAGATAAAGACAACCCAGAGCAAACAGGACAGAAAAAAATGCAAAATGAGAATTTTCCTTCATACTGTAAAAATATATCCAAATGTTGAACAAGATAACAGAAATTGTTCCCAGATACAGTATTAGAAACCTCGGAAAACTAATATAGAGACATAAAGCCCCATAGAGACAGGGCAGATCACTGACCAGAGAGAGTGGTGAGATCAGGCCTCAGCGTTAAGAACCAACCAGCTTCTCACAGAACGCCCACTCACTAAGGGATGGGGGTGGGGGAGCAACCGTTCTAACGCTGCGCACAGGCAAACTTTATTGGTTTTGAGAACAAAAACACCAACAAGGGTCTTTTCACATTTATAATATGGAAGAGTATTGGCAACTTCCAGTCTCCACTGAAAAGACTACCCAAGGGTTTACTTCAGCTAAAAGAAAAACGAACCCGGGAGGATGGGATGCCTTGTGAGGAAAGGCAGAAAGGCCAGCAAGGGGGAATGCATGTGGATTAAACACCGCTGTAAATCTGGACCAGAACTTACCTGAAGAAGCATAAGCTAGACAGGAAATGCCCAGACATGTGCCAAAACAAAGAAATAATTCACCAGCATTAATAAAAATAAGCTGGTCTCCTCGACATTCTCTTTGGCCAGCCACTCAGCAGAGGAGAGATGAGTGACCTGCATATATTGATTGATTTATAGTCCAGTATTATTATTCCAAGTAAGATTCAGATTAGGTAACCTGCAGCTATTCCTGGTCTAGCCTTCATTTCCAGACCCAGGAACTTCCTCAGGGAGCCGTTCGCAGCTCTTGATTGAACCTTTGGCACCAGTCCCAGGGAGAACTCTTCATGTTCAAATGAATCATGGGATGTGGTGGGGTTTTGTTGTTGGTTTCTTCAATCAATCCCCTCAGGTCTTCTTGACAAACACAGTAAAAAAAACTATAAGAAAGAGAGAGAGAGAGAGAGAGAGAGAGAGAGAGAGAGAGAGAAAGAAAGAAAGAAAGAAAGAAAGAAAGAAAGAAAGAAAGCCAAACTCAAAAACAAAGGAGTGGTGGTGGTGGTGGTAGAATGTTGTAGCATTAAAGATTATATAAGATTTCCCCGAGAAAAACCTTCCTTCCCAAGGAAGTTAATGCGAAGACAGATCTGTTTTGTATTTCCAAAGAGATAAGAGAATCCATCACATCAATCAGTGAAAAGGTCAGCATAAAAGGGGAAATGACAAAATTATGTCCTGCCTTCATTAGAAGGCACAGGAAAGTTACTAAAAGTCTATTCATCCATATAAATGATACTGTCAAGAATGACATACCAAATTAAAATAGGTCAATAAAAGCTGAACAGAAACAAAAGAAGACAGGAAAGAATCAAATTAACCTGACAGGTAGCCTGTCAATAAAGTGGTCAACAATTGGATAAGACTGGAGTTCCTGATATTTCAGAATGACTTTATCCAAAATATGATTGCCAAAAAAAATTTAATAATACAAATTCTGGTGTATCCTTAAACCCAAGGATAAAGCAAGCCAAAAACTTGATAATGGTCGAGGGGCAGGGAAGTTGCTGAGTTACAAGTCAGGAGTGCAAAGCCAGCTGGGTGGCACATGCTTATAATGACAGCACTTGGGGAGGCGAGCACGGGAAATTATGAGTTCAAGGCCATCCTGAACTTCACACAGAAACTTTGCTTTTAAGAAATAAACAAGTGGGGCTGGAGAGATGGCTCAGAGGTTAAGAGCACTGACTGCTTTTCCAAAGGTCCTGAGTTCAAATCCCAGCACCCACTTGGTAGCTCACTACCATCCGTAACAAGATCTGATGCCCTCTTCTAGAGTGTCTGAAAACATCTACAGTGTACATATTTATTACATATAGTAATAAATATTTATATACATATTTATTACATATAGTAGTAAATAAATTTAAAGAAAAAAGAAAGAAGTAAGCTTCATACATATCTTCTGAAACTAAGATAGCTGAAAGAGAAAGAAACATCTTCAGCCCACCAAAGCACAGGAGTGACCCTAGAATTCTGCTAGCTGCGAGGTATTGATAGATAAAGACAGTATCGTAAGATCTCGGGAGACTGAAAACATTCACACGCTCAGGATTGTTTGTGCATGTCAAGTGAATACCATCATCACGGTCAGAATTATAATTGAAAAAGAAATAGTGATTACCATGGAGATTAAATGAGCTACGTTGTGCTTTAAAGTAAAAGGCAAGGAGTGTTTTTATGTCTGAATAATCAGCTGGAACAAAAGGGAAATGTAGTTCTGAAAGAACAAAGAGGGAGTCTGCTGAGCTAGGCAGTTTCCAAGATGGCGGCTCCCTAGTCTCTTCCTCCTGAAGTTTGGGGGTTCCCCAGCAGGGTGGGCAGGATCTTTACTCTTTTCTAGCAAATAAAACAGGGCAGCTGATGGGATGTCACTTCTGAGATCATTCTGGTCTTGCTGTACAACTCTGTCTCCCTCATTTTGGCCTAAGCACTGCCCTCTTGGAGCTTCTCTGTGGACAGACCTTTGAGGTGGAAACTGCTACCTCTTCCAGCATCCAGGCAGGACCTGATGCCTGCCAACCGTCACATGAGCGAGCTTAGTTAGAAGCAAATCCTTACATGGTTGGACCTTTAAGACTGTAGCCACGACTAACGCCTTCATTGCAAAACGAGCTGTGATCCTTAGCTGTAGAGCACAGCTAACCCATATCCTGAAACCAAAAAAAAAAAAAAATGGTTTTTAAATAAATGTTTTATGATTTTATAAACTTTACTATAAGAAACACTGCAAATTAAAAACATCACACACCCAAAATGGCCAGATCCAAAGCCAATGCATCTCAGTGAACTTCCGTACAGTTAGAATAACATTTGATATGGGTGTTGTTTCATTTTACATTTGGAATTTACAAAAATAGACACCTTTGCTGTTTTGAACCATTCAACTTTTGAATAATTTGTGGCAATACAGAATTAATGTACCTATAATTATATCATATCATATCATATCATATCATATCATATCATATAAACATTCTGCCACGAAAGTGAGTAGAAAGATGCCAGTTTTGACTATAGAACAGGAAAGGAAAAGCATGTTGTTTATTATTACTGTGCTTAAGAATATGGTGTCACACTTCCAATAGCTGAAAGTGAGGAGAGTCTACTTCAGATGTCAGAAAATAGAAAAGGAAGACTTTGAGAGCTACAGTGAAGTCCCTGGGGTCCACGAAAGTGCAGGAGCCAGACAGGTCCTGTTGTAGAGAACGATTACTCCCAAATGCGACTCACAAGAGAGAGTCCAGCAACAGTTACTTATTTGGTGTCTGCTGAGATCACAGTGACACCAGGACAACAGTGAAGTTGCTTTATTCACTGTTAGTAAGCTGTGGCAAAGGAAATAGAATATTGTACCAAAACACCCAGAACATAGCCACACACTATCACTTTAACATATGGTTACTATATACTTCATAAGCACAAACAAAAACTTATTTTATATAAGTCTCCAGTAAGCTCAAATGAGTAAGATTATGTTTGTATTATCTAGTCATAGTTCAATAAAACAAGGAACCATGGGGTTTAAGAAAAAGGATTATTAATACACTGCACATCCTTATATGGCATTTGCTTCAGAGAAAATATTAATAACACAATAAGATGTCATTTAGAAAAACATGGAGACATCCAATAAGCAAACATAGGCAACGTGGCTAATGACATTCTTAAAGCAGAGGGTATGAAGTGATTCTGAGAGAATCAACTCAGTGTTTAGTCTAAACTTCTCTGGGTAGAACACAACAGAAAACCTAAGGGGAAGGAACTAGGCACTAAAGAGTGTAGAGTGTTGTCTTACATTAAAGAACAAACAAATCATCTTCCCCCCTCAGCCTCCAAAGTGCCAGGACTGCAGGCACATGCCCCAGGCCCAGCTGTAGTTACAGGCGCATGCCCAGGCCCAGCTGTAGTTACAGGCGCATGCCCAGGCCCAGCTGTAGTTACAGGCGCATGCCCCAGGCCCAGCTGTAGTTACAGGCGCATGCCCCAGGCCCAGCTGTAGTTACAGGCGCATGCCCCAGGCCCAGCTGTAGTTACAGGCGCATGCCCCAGGCCCAGCTGTAGTTACAGGCGCATGCCCCAGGCCCAGCTGTAGTTACAGGCGCATGCCCCAGGCCCAGCTGTAGTTACAGGCGCATGCCCAGGCCCAGCTGTAGTTACAGGCACATGCCCCAGGCCCAGCTGTAGTTACAGGCGCATGCCCCAGGCCCAGCTGTAGTTACAGGCGCATGCCCCAGGCCCAGCTGTAGTTACAGGCGCATGCCCAGGCCCAGCTGTAGTTACAGGCGCATGCCCCAGGCCCAGCTGTAGTTACAGGCGCATGCCCCAGGCCCAGCTGTAGTTACAGGCGCATGCCCAGGCCCAGCTGTAGTTACAGGCGCATGCCCCAGGCCCAGCTGTAGTTACAGGCGCATGCCCCAGGCCCAGCTGTAGTTACAGGCGCATGCCCCAGGCCCAGCTGTAGTTACAGGCGCATGCCCCAGGCCCAGCTGTAGTTACAGGCGCATGCCCCAGGCCCAGCTGTAGTTACAGGCGCATGCCCCAGGCCCAGCTGTAGTTACAGATGCATGCCCCAGGCCCAGCTGTAGTTACAGCTCTAATTTAAAGAAAAAGTAAAATTAGACTTGAGAAAAATTATACAATAATAGCTATATTTTCAATTATATAACCCTAGACAATTATGTTTTTAGATTTTAAAATAGCAATTAGACGGATATTAATCACTAAAAACTAAAGAAGTAATTGAAAATGCTAGATATGAAAAACTTGAGAAAAAATATATTTAAATACTACCTCCATCAACAGATACTTAGAGGAACTTCTGATCTCCATGTTAGAAAAGTATTTCTGTAACACTGGGGAAAGTGAGGAACTACCAGTTAATTGTGTGTGTGTGTGTGTGTGTGTGTGTGTGTGTGTGTGTGTGTGTGTCTCTATGGAGAGAGAGAATCGATGGTGAATGTGCACACATTTGTGTGTGCATGTGTGTCTGCTGCCTTGTGCCTGCTTGGAGGCCAGAGGTTGATATTGTTCTATTGCTCGACTCCTTATGTTTGACACAGTACCTTTCACTGAGCCTGGAGCTGGCACTTCTGGTTGGCCAGAAAGCCCCCAGGATCTGCCTTTTTCTGACTACCACCACCCACCACGGCTGAGATTACAGATGTGTGCCACCACATCTGGTTTCTATATATGTTCTGGGAATTTGAACTCAGGTTTTCATGCTTACTCAGCAAACACTTTATCCCTTGAGCCATTTCCCCACCTCTACCCCAATTTACTTTATAAATTAAATGTGTCAGTGGATTCTAAAGTTCTTTGATTCACATACATGCAATTATAGGCCAATTTCCCTTTTAAAAACATAGGTATGAAAAATCTCAACTAGGGTAGAACTCCATAGAACCTTGAGAGGAGAGCCTATAATTCAGCCCTTTGACAAGCACTTGTTAAACACCTTTGACCAGGTGCAGATGGGACACTAAGCACTGTGCTTAAATGCCAAGAGATACTAATTAGTAACGCACGGTCCTTGCACTCAGCAAGCTTAGAATAGGAAGAACACATTTAGAACAATTAAAGTCTATTTCACACACACGAATCTATGGTCAGAGTACAGCCATGAGAGGGGCTGCCCAGCCCAGCATGGGAAGGGAAACGGGGCTATCCACAAAGACAGCTAAAGGCAAGTGTACTTGGAAGGGAGGGGCGTGGAAGCAACGTGCTGCAGGTGAGGCACTCGGGGCAGAGAAGATGAGACTGGAGGCACGAGAGACAGGAAATGGTCTGGTGCTTGCAGAAAACTCCTGCACACTCACTGGCCTGCAGGTTTAGACACATGCCTGTTTTTCATATTGTCTAAACTAACATCCAGCACCTGGATCTAGGGATCAGCAGCCGCATATGGTTACGGTTCAAATCATACATCGAGAGATCATCCAGGCAGAGGGGGAAGTGTGAAATATTAAAAAAAATAAAATAAAACAAAAGCAGCTGGCTGAGACTGAACCCCAAGGATACGGAAAGGCAGGAGGAGGAAGAGGAGGCCATAGGAAACAGAGACTGTGTGGGAGAGAAGAATGTGGAGAACCCAGAGCCTGAGGAGTCCCAGAGACTGGGAGAAGGGTGACCCAGGAGGTGAGCACAGGAGAGAGCCAGTGTGAAGGATACCCCTTAGATTAGAAATGGAGGGACTGTCACAGCACATATGGGGTGCCTCAAAAAGCTTAGACAAAAACAGAGAGCGGAGAGGGTGGACATTAAAGCGGGTTTGGGGGTGTGTTTTTTGCTTGTTCTTAGGGTTGTTTTCCTTACCTGCTATAAGTTGCTCTGAAGTTTATGGCTTAAAAGAGTAATTTGTTTCTCAGTATCCTAACATTTGAGTCGTCCCACAGCTCTCTCTCTTTTGGCCACTCTTAGCTAAGTCATCTGGTTGGCCTGGTTGCATCGCAGGCTTCTCCACATGCCCTCAGAGCCTCTATCCCAACGACAGCTCAGGTTCCAGACCCAATTCCATGTAGTCATTTCCCACATTAGGACAGTATGAGCTTTCTTATAATATGGCAGCTGGGCTCCAAATAGGAATGCTCTAAGTGAGAAAGACTTGGTGGGCAAGCACTTACCAAGACTCTACTTGTATCATTCCTGCTAATAACTGTTTAACCAAATCTAACCTCGCAGTCAAGTCTACCATCCCTAGAGGGGGGTACCACTCAAGGGTGTGAATGCTGGGAGAATTGAGGAAGAGATGCCTGTCGCGATAACAGTCCACTACCAGGGTGGGGATGTTCTCCCTTGGTATAGAACTTCAAATGTTTATAGACTGAGCCTAAAAGAAACTAATTGGAAAGGAGATGGTGGGGACGGGTTAAAGCAAAGAGAGATTCTTACTAAATAGAGACTCAAGGGAAGGGGAGGGACTCTTCTCAGATTAGAGAAAAAAAGAGATATTGAAAATGTGTATGCTGGGGTAGTGAGGGGGCTCAGCAAGTAAAGGCATTTGCTGCCATGACCCAAGTTCAATCCCTGGGAGCTAAATGGTCAAAGGAAAAATCAACTCCTGTAAGTTCTCTGACCTCCACCCACACACCATGACATACACTCAATAAATAAGTAAAAATGTCAATGGTACTTGTGTATTCTTCTGAGTCAGTGAGGGAATCGGAGCAGTTGGAGCAGTGGTCCTAGAAGTGTGGAAAGATGCATAGAATTTGTGGGGATTCCATTAGTGAGGAGACTGAGGCAAAAGGATCTCAGGTCCCAGGCCAGCCTGTATGGGTTAGTGAGACAAACAGACAAACTAGAAACAAGGTCCTGAGTCCGAATGCATAAGCCAAAGACCCAGGAGAAGGATGGCAGAAGAGACAGGAAGTTCCTCTGCAGGCTCAAAGTACACTGAAACGTGAATTAAGAGAGGGAAAAGACAGAGATAGGTAGGTAGGTAGATAGATAGATAGATAGATAGATAGATAGATGATAGATGATAGACAGATGAGAGGTAGATACAGATAGACAGATGAAAGATAGATGATAGAGAGATAAACAGATAAACAGACAAATGAAAGATAAATGATAGGATGATAGAAAGAGAAACAGATAGATGAAAGATAATTAAAAGATAATAGACAGAGATGAAAGAGAGACAGATAGACGGATGAAAGATAGGGGAGAGAAAGATAGATGATAAAGAGATAGAGAAACAGATGAAAGATAGATAGATACATAGATAGATTGAAAGAAAGAAAGAACACGGGGAAGCAAAGAAAGTTAAAGAGTTGTACTGAGAAGCTATTGGAAATAAATGAAGAGTAGGGCAGGGCGGGTGGCTCTAAGCCAGCTTTCATGGTGGTGTGATTCGGGAGTGTCCCAGAAGTGGCAGAATTGCTGAGGGGTGCTGCTTGGGAACACAGGACCTAGGTCTGCTGCAGGCAGTACAGTGTGTGTAGACAACACCAATTCTTCATGGAGTTCACAAAAGACTTCCATCTCCCGCAGTTTTCAGATGAGTCTAGTGAGGTTCCAAAAGGTTAAGCGAGTTACTGGAAGTCACAAGACTGGTGACCAAGTGAGCCAGAGCTTCCTACCTCCGTTCAAAGCCACACCCAGTGGGAGCTCCTTCTCAACGTTCCCAGAGGCACCTCGGTAGTTTATTGTCTCACGACTATATTAACTGGCATTGTCATTCTTGGGATGACGGGACTAAATGTCCTAAAGTTGAATAAAGGGAGTGGTTAGAATCTTCCTGGAGGCCCAGGAGGATTTACTCACTACATGTCTTTTCAATGTACACGCAGAGAAGCCAGTCCTGTAACCATGTCCTAGCCAGAGTTCTGTTGTTCCCTCCTCCTTTGCCTGGTACCATGCTATCAGTGTCTTTAAGAATCAGAAAATCAGGAAGATGCACCAACACACACACACACACACACACACACACACACACACACACACACACACAGAGAGAGAGAGAGAGAGACAGAGACAGAGACAGAGACAGAGACAGAGACAGAGACAGAGACAGAGACAGAGAAACAACCCTGTCTACCCATAGTCACTATGGACATTTTCACGAGATCTAGGATTAAAGAAATTAACTTTCCACTACATAGGTCTGAGGCTGTCAAAGTCTTACTGACTGATGTCCGTAAAGAAAAAGATGAAAACCTCTTCCCCGAGAGCTATTGTCAGCCACAGAATTCAGCTTAAGGGGGAGGGTGGTGACATGTCCCTCTTTCCCACTGGACCCAAATTTCAAAGCTCCAAATGTGTGGTAAATCTAACCAAAGATAAAGATTTGCAGGTGTTTTTTCCATAAAAGCAAGGAGGGCAGATGTATCTGAGACATGCTTCTAACCAAACGGGACATCTGCAATCCATTAGTGATGTCCTGAGGAGAGAAAGTGAGAGGAGAGGTTCAGGCAGAGAGCCTGCTCTGGAGAAGCGCCAGCCTGGTGTATCCAGACCTTTCTGCTTGCCTAAATGGACGACGAGGCTCTGAAGAAGGGACCTCTCTCTACAGGGCTAAGCTTCCATCTATGTCTAATCACCCAGCTCCTCTTCATTTCCTGGCTTCTACCAAGTTATCATCAAAACATTTGTGTCTCCTCCTCATGCAAGTCCATCTACATGGAAAGCCTACGTACTGAAGGCTCGGCAGCTCCCGCAGATAAAGAGGACAGCTTGCGTGGAGTGTGTGCCTTCTCCTTTCCCAGCACTCATGGGGAGCAATCGTGTCCTGACTCGGCTTCTTACGCTCCCAGGGAACAAAGCAAAATTGTCACCACGGGCATGACTTGCAGGTTACTCACTAGCTATTATGTGCCCTGTTTCGAACTCCCAAGGAAACCACTAACTTTTATGGAAGGTATTTTGCACCAAAGGCTGTTGCAAAAGAGCTGCAGCTGTGAAACGAGCCTGACGCGTGTGATTCCTGGAGCTCTGCTTTGTTCGTACCCGGGATTTCTGGCCAATCCTGAGCGTCCACCGGCTGGCCCCGGTGAAGCAGCACAGAGAAGTGGGGTGTTCCTTACACGGATTCAGTGAGCACGCCAGATCTGTTTCCCGTATCATGTCTCTTGCTTGCTTACTAACCTTTTGATAAACCATTAGTGCTGTGGCGTTTTGTTAATTACTAAACTCCTGGTGACAGACTGAACTGGCCTGTTAAAACTTGTGTTGTAATTTGAGGATTAAAAGCCACACCTCTGGGAAATGGAAGTATCAGAACTGTATTTGGTGTTGGAGACAACGTGTTAGAAAGCCACAGTTCAACAAAGTGGATTTTCTAAGCACAGCTAGCAATTGCAGTTTTTAGAAGTCTTACAACATGCCGTTGATAGGTACGAAATTTTAAGAGACTACAAGTCCAGAATGTGTCATTTAAGTCTCTTCACCCACACTGGTATAGATAAAGCCCTTCTTTTTTCAAAGCATCTACTGTGTACAGAAAAGCATTGCACGGTGCCAGATATGGTAAAAATCAGAAGTCCCTACTATCACATTCTCAAAACCCAGTGAAGAAAGCCTCTTCTGAAGGTTAAAGTATTGGTCCACGTAAGTCTCAGAAATATTTTTTACTTAGGCTGAAGGAAAATAACGTAACTCTAGACAGAAGGAAACTCTACCTGGAAGACCCTTGCCTGGCCTCAGTTTGTGGATCATGGGTCTGTGTCAAAGATTTCCTAACCTCCTAATGCCAGAGGATGGCCCCTGGACACCAGGGCTCAGCGGCTCCTTCTGCCCAGAGCAGCCTCGCAGCAATGGTGGGCCTGAGGGTCTGTGCTTTGGTTAAACAGCTCTTTATTGGAAACTATCTCCATTTAAATGGACGAGAGTAATTTAATTTTCAGATTTCTCCCGGGGCCACGGGCTTTGGGAACGCTTTAATCAGAGTTTCACCTGATCTTCCTCTTATTTGAGTCTTCGCCTGTCAGCTGCATTACCAGACTGTTCCTCGTTGTCCACAAGGTGAAGGCCAGCAGCAAGAGTCACGGAGTCCAACAAGAGTCACAGGTCCCTTCTTCATACCTGGGGTGGGGGACGTTTAGCTTCTTAAACCCATCAAAGCCCTGGGCTATAAAAAGAGTGGGTCACCTAGACTCAACTCCTGTGGTGAGAAAAATCCCTCGGTGCTGCCTGCGTGCCGTATGTCAGCTGTAGGAGTAGGAGACAGTAACAGTCGAGGAGACAGCGCCCCTACATAACCTGGGAGGAGTGACATGGAGGACGAGGAGGACATTAGACAAGATGCCCCGATCCTTCTCAAATGTGGATTCTAGATTGATGATTGGCTTTTATTTAATATCAGAGATAACCTCTAGTCAAAAGCATCATCTCGGCTAAAGTTGCTAAGTTAGACATTGAAAGGTGGTTTTACTTCTTAAAAAAAAAAAAAAAAAGAATAACAAATGACAGTGATTTGGGCTTTCTGAGACAGTCTCACGATTGTAGCCTAGTCTAGCCAGTAATTCACTGAATAACCCAGACTAACCTCATTCATGTAATCCTTTTGCCTCTGCCTCTTGAATACTGAAAATATAGGCATTTGACACCATGCCTGGCCTGGGGCAGGGCTGTTGAATTTTTTCCCCTAATTCTCTATCCTCTTAATATACAGTGATACTCAAAGAAACATTTCTTATTCTTTGAATAATTGAAGATGCCTTAAAAATCCATCCTCTGGCTCATCTTTCCTGTCCCTTCATCCCAGGTCCCAAAAGCAGCATGACTCTATTTGGAATTCTCACTTCAGGTAGCCCAACCATTTTCTCCTTCGTCTTGGATAATAAACCAGTGTTCCGGGTGTCTTGAGTAATACACCGTAAAAGTTTCCTGCTGTCTGGTCTTCAGCCTCCCCCCTCCTCTAGATATATCAAAGCAGTACTGGTCTTGTCTTTATAAAACTCACCCCAAATTCATCAGCTCATCGGTAAACTGTCCAGGAGATTTCCAGCGACTGAAAATTTCTTCCACACGTAAATTAGAAATGGGGCTCCCTGAGCTCAGCGATGTAATTGTAGCACCAAACAAAGTGGCCAGGGAGGTGATTTCTTCCCAGGGCCTTCCAGAGAAGAGAGAATGTAGTGTTTGGAAGGCTGGCCACAACTCCCTTGTAACTGCTTAAAGGCCACTTAAAGAGGGACTGGAGAGATGGCTGTCAGTGAAGTGCTTCCCACACAGGCATGAGGACCTGGGTGTGGGTCCCCGGTACCCACAGAGAGCCGTGTGTGGCCACACATTTGTAACCCCAATGCCGAGGGGTCTGGGAGGGAACAGTCCCCGGATGCTTGCTGGTCAGCAGATCTAGCCGGAAAGGGGGCTGGGGTGGAGTGGGTAGAATGAAGAGTGAGGAAGATGTTCAGTACCAATCAACCTGTGACGGCCATACATGTGTACATACAAAGGCCACAGACACGGGACCGGCCAACTGAGAGCCCAACTCAGACATTCCCAAGCTATGATCAATACATTTGCAAACCAACACACCCCCCTCCCCCCCCCCCCGCGCGCCCCGCAGTGTAACACTTGAGAGAATCATAAGCCTTTCCAGCTTGTCTATATTAAAAAGAGGTAATTTTTCCCCTGATTGCAGGAAGCGCCACTGGTGTGTTCAAACCACGTGCCTGCTGAAGCCTTCAGAGGGTCCATTAGGCCTGGGTGTGTTTTCTCTTCGGAATTTACTACCCTCTTTATCCTGCTTCTGTTGAGAGCCCCTTCTCTCCGCCTCCTAGACAGTCTTGGACTCCAAAGCCCACACTACCCCGGGCAGTGCGCTCCTGTCTGTGTTGGAGGAACTGCAGTGCACTTGAGTGCTTTCAGCCCTAGGCCTGTGTGAGGTGTTAGAGGGGTAGGAATGTTACCAGCACCTCATACCATCTTTAGAATGGCCTCATCGGTCTATCTCCACAGCAAACAGCTCTGGAGCTGGAGGGGGGTGGGGAGGTTGCAACACCTGCTCCAAGCTTGCAGCAGGCCAGCCTGCCCCGCAGCAGCCAGCCACGTGGGGGGGCCCGGTTGGCCCAAGTGCTGCTTAGTCAGGCTCCGACATGGAGCTGAGCTTTCAGATGTGCCCAGACCTGCCGCCACCAGGTGTCTGTGTCTGGGCCGGGAGGTGACTCTTGCCTGCTGGTGTTTCCCGACACTGTCCTCAGAGGAATGTGGACGACTCAGGGGAGTGGGGGGAGGACGCGGGAGGGGGGTAGGCCACCACCACCACCACCACCAGGCTATATCTCTCTGCCCACGCTCTGGGTCAGAGCCCCTGCCTGCCCTACCCTTTTGGCCCTCACTCTGTCCTCTTGCCAACAGCCTCAGGGCTGACTCCTCCTCCCTCAAGCGCTGATGGGCTCAGGTGAGAGGTGGCTGCCTCCTTGGGAGATGTTCCCATCTTTAACGACCAGCCCTCCTAGCTGGTATGAGATGATTTTAAAATACAATAATCCAAGCGATTAAAAGCGGTTTTTAATTAAAAAATTTTCAAGCTCATTTTTCATCCCACTCCCTACCCCAGGAGGACATGTTTCTAAAAATTACTTTCCTAAGAAGCGGTTCTCTATTATAACAGCATTTGTGAACACTGGAGATGTTCTTCCAGAGGGTAAATATTAGAAACTTTACCAGCTTGTTTGTAAACTGAATCCAACACAAGGTTGAATCTAAACTCTGCAAGGTTTTCAAGTCATATTTAGGACTGAGTGGCTAGGAGCTGTTCTCCAGCAGGAAGGACAACTGCCCAGCAAGACTCACTGCCTGTCTGTCATGCGCTACGCGGCTGGACCTCAGGAAGACATCCCTCCTCGGCAGAGGATACGAGTGACTGGTACACTGGCCAGATGCAGCTTGCAAACATTTTGTTTGACTCATACTATATTTATCAAAAACTTGAATTAGTTGCCAACTTTTAAATATGAGGATGTCTCCAGCCTTTCTTGAAAACTCAGAAAATCTGGCAAAACTGAGGAGCCCACATTCCCAGCTGATGACAAGGGGGTAACAAGTGCTCACTTCAGACAGCACTGGCCCTCTGTCCCTACAGCCCCTGCCTTCCCTGACACCCCTGACCCAAGACACAGGCAGCCAGTCCCTCCTAGAATGGGAGATCATAGCACATCTACTCTGAGAAGGGACTCCCTCAGAGACAAGAGGGACCCAGTCAGGTCCCTTGTCCCTCAAGAGCTGACTCTCGTTTCCTTAAGGTCACAAAGACTTGTTTTGCATCTTCCTAATTTTTGCTCTTTTTAATAGATAAGGTTTTAGGGATTCCTGGCAAGGTTGGGGAAGCATTGTTTTACTTCTTACTAAGAGAAGAAACTAGACAAAGAGAAAAGAGCAAGGCTGGATTTCAAAAGGAAACGCCGAGGTTTGAGAGAGCAGTGTGCCAGGGCCAGGGATGTGCTCATATGCCAGATAAGGATGGCTGAGGCCGGGGTGGGGGTGGAGGATGGGGGGTAGGAGGCTGGTCGGGCGTGCGGAGGGGTTGGGGTTGGGGTTGGGGGGGAAGCTGCCTCAGATCCCACTGCTGAGAAAGTGAACAGGAGCCTGGTCTGTGCCCTCTTTACCCAGCCTGCACCACGTGCCTTCCTCGATCCACAAGTGTTTTCTCTCTCCCTGTTTCTGAGTCCCTGTTTCCAAGAGGTGGCAGAGAAGCCAGCCCATTAGCTCAGTAGAGTGTGCTAAGAGCGATTTCAGAAGCCACGTGGCACTGCCAGATATATTATTCTATAAGAAGCTACAGGAGATTAATTAGTAATTTTCATCTAGACTTATTAATTCCCTGTAAAATGTGATACATTTTGAGAGAGGCAGCCTGTTTTCTCCTGTTCAAACCAATCCCAAATCCTCGCTGGGTTTGTAAGCAGGAATAAAGCAGGAATAGAGTTAACATGTTGACTCCAATATCTATCACTGGTAGAAAGTAGGTTGTTTTTTGTTTGTTTGTTTGTTTTTTCGAGACAGGGTTTCTCTGTGTAGCCCGGGCTGTTCTGGAACTCACTCTGTAGACCAGGCTGGCCTGAAACTCAGAAATCTGCCTGCCTCTGCCTCCCAAGTGCTAGGATTAAAGGCATGTGCCACCACTGCCTGGCTGGAAAGTTTTATTAAAACAAATACAGTTCATTTGCAGTGTACACAAACTTTCAACTGAAAAAAAATTAAAAATATTTAAATGGACCATTTCCTGGGATTTAGACACTTTGGTGCATGTACAACAAGCAAATATAAACGTTCTAAAATTCTACAAGATTTAGTTAATTAATTTAGTTAATAAAAATCTGCTCTACGTATAGTAAGAGAGCTTATTTTGTTTAGTTTGCCAACCTGAATTTAGAAGTGGTTTCAGATCCACTTTTATAGATAAGAAAAGGGAGACCAAATTGGCTAGCTTCCTCCAGCAGTTTCCAATTGTTGAGAACAAGCCCAGGTCACTCTAACTCCCAAACAAGGGTCCTGTCTGCTACAGCAACTCCTTGCACAGAATCCACTAAGACATGCAATGGCCAAGAAGACAAGGAAACACAACTAGGCTTCGAAATGCAATAAGCACGGGGCCGGGGTGGGGGCTGGGGGTAGGGTAGAAACAAGTGAAGGGTACAGAAATGTGTGGAGTGGAGGCCTGGTGGGTCAGGGAAGGCTTCTGAGCCAGGGCCACATTCCTCTCTGAAGAGAACACCTCGAAGCAATAGCAAGAAAAGACCAGAAGAAAGGCCTAAATTATTGGGTGGTGCCGTGGGTGGACTGCAGCAGTTTGGGAAGGAGCAGAGAAACAGAAAGTAATCAACCACTTTAGCTTGGTCACTAATAAAACAAGGCTTCATAATGAAGTTTGCCATGTGGCAATATTAATTCACAGGTCAATGCTTATCACAGTGGCCAGGCAACTTCATGCCTGCAAGTAAAAGTACCCACCATGTAGACCCAAAACAGCCACCTGGCGAAAATACTGGTGTCCAGTTTCCGGACCCCCATGAAGCACAGATACCCTCGCGGGTTTTCGTCCTGTGTCCTGTTCTCACCTTTCCTCCTCTGAAGCCTATTGTCTGCACGTGGGGCAAGAGGCATCCTGTCTTGTTTGTTTGCAACTCTTTCATTGTCCCTCCATCTCTGGTTTGTGTAGGACTGTGTTCCCTTTTCAAGGACGCCCACCAGCAGCGAAGCAGGTGCAACAAATTGGAAGAAAAGGAAACAGGACCTGCCACTCCAAGTCTAGGCTCTCTAAATTCTAAAAAGGACAGACCCCCAAAACGCCAAACACTTTGGCCTCTCATCAGGTCTCAGGTCCGCCCTGCCCAAGAGCTATATAGTAAAACCTGGTTCTGTTTCACACCAGCTGCCGACTATCTTCCCCAGTTCTTAGGACCAAAGGATTCTTTGTCCTCAGGCCCCGGAAAGCAGGTTCTCCTGGCGGGCCCCTCCCCATCGGCTCAAAGGGACAAAACTCTTGTTTGATTTATCACTTCGTTTCGGTCTCTCCTTAGAACCCAGTTAAGAGGCTAGAAAGTCTAATCCCGCTTTCCAACTCAAAGAGCGGAGTCACCTGTCCCAGGGAAGCGGTAACACCGGGACTTTAACACAGAGCACACAAGGGACCGGGGGTGTTTGAGTTCCCAATCAAGCCTCCACGACCCGACCCAAGTCCCCACATCTGTGGGAATAAAAGTTCCCGGTGGGGGCGGGGGCAGCGCAGCCTTCTGCCTGGTCCACACCGGGACCCGCGGCGCCTCCGGGGGAGGCGAGGGAGGCAGCACCAGCCCCGGAGAGCAGAGCCAGGGAACTTCAGAGAGCGTTTCGCCCTCGCCGGGGAGAGGCAAACACCGACACGTCTGTCTCTTTCTCAACAAGTGCCTTCAAGCCCGCCGGGGGCAGACACCTCCGCGTCCGCGGCCGCCGAGGTCTCCGCTGTGCGCGGGGGCCCGCGGCCTGGCCTGGGCTGCCACAACTCCGCGTGGCCTCTCCCCCCGGAGCGGCGCCCGCAGCCCGCGGCGGCCGCCGGAGCAGGGGCGCGGGGCGGGGCGGGGCGAGCAGAGGGGCGGCCCCCCGGGGCGCGGAGCGGACGCGAGGGTGCACGAGGGGCGCAGGGGCCGGCGCGGCCACCGGGCGCCGCGGGGAGCCGCCCACTTCTCCTGCGCAGGGCGGGGTGGCCCAGACGGCCGGAGCGTGGATGCGGCGGTCGCCGAGCCGGGGCGGACGCGGAGCGGCCCGGGCAGGGGACGCGCGCCGGGAAGGCCGGCTCCGCAGCGGCCGCAGGATGGCTGAGGTAAGCGGTCGCGCGGGCGACGGGCGCCGGGGCCGCCTGACGAGGGCCACCTGCTCGTCGGTGCCCGCCGTGCGCGTCCCGGGAGGCCGAACTGCGGTTCCTCCCAGCCTGTGCCCAGTCACAGCGAGGTGACCCGTGAAGTGGCCCCCGTTTCTCTTACACCCCAGAACCCCTGTCCAACCGCTGCAGGCGCACGGACGATCATCTGTCTGGTATTTCAAGCCCTGACCTTCGCTCATTCCGGGAGTGGCGGAGACGCCTGAGGGGCGTGGAGGGGGCGCCGGTCCCCTAAGGGACAAACCTTTTTTTTTTTTTTTTTAAATGGGGAAGAGACAAAAGACCAAAGCGCCGCAAACCGTCAACTTAGACGGGTCTTAGCTGAACCGCGCTGAAGGCGTGAGTTGGTTTGCCGGCGTTCCGCCTGGCTTATCGAGCGTGGGACAGTGAGGGGTGTTCGTGTCCTCCGGTCGCTCAGGGACTTGGAGAGCTCATCCGGATGCTGATGGGGAAGCCAGAGAGCCAAGGTCCAGTCTCTTTGGAGATGGTTTACCTGCGGGTGACAGGAAGGGACCCTGGCAATGCAGAGGTGAGGTGCTTAGTGGCACAGTGACTGTCCTCCCCCGCAGCGGGGTTCCGGCCGGGCGTACCCCAGCATCCACTTTGGGTGCCCGCAGTCCACCGGGCACTGCTTCCCCGGGGACCCCCGTAACCCTACCGGCCGCCCTATTGTGGATAAGCTCCTGGGGATTTGTCAGCCAGATGTGACAAGATTGGAGAGGCGAGTGAGAGAGATCTGATATCAATCAGTACGTAGCTCGGAGCCAAACTTTCTCAAATGCGGTGTAGAAACATGTTCTTCTCGTTTAAGGCATCTCTTTGTGGCTGTGGGGCTGCCACCAGCCTGAGTTTGACAGTTAAATGGAATGCCAACTAGCAGCCTTAATTGTATGAGTGAAGTTGTGTGTGTTGGGGGGGAAAGATCAGACACTCTGGGGTTTGGTAATGTCCCCTAGTTTTATGGCTAGGCTCACCGCAGACCTCTGAAGATGGGGGCATTTAAATCGGGCCAGACGCCTGGTCGCAGCCAGGCCTCTGCTGTTAACACTTAAGGGGCTTGAAAGAGGCCCTACTGGTGTCCTGGGAATCCCTGTCAGTGTGTGTGTGTGTGTGTGTGTGTGTGTGTGTGTGTGTGTAGTCGTGTTACTGCATGGAAACACAGAACAGATGTATCAACAATAAGAAGTAAATTCTTATTAAAGTAACAAGAGTTTGGTGTGACAGTATAGGTGAACTGAAAAAAACAGCATTTTGGCAAATCTTTTTTTTTTTTTCAACTTTTTTTTCCTTTGCTCGTTGTCTTCACTGTGCTATTAAATTTCACGGGATCTTTTCAGGTTTAACAGAGGTTGAGTTTACAAATTGATGTTTGTGCATTAAAACTTTTGTTGAGTAGTGAAACATACAACTTTCTCATTTGCCCCTCCCCAAATTTGTCGATGTATATTATACCTTTCTTAAAATTGTATGCATCAAAGTGTAATTTTGCACATTACTTCAAGTGTTACAATTTGCGCTGTATTTTATTTTTCTTTAAAATAGATACAGACAGCTGCCCTTCTTCCTCTGGGGAATTTTAATAACTATTCTTTTTAGCATACTTTCAGACAGTTAAAAAATATATGACTCCTTATTTTATTTATTGTCGAGTAAGTTCACAAACTTCAGTTTCACGGAAACTGTAACAGTCTCCACTCAGTTGTTGACTGTGTCCTGTTGTAGTCGAATCCTCAGACACTTTGATGGAATCTTTAGGGTATGAGCGCCTCAGAGTTTGAGAACTCAGATGGTGTTCAGACAGCTGCATAATTTAATTTGTACTATCATGTCCACCCATGCAGACTGGTGAGGATTCCATGGTGCTCTGCCTGTCTGTCAGTGAGAAAGTGGTTACTAGTTTGAATAATCTGCCCATGAATATTTCCTAGGATATGTACCAGTGATCTGTGTGCCTGGGTTGAAATTCACATAAGAAATCTTAACCCACATAAATCCATTGCCTTAGAAATATAAGGTTTATACAGAGGATGATTTGGTTTTTATGACCTTTCCCCTTGAAGAAGTTAGACCTGCATCCCAGGCCCATACCCATATTTTATACCTCAGATCATCAGCTTGGAAAATGACCCTGCCCTGCGGTGAGAAAAAGCCATCTAGGTTTCCCCACACAACAAATAATTGTCTCTTAAGTACACACTTGCCACTTCTGGATGCCAACAAACAAGTGTGAGGGAACATTTTAAGACTTTTGTTTGTTAGTGAAGTGAAACTGTAGTACAAAGGGCCAGAAGTGTCTTTGAGCTTCTGTATGTGGCTTTGGAAGTTATTTTGACGGTGGCCATTAAGAGGAGTTGCCCTGAAGGCTTGCAAGGTAAATTACTTGCAGGAGGAGTGTGCTTCACCCCAGGGTGGATTTTCCCCTCTACAGATGTCATGTAGAGTGAGGTAGTTACTTTTGTCAGAAACATTCTGGTTAGAAAGAAACTAGAACTGCGTTTACCCAGGTTCTCCGATCTGATGTGGCTCTGGTTTTGCTAAGATCAGGTTTAGGAAGTCATACACTGTTTTTGTTGTTTCTCTTATTGTGAATATTTCACTACAGATCTTGACTTTGTTGGTACTGTTGGTGACTTTTTTGAGGGATGTTCCAGATAACTGGGGGCTGCGCAGAAGCAGCATCAGGAAGTGCTGGGATCCTCCTCCCTTTTCAGTTGGTTTCTAGCAGAAACCTTTTTTCTTATCTCATCGTCCTTTGAAGTCCTCTCTCCCTCCTTCTGGAGTTTCCAAGATTGCGGTGTGGCACCCTACATCCACACGCATGCCTGTTTAAGCCCAGGAAGGTGAGTCCAAACACAAAGCAACCTTGCTTCTCCAGGGTCCAGTTTGGGGCCTCCTCAGACATAGTTACTTTGAAAAACAGCTCTCTCGGTTCCTGTCTACACACGGACTGTTTATTATAAATCAACCTAACCAAATGTAAAAGGGCTGTAGCTTAGAGGAGATCACCATTTCTCTCCACTAAGGTAAAGGAAGGGAGAGGCTGGGGAAATAAGATGTAGAAGCCAGCTGGAGCAGACCTGTGTAGAACAGACTGCTTACCTCAGGTGAACTCTAATTTACACTTTTAAATGCTCTTCCCATTCATTATATTGATTGGCTGTCCCTTCCTGCGGATCGTGTGAGCCTTTCATAGACCGGAATGTGGAAAGCTGTTTTCAGCTCTTTTCCAGCTCCTAGAAAGGTCATCGTCTTTCCATGGCCCTCCACCTGTTTCTGGAATTCTGGCCCTCAAGCCTACATCCCTCCAACTGTAACGTTTCCCGGTGCACTACGCTGAGTCTTAAGGGGGTGGAGGGGTGGAATGACAAACTGAGTTTGAGTTTATCTTGTCAAAAAAAAGTTGGTTTTTAGTTCCCTTTGAATCCCTAAAACGGCAGTTTTATTTAAACATGTTCACCCTTGGATTTCACATCATCATTAGGAACAAATTTGTGTGAAGTATTCAAACTACTTCAACTAACATTTTGAAGTGTTTTTTTTATTCCCACTTTCCGAGGCTGATTCTGTTACATATCACTGATGTCTTTTTAGCCTCGTTATCTAAGGTTTATGAAGACGGAGATCGTCTACATGTGGGCTTGTAAGGAAGAAATACGCCCATATCATTATATTGCTGTGTAGTTTAAAGCTTTTCTTTAAAAAGGAAAGATTCCGTTTGATTTCTAATATATTTGTATATTTTCTACAATTTTTCACATTTTCAGTTTTAAAAACTAATACTATTATGAAAAAAAGGGTGTAGATGTTAAATTGTTTTGGCATAGGATTTAGGCTTTGATTTATAAACATCAAAAGAACAAGTATTTTTCCCATTATCCTCTTTGAACTAAGCACCAAGGGAGCTTTACAGCGGTGTCCTGTGCACCTTTTGCTCGCGGGTACACTGAGCCCAACATCCGTCCCCTGCAGGGCCTCTGCTCCCTCAGCTCTCTCTTGCAGGCCCATCTCTGTGCCCTGTCGCCCTGTCTTCTCTTTTCAGCCCTAGCTTGCTGTGAGATGCCACAGTCTGACAGTTCTCCTTCAGTGTCATTTTTACATCACAAATACTAAGGACCTCCCGAGGCTCCCCAGGTCCCCCCCCCCTTTCAATCATGGTCTTCACTCCTGATGGTGGTAAACAGTGTCTTCCATCGTTCAGAACCCTAGAAGACCCAACAGAGACTCTGACTGTCCGTCAGGGCCTCCCACCCCTCAACCCCACCCACGTTGCTTTTCAAGATTGGCTCTCACTGGCCAAACAGAAACCTCTGCTTTGTGTACCACGTTCCCAGACTCAGCGCACCAACCCAGGATATCGCTTGTCCACAGAGAACATGTCTGCTTTCTCCTGGAGGAAGACTCCCCTGGCCCTCTACACAGGCTATTCTCTGTCGGCTAGTGCAAATTGAAAATTTGAAGGATATGTGAATCTTCACACAGTTTACTTTTTCACTTTTTATTATAGAAAATTTTAAATAAACAGAATTAAACTGTAATGAAATTTGGTGATGTGTGTTTGGGATGTGAAGAGTTAATCTTCATCTGCATTTCCTGTTTCTTACTACTAGAAACTTCAGATTACTTTAAAGGTTTCTAGCTGTCATACAATTTCATTAAAAATATTTTATATGTTGCTGTAAAATTTAAAAGCATTCACTTTTAGAAACAAAACCAATATACCACAAAACACCTTAAAATAATTTGGGAGTGAGGCTCAGTGGTGGAGCACATGCTTGGCGTCTTCAGGACCTTGGGTTCAAGCTTCCACACCAGAAAATAATACTAGTTAATTATCATAACTCTTTAATGCCATTAAATTTCCAGGCAATGTTCAAATTTCCTAGACTGTCTTATAAGCTTTATATTACCATTGGTTTGTTCAAATTAGAGTACAAATGTATACACCATCTGTCTCTTCTAATTTCTAGGTTTATAGTCTTTCTTCTTTTTTTCAACCTTGCCATTATCTGTCGAAAAGGCCAAGTCAGCCAGCCATCTTTAGAAAGCTGGTCTGAGTTCTGACAGTTCCTTTCTTGTGATGCCATTTACATATATTTCTGGTTCCTGTACCTTCCAAACTCAGTGTTGGTGAAAAATCTCACTCAGCCATAGGTTTGGATGTTTTGACAGAGTACCACGTGTGCAGTGGGATGTGCTTTCTATCCAGGGTCTAATGGGGCTGACTGTTGTCCTTATTTTAATTAAGAACTGTGAGACGGGAGCATGCTAGCTCTTCACTGATTTGACTCATCTTCTATGAGAACCTGCCTTGTCAATGGTTTGGCTTCCCTGGGACTCAGTCCTATAGGAAAGAACACTGTTTCACTCCTCCTCTAATTTACTGCTTTTCAAAACAGTTTGTCGGTTTCCCAGGATTCTCTAACTGCTGTCAATGACTTTGCATTTGTTTTGAGCACATTTCAAAGCCTTGGAGTTTCACCTGTAAATGATACAAGCTAACTGATCAACCATAGTCACTGCTGGGTTTTTGATAGTTAACCTTATTTTATATGCATTGGTATTTGACCTATGTGCGTGTCTGTGTGAGGGTGTTGGATCCCCTGGAACTGGAGGTAAAGACAGCTGTGAGCTGCTGTGTGGGTGCCCTGGGGTTGAACCTGAGTCCTCTGGAAGAGCACCCAGCACTCTTAACCACTGAGCCATCTCTCCGGTGCTATCACTGCCACTTTTTACCTGGCTGAGACTGTGCAGGGTGAAAGTGTGATGCGCTGGTGGGATGAGCATCTGTTCCGTGTGCTTGTCACTGTCCCGTGGGCTTCTGCTCAGTGCTGCCTCTCACAGGAGGGCCTCAGTGGCTCTCTCTCTTCTCCAGCTTGTCCTCACTGCCTATCTGACAAATGACAGTGGTATTTTCAGAATCCTAGCTGCACTCCTTTAGGGTTTCATATATGAGAAAATTGATGGAGAGGATAAAAACTGAAAGAAATCTGTGGAAAGGGAGTGGGGAGGTCGGAATCAAAGGGCCAACCTGGTTCTGGTCAGAAAAATGAGAGGTACAGAACTTGAGTGTCATGGCGGCACCCCACCCGAGGAGACGACTCCCAGCTTTGAGTGGTCTGCTTTCGGAGCCAGGAGAGCCAGGCTGTGGGCCCACAGGGAGGAGAGTGAGAACAAAGCCTCCCTCTCACAGGGCATCCTAGCGACTTCAAATTATGTTCTGATTGGCAGTTTTGGGTGTACAGTGACATTTCCAGGACTCACACAAACTAATAGCAGTTATCTATATCTACTGCTTAAAAACACAAGCTGGAAAAGCCTGAAGCCTTTCTGTCCCAAAACCTAAGAGACTTGTAGGGAAGTTGTGGTTTGGCAGCCTGGGGTCCTCTGATTTCAAGTTGAGAACTTAATGATTTTTGTACACTGGGGATCTGGCAGAGTCTTGATATTCCATCATTAAGATAGGGCCTCAGACTCCAAACTTTGCCTCAGCCATCTCTCCTCGTGAACCATTTCCCAGGTGTGTGGTTTTGATTCGATTTTGTGGCCCTTTCAATAGCCAATGGGAAGATCACTGTGTAAGCGTTCCAACTAGGAAGTGCATTTGGCGATGGGTGTGAGTGTGCAGACTAGGAAGTGCATTTGGCATGGGTGTAAGTGTGCAAACTAGGAAGTGCATTTGGCGATGGGTGTGAGTGTGCAGACTAGGAAGTGCATTGGTGAGGGGTAAAAGGCACTAGGATAATAGTGACCGTTCTTTATTCTCGGCCATCCTTGCGATGTGCCTCCAGGTTGCCCAGTGGTCACAGAACGCCCTCTGGTCTCTTGCCTGGTTTTGTTCCAAGATGGAAGAAGGACAAAGGAGTTAGAGTTCAGGCAGTCCCCATGTCTGAGGAGCTTCCTGTGGCGCTCCACCCGGGAAATTCTGCAGTCCACTCTGAGCCAGTGCTTAGCCACCCGCCATCAGTGAGGGCACGGAAGTTCAAATTCCCTCTTTTTCTTAGTTTCCGTACTAGAGGTTGAACCCAAGGCCACATGTTGAGCAGGCACTCTGCCACTGAGCCGTATCCCAGCCCTTGAGACGGGCTTCACAGAGTTGTCCAGACTGGCCTCCAGTTCACTTTGAAGTACTGGCAAGCCTTGAACCTATAATCCTCCTACCTTAGTCTCGAGTGTAACTGGGATTTATAGGCCTGCATCATGAAGCCCAGCAAAAATTCTTTTACCAAGGCAGATCAGAAGAAAAGGGTACCATGGGACAGCAAGATGGCTCAGTGGGTAAAGGTGCCCGCCGTCCAGCCCGATGGCCGGAACTCAGCCCACGGAGTGGAAGGAGAGCAAACTCTTCTGACCCCACACTTACCCTGTGGCAGGTGTGCCTGTGTGCAATAAAATAAATAAGTAAAACCTTAAGGAAACTAGATGGCCGTCCGTCTGTGACCACGGCACAAGGTAAACCTTCACTGGTTCAGTCACTTCTCCACTCAGGCAGCACAGTGGTGCAGTCACCAAACTTGTCACTCAGTCGGGTTATAATTGTTTAATCACCTTCCTCCCCTACCCCCCCCAGCCCCCCCACCCCCGAACTGTGGAGAGATTTTTAGGGACAAAAAGGGGACCTGCGAACGGACCTACTGTGGACATGGCAGTGAGCATGGCCAGACTGTGTATCTGTTTTCTCGTTTCCCACCTGTTTATCTGCTAATGTGGCTGACCCGGCCTGGGGGTGGGGGGAGTGCCCAGCAGCACAGGCTGAGGAGTGAGCCAGAAGTATGGCCTAGGAGGGGGAAAGTCCTAGATCAGAGAAGTGAGAGGCATCCACCCTGCCACTAGAGTTCTCTTTCTAACAGCAGACTGCCTTCACTTGGGTTGTTTCCAGGGGGCTTCACTTGGGGCTCACTGCTGAGAACAGAATCCGAGCTCTTGGCCTGCCCCCGGGCCCTGTGCGGAATGGTCTCTGGCCTCGCTGGCTTCTTTACTACCCTTACCTTCACTCTGTTTAGCCACGGCGGCCTCCTTTCTCTTTCCTAGACTCACCGCTCCAGCTTTCTTTCTAAGGTCCTCTCTCTGTCCTTTCCGTCCCCTTGGAACTTGGCTTGTACGCCCTCCTCTGAGGCCCTTGATGACGGCCCTACAGTAGGGACGTCCTCTTATTGGTACTCTACATGCCAGCAGGTAGCACTGAGGTCTGCTCAGCTCTTCCCCAACACTCACTTTATTGTGAAATCCGTACTTGCCTTCTCATCATCTTCCTCCTGAGGATGTAAGCCCCATGAATGTACGGGTCCACAGTCTTGTTCTCCACTGCAGCCTCAACAGTCCAGAGGGATGTCTCACTCACATCCAAGAAACACTTACCGAGTGAAGTTTCTTTACCATGTGAAACCTCTTGATCTTGCGCGTAGTATGATAGTACCCAACCCTAAAAAGTATTGCAACTGAGTGCTACTGTGATTAGCACCAAATACTGATACTTTTAAGGCAGAATATCCCCTCAGTATTCAGATTTTAGACCACCTGGATAGTCTGTAAATTCTTCAGCTTCTTGGCATATGAAAGAGGGATGGTAGCACTGAACTCCCTTAGTGTATAAGAATATACGAGTTATATATGGGTGCTGTCTGTGCATTGTCTCACATATAATAAATGTTTAATAACACCAACTAGCTGTGTGTCCCTGAGTAAATTATAAATGTTCCATTAACTTAAGTATTCTAAAATAATTCTGTTCTCATAGCATGGCAGTAAGGACTAAATAAAATTACCGATTAAACATCAGCCTCACTGGACTCATGGCCTGGCAGATCTCACTCCTCAGCTTAGCACTGGTGCATAGAACTTTCTGCAATGATAATATCACTGTTCATTGTTGTAGCTGCTAGCCACAAGTAGCACACCAAGTATGGCTGGTGTGACCAAGAACTGGATTTAAATGCTATACTGTATAATTAGATTTCAATAGTCACATGCAGCTAGCGTTCTAGACAGTGAGGACTAATACCTTGGACTGACACAGTTGCACAGCTATATTATGTGAACCTCCAAAGAGTCAATGCAGCAAACACGGGGATCCCAAAGTCCTCATACTTACCTCTTTAAAACTACGAAAATATATATATATATATATATATATATATATATATATATACACACACATATTGTAGAGGTGATAATAGCATTGAATGGTTTTTATTACTGGGGTCAATTCAAATCCCCAAACAGGCCTCCATTGTCCAGTGCTGGACATCTGTGTACTTAGGACAGGTACTCAGCCCTTCTAGCAAAAGACCCATGGAAGCATCTCTCCAAGCTAAAGGTAGAACAGGATGTCTGGGAGATTAAACAGATCTGTCAAGCTAGTTAAAGTATAGGTCATACATTCTCGTCCTCTCCTGAGACAGTGAACGACCAAATGTGTCACAAGCTGTGAATGAGTGAGCGAACGGTGGTTGTAAGTCAGGAAGGCAGAATTTTTGATGTGGATTTGTATCTCATCAAAGTAGCTAATAACAGCCCTGGAGATCATCTGATTAGGACAAGAGGCTAAGACTTGATAATTATGTCTTGTTGAGTTTGGATTGCTGGAAACGTCTGCTTTCCTTCTGGGGAATGGATAAAGTATTAGGGACCCAAATGAAAACATGTAAATTTCAAGTTTTCCATTTTGATTTACTTGAGGACTTTCATCTTGTAATTAGATTTTTTGTTTGATGTTATTTGAGAAAGTTTAAGCTAAGGATCCTATAAACTGACATTGTGGAATTCTGAGCTAGGTGGAAAATCTAGGGGTCTCTACATCAGAACTTTTCAATATTCTAATTAGCTTCTTCCAGTTCACAAATAATTCCTCTGACATTTATTTCTATAGATGCTTAACAAGCTTTATTGAACCTTATTCAAATAGCTTCATGTGCAACCACGTTAATGTTTCTCACAAATCAACACTTATAAGTGAGAATCGTGGTTACTGTTGTTTAAGTTATGTTCCTCAAGTAGAAGCTGCCGTATGGGAATGGCCAAATTGGGTCAGTCCTCTCAACAACAGATGACAAAGGTCTTAGGGGGGCATTTGGAAATGTCTAAAGAGTTTACTTGACATATGGTGAGGCAGAGGCCAGGGCCACTGTCCCTGACTAATACACAGGGGAGCCACAGAGACCTCTGACCTGCAATGTCCGTTGTCTGAGGTTGGGATATACGAGTGAAATGGCGGGAGGTGGAGAGCATAGGCTCCAGTCCTGGGCTGGGGGACATGATTGGGCTTGTTCCTTGGCATTTCAGTCTGATCAATGGGAGACAGACTCACACAGGGATTCCAGGGACTTTGCATGAGCCTCAGCCTTTTGAGCAAAATCTGTAGGAATCGGAGCAAATGTGTACTCAACATCTCTTCCTCCTAAGACAGGCTTAATTTTCAAAATAAATGAAATGTAAGTTTACTCATATATTTCTATAGCCATGTTTGTTTTTGTTTTTTTGAGACAGTCTCCTGATATAGCCTTGGCTACTCTGAACTCACTACTGTACACCAGCCACGCCTCTGAACTCATAGACTTCCTTCCTTTGCCTGCTGAGTTCTGGGATTAAAGGCACGTGTCGCCATGCCTACCGCCCATACCTTTCTCTAAAAGAATAAATGCTATCTCAAAAAACAGAGGTCAAAGAAATGTTCTTCCTTTTAAAACATTTTCTTCTTAAGCAATATTTGCTGAATCTGGATTGTGAATTACTTCAGCCTATGTAAGGTAGTGCTCTGTTAGCATTCGGCAATCAACAAATGACTACTTCGTTTGTATGGCCATCATTATCAGCTAATTTTAGGATACTTCATCCCATTAAAACCTACTCAAAATCTGAAACTTCAGTGTTTCAAAAGATACCATTAAGAAAGAGAAAATGTGGTAGAACATATTTGAAATAATGTATCTGGAACCTGGAAAATAAAAGAATGCATACAGCACAGTACCAAAAACACAACCTTATTAAAAATAGTCAAAGCATCTAACAGACATGTCTCCAAAGAATATATCCCAATAGCTGGTAAACACAGAAAAGACGCTAACCCATCGGTGGTCAGGGAAGTGTGAACCAAACCACAGTGAGATTTCACGTACATTCACAAGGACTATAAGGATGGCTATTAAAAACAAAACACAAACAGAAACACAGGAGGTGACAGCCTGCAGTCCCAGCTTTCAGCAGATGGAGGCAGGGGGGTCAGGAGTTCAAGGTCATCCTGGGCTACTGAGACCTGTCTGGGCTGTGTAAAATTCTGTCTTGAAACACTAGCAAAGTGTTCCTCCTGTGTTACTATGGGAATCTAGAACAACCCAACTGCTTCCCAATACAACCTGACAATTTCTCCACAAGTTAGAGTTACTACAGGCATATCTTGATGAGACTGTGCTTAATTCTACAAAACACAGCAAATCATACAGTTTTTGTAGTTTTCTGTGTACATAAAAGTTAAGTTTATGCTACAATCTGTTAAGTATGAAATACCAGTTATGTGTGCACACCTTAATTGAAACATTACCTTTAAAAATATGGATAACACTGAGATGTTGGAAAAAGACTGATAACAGACATTATAGGATTGTCACAAATTTTTGTTCATAAAATGCAATATTTACAAGCTCAGTAAATGCACATAGCACAAAGCAGGGTATTCCTTTATGTAACCCAGAGAGTACCCTTCTGTTTCCCATCAGTCTCTTCTCCCCACTGCTCAGTTCCCGACAGTCCCTCTCTCACCCCTGCTCCGTGCCCGGAGTCATTCCTCTGCTCTCTGCCTCTGTGAATTGGCCTCCTGACATTTCATGTAAGTAGAACCACAGGAGCATGTGACTTTTTGTGCCTGACTTCTTCACGCATCTGTAGCATACATCCATTCTCTCTCCCTTTGTGAGGACACCAGCACTCCACTGGTGGGTAGGCTGCATCTTGCTTATTCATCTGTTGGTGGATATTGGGATTGTTTCCACTTTCACAGCTGTGGATAGTGCTATGAACAGTCGTATGGATGATTTGGGGATGGACATATACATTTTTTTGTTCTCTTGGCTGTATACCAAGGAGCAGAATTTCTGGATCATACAGTAACTCTATGCTTGACTTTTTTTGTTTGTTTGTTTTGTTTTCTTTTGAGACAGGGTTTCTCTGTGTAGTCCTGGCTGTCCTGGAACTCACTCTGTAGACCAGGCTGGCCTCAAACTCAGAAATCCGCCTGCCTCTGCCTCCCAAGTGCTGGGATTACAGGCGTGCGCCACCACGCCTGGCTTATGCTTGACTTTTAAAGAAGCCACCAGACAGTCCCAGAGAATCTGTACATTTCACAGGACTATAAACAGAATTTTTTTTGAAGGAGACAGGTTGCACTGGTCCTTGAAGTAAGTTTCCCAAATCCTTGACCAGATTCTCCTTCCTTGTCCTTCACACTGTGCCTCACAGTCCCTTGACTGGCAGACAAGAGGTTCACGCCCACATTCAGAGGCCTTGTTGTCTATTCTCTAAACACACATTCTCCCAGTTTCAAAGCTCTCGAACCATACAGATTTCACCCAGAAGCATACTTTATAGCTTTAAAAATATATAAAAAATGCAAAGCGCTGAGTTGGAGCCTCACTGCCTGGGCCCCTTTAAGGGGTGCCCTTGGATTGTTATAATAATAGATTATATCCTTTCGGCCTCTGTCTTGTGAGGAACTCTTTTTTTTTTTTTTTTTTTTTTTTTTTTTTTTTTTTGATTTTTTGAGACAGGGTTTCTCTGTGTAGTTCCGGCTGTCCTGGAACTCACTCTGTAGACCAGGCTGGCCTTGAACTCAGAAATCCGCCTGCCTCTGCCTCCCAAGTGCTGGGATTAAAGGCGTGCGCCACCAATGCCCGGCTTGTGAGGAACTCTTAACAAGATGGGTTGGTAAAGTACTTGGCACGCAAGCACGAGGGCCTGAATTTAGAGCCGCAGCACGCATATAAAATCCCAGCACAGGAGTGGGACAGGGTTGGCTGCACATGGAAACAGAAGAATCAGTGGTGCTCACTGGTCAGCCAGTCTGTATGAGCTTTGGGCTTGCTGTGAGACCCTGACTCAATAGCAAGGTGGAGGTTAACTGAGAAGGACACCTAGGCCTGGCATCACCATCGTGTACACACACACACACACACACAGAGACCCACACATAAATGCACACATAAATGTACAATACCATGCACACTCACACACAGAACTTTATATACGTGTCTCCACAATCTTAACACTAGAACTTTGTTGGACACATACATCTCTGTTTTCTATTTCCACTGTACTTTTGGACATTGCATACACCATACATGTACATGCATACACACATACAAGACATGGCACATGGCATAAAACTGAGGCATTAGTGCTGTATCTGTCTCTAACAGACATGTTATATGATCAGCCATCATGTGTTCGCAAATCCATTTAATATTTTCAGCGTCTACTATGTCTAAAGCGTCTGAGGGTAACAGATCTGTGCATGGATCCCTGTCGCTTCAGATTTTTCTTTTACTGGTTCCAAACTAATCTTTATTCTTTCAGAGTTGCTGCTCTGATCAACAATTTTTAATAGAATTTTTAATTTTTCTTAAGATCAAGTTTTCAGATTATAATCTTTTCTAAGAAATCCTTATAGAGTCTTGTTAATTATCATATGCAAAATATCTGTGTTGAAGTCATGGTCTTCCGAGTGTGGGATTCCCTGCTCCTCTTTCCTGAGGTATGATGCGTGCCTTTGGCCTGGCAGAAGGCGCCCACCGCTGAGTGAATGCTTATGAGAGCAGGAAGTCACTGTGTTTAATAACTGCAGCATATCCTGCACGTAGCTCTGACACCGTCCATGTGTTCTCTGTTGCAGGCTATCGGCTGTACTCTGAATTGCAGTTGCCAAAGTTTCAAACCTGGGAAAATAAACCACCGTCAGTGTGAACAGTGCAGGCATGGATGGGTGGCCCATGGTAATTTTATTTCTTCCCTTTTACTCTTTAGTGTCCTTTCTTAATAACTTAAATTTATAGAGAAACTGATTACATAGCAAATAGTGACAGTTGACTCCTAAACTAAATAGTAATTTCTAGTATGTTCTAGGTAACAGGCTACATAAATTATCTCTTCACATTTTAACTTACATAATATCTTATTAGCTCCATTCTAAATATGTCAAAACTTATCCTTCAGGTGGTGTTGTATGACAGGGATAGACATGTTCCACAGTCATAATTAGCCTCTAATGGTTTTTGGCTGAAATGTGTCCTGATACAAGCATGCCCCTTATTCATGATTCACCTGAGATTTATAACTGGACATCCTGCTTTTGCATTCGCCAATTCTGACCGTCAGCAGCCACTTGGAACTGCTGAGAGCTGGAACCATGGCCAGGACTGCTGGAGAGTGGTGGCACTACCTTTCTTTAACTTTTTTTGTTAATTAGATATATTCTTTATTTACATTTCAAATGTTGTCCCCTTTCCTGGTCCCCCCCCCAAAAAAAATCCCCTAACCCATCACCCCTCCCCCTGCTCACCAATCCACCCACTCCCACTTCCCTGCCCTGGCATTCCCCTATACTAGGGCATCAAGCCTTCTCAGGACCAAGGGCCTCTCCTCCCTTTGATGTCCAACAAGGCCATCCTCTGCTGCATATGCATCTGGAGCCACAGGTCCCTCCGTGTGTACTCTGTGGTTGGTGGTTTAGTCCCTGGGAGCTCTGGGGGTACTGGCTGGCTCATACTGTTGTTCCTCCAATGGGACTGCAAACCCCTTCAGCTCCTTGGGTCCTTTCTCTAGCCCCTCCATTGGGGACCCTGTGCTCTTTAACTTTGATTGATTTAATGTAAATAGCCCCAGGGCTGGTAAAGCTTATGTTGAACAGACTGGATTTAGGTGGCTTAATTACTAAAGCCCCAGTCCCAAGCATCAGATTAGGCCCTGACCCCAGGGCTTTGAAGTTCCTAGACCCATCCTCACCTCCAGACTCTGACTCTGAACTGTCTGGTCTCTGATTCTGTTCTTGTTGCTTCCGTGTTCCCCTTTTCTTTCTCCCTTCCCTGGTTTGTAAATATTTTCCTTCTCAGGGATGTCACAAGAATGGGAGAAAGAAATCTTAAGTCTGTCATTTTTATTTCAGAAGTTTCTGTGAAGAGCGTGAAGCCCTGTGGCTCCTACAGATATTATGGATTTTTGGTTTTCTCCCCGTTGGTACAGATAACGATTCCCAATAGCCCAAGCTATTCTTATGGTTCTTTCTTACTCTTAAACTCTTTCTATGCAATGCTTCTCCTAAAATTAGAACTTCCCCTAACGTCTCGCCCTTGATTTTCAGCTCTAAGTAAGCTGAGGATTCCCCCCGTGTATCCAACAAGCCAAGTGGAAATTGTCCAGTCCAATGTGGTGTTCGATATCAGCAGCCTCATGCTCTATGGAACCCAGGCTATCCCTGTTCGCCTGAAAATCCTACTGGACCGGCTCTTCAGTGTGCTGAAGCAAGATGAGGTTCTGCAGATCCTCCATGCCCTGGACTGGACACTTCAGGATTACATCCGTGGATACGTGTTACAGGTACAGTGAGCTTGGCCTTGTTCTTCTCCGCGAGTGCACCTGTAACTGATAGAACTGATGTAACCTCCAGTCGCTGTGGCCTCCTTCCTAGGACTTCTCCCTAATGACTTAGGGCCTGGTTCATGTGCTGGGAGGAACCGTGTACTTTGCTAAGGTCTCTGCGAAGCTTTGGGCTATGGGGGCACTACGGGAACTCTTGAGCATGTCTCACTAAGCTAACTTCCACGGAAAGCCACTTGCTTCATGTTGGGCGTTGCCTCCACCATGTGTGTCACACCCACTGACCCGAGGTGTTGATTCTGTGTGTCCGAGTTGGGGGAACGAGAAAAGGCGCTTATGTGCCTGAGCTACAGAGCAACCAGCCCTGGAGCTGGCGCTCCTTTGTGTTCTGGAAAGCCTCTGCCACTTGGCAGCCAAGTTTCTTTCCTCAGCGCCACGTGTGGTGTTGTGTTCGTCTGCTAACCCTTCCTCTCCGTCTCCATCCCTTCCTCTCCCTCCTGCTATCCACTCTTCACCCACCTCCTCCTCTGCTCGCCACCAATGCCACATTCTCTCAGCCTCCTCACAGACCCACCCGCCTCTGCCTCAGTGCTTCAGTCTTCTCTCCCTTGTCTATTCCAGAGTAATTGAACGTCCTTTCCTATCTCAGACCATGGGTGCAATGCCTCATATTTCTTACTCAGAAACCTTCAAAAGTGTTTTCTGAGAAAAAAACCTGTTTTCTGAGCTGTCAGAGTATTCTTTCTTGACACTACACTAGAAATATCAGCAAGCTTCAGTTAAAATTTTTTCAGTGAAATGAGAGATGTATGTATTTTCAAGTCTAATATTAACTTTACTTTTAGATAGATTATATATTGACAACACCTATTTGTTTAGTGGACATATTCTTCTAGTTACTTTTATGATAAAGTAGATACAGTATCCCTGTTTTCTTTTTTTCTTTCTTTTTTGTTAAATAGGATCTCACTATGTAGCCCTAGCTTGCCTAGAATTTCTATGTAGACCAGGCTGGCCTTGAACTCGCAGAGATGCACCTGCTTCTGCCTCCTGAGTGCGGGGATTAAAAGTATACAACACTAAACCCATTTACCCTTGTTTTCTAATTGAAAATCTAGAAGGCTGTGAGTGCTCTTGCTGAAAGTTATTCCACCAGGATGGAGCAGACCCAGAAATGAACACTTTTTTTTTTTTTCTAATTCTAAAGACTCAAGTCCTATGTGCATACCTCTGGTGTGGGCCCTCAGCTGACCAGAAATGCCCATACATAGAGTAGCATTATGGTCTTGCATTATGATATAGATCAATATTTAATGATCTTAATAATCTTGCTTTCCAGTGTTAGGATTAAAAATGTGGAATCAATTACCTTGAACCTCTGATGCTTGAAATATTTATGATGTTACAGTTCTCCTCATCTTCAAAACTCTCAAATTCACTGTGAAAAATCTCAGTAGGCCATCAAATACATGTTCTGTGATAAAATATTTATTGTAGTTTTGGGGAAAGTTAGGCCTTGCTAGAGTCTGACAGCTCTCTAGCACTCCAGCATAGCTGTAGCCCTGCTCCCTGAACACAGGGAGAAGATCAATCCGTGCTCATTTGGTTGTTGATGGTAGGTGCTTAGGAGATGATTAGGTCCGCAGCAAATGAATACTTGAGCTATATCCAGACTTCACTGCCCCATTTGTACTCTTTAGATGAAGATACTACTGTCGTTCAAATGATACATATTTCTATTTTAGTGAAGAAAATCATTGTGTCTCATATATGACAGAAATCATATATGACAACCAACTAGTTTGAAATAACATGAAAAAAAAATTACCAAATTTCCCTGATTTGGGTTTGAGCAGTGCAAGTTTACTTAGCTCTTCTAGACTAATGGTGTGGCCACTATTTACATTTGTGTAGTTTATGATCTGCACAGAGTATCTGGCCTGGGGCGTGGGGTAGGCAGGGATTGAGTTCAGCAAGCCCTGTGTTGATCCACAGTAGCATTTTTCTCATGTGTACAAAAGTTCCCTATTACAGTCGGGAGGAGGCTCCATGCAATGCGCCTGCGTGGGGAGCAGAGCGGGCAGCATGGTGGGCTGGGGTTCTCTTACCTTCTGGTTTGTGTTTAGGATGCCTCAGGGAAAGTGCTCGACCACTGGAGCATCATGACCAGTGAGGAGGAAGTGGCTACCTTGCAGCAGTTCCTTCGCTTTGGCGAGACCAAGTCTATAGTTGAGCTCATGGCAATTCAAGAGAAAGAAGAACAGTCTGTCATCATACCACCCGCCACGGCAAATGTAGACATCCGGGCTTTCATCGAGAGCTGCGGCCACAGGGGTGCTAGCCTCGCCGCTCCGGTGGACAAAGGAAACCCCGGCAGCATGCACCCTTTTGAGAACCTTATTAGCAACATGACCTTCATGTTGCCTTTCCAGTTCTTCAACCCCCTGCCTCCTGCTCTGATAGGGTCGCTGCCTGAACAGTACATGCTGGAGCAGGGGCAGGACCAAAGCCAGGACCCCAAACAGGAGCTCCACGGGCCCTTCTCTGACAGCAGCTTCTTAACTTCCACCCCGTTTCAGGTTGAAAAAGAACAGTGTCTCAGCTGTCCGGAGGCTGTCGCCCAAAAGGAAGACAGTGCTCACTTAAGTGACTCCAGCTCATATAGCATTGCCAGTAAGCTGGAAAGGACGCAACTGTCCCCTGAGGCCAAAGTTAAGCCCGAGAGGAACAGCCTTAGTGCTAAGAAGGGCAGGGTATTCTGCACTGCGTGCGAGAAGACATTCTACGACAAAGGCACACTCAAGATCCACTACAACGCCGTCCACCTGAAGATCAAGCACAAGTGCACTATTGAAGGCTGTAACATGGTGTTCAGCTCCCTGAGGAGCCGGAACCGACACAGCGCCAACCCCAACCCTCGCCTACACATGCCGATGAACAGAAACAACAGAGACAAAGATCTCAGGAACAGCCTGAACCTGGCAAGCTCCGAGACCTACAAGCGCCCAGGTTTCACAGTGATGTCTCCAGACTGCGGGCCCCTCCCTGGCTACACTGGTTCAGTGGAGGACCCCAAAGGCCAGCCCGCTTTCTCAAGCATTGGGCAAAATGGTGTGCTTTTCCCTAATCTGAAGACTGTCCAGCCAATCCTTCCTTTCTACCGCAGTCCAGCCACTCCCGCTGAGCTGGCCAACACGCCCGGCATGCTGCCTTCCCTCCCTCTGCTGTCCTCTTCAATCCCAGAACAGCTGGTTTCCACAGACATGCCATTTGATGCTCTTCCCAAGAAGAAATCCCGGAAGTCCAGTATGCCAATCAAAATAGAGAAGGAAGCTGTGGAAATAGCTGAGGAGAAGAGGCGCAGCCTCAGCTCAGATGACGATGTGCCCCTGCAGGTAGTCAGTGAAGATGAGCCAGACGACAGCAGTCCTCAGTCAGACAGAGTGCCTGAGGAGCAGCATCCACAGCTGAGCTTACAAGAGCCTCTTCCACAAGGAGAAAGAGCCTGCCAACTTGAATCTGTGATTGAGCCACACGGAGCTATCAGCAGAACCCTCGAGCAGACCACGCTCACTGAGAGGGAGGCTGAACAGAAGGTAGCCCTGAGTTCAGTGATGCCAAGAGAGGTAGAGGACGGTGGCCTCGAGCGCCATTTCACGCCTGGCCTGGGGCCCCAAATCCCTTTTCCTGACTACATGGAGTTGCAGCAGCGCCTGTTGGCTGGGGGACTCTTTGGTGCTTTGTCCAGCAGGGGGATGGCTTTTCCTTTTCTGGAAGAGTCTAAAGAACTGGAGCACCTGGGTGAGCATGCACTAGTGAGGCAGAAGGAAGAAGCTCGTTTTCAGTGTGACATCTGTAAGAAGACCTTTAAAAACGCTTGCAGCATGAAGACGCATGAGAAGAATGCGCATGCCCGAGAGACACACGAGTGCACAGTGGAGGGCTGTGGGGCTGCTTTCCCTTCCCGTAGGAGCAGAGACAGGTAAGGTGTCTGTCAGCCACTGTCTCTCCTGAGACAGCAGTTTTAGCTTGGTTGATGGTTGCTCGGTTGGTTTTGGTCTTCTGAGACAGAGTTTCTCTGTATCCCTGCTGGCCTGAAGCTCAGCTCTGTAGATGTGGCTGGCCTCAAACTCACAGAGATCTGTCTGACTCTACCTTCCAAGTGCTGGGATTAAAGGCATGCACCACCACCGCCCAAAACCAGCAGTTTTTAAACCTTAGCATGTATTGGCCTGAAAGTTCGGGAAAACAGGCTTCTAGGCTCTAACCCTAAAATTTACTGTTGTAGGTCAGGGTGAAACATGGGAGTTTGCATTTCTAGAAAGTTTCCAGATGATGTGGTAGTTATTCTGAGGAAACTCGTGAATTTTCAGTTCCAGAAACCTAAAAGCATTTAACCACAAAACATGTCTTAGAAAGGTGTGATGCTTTTTGTGGTAGATTTCCACGATTACCTTTCTAATAAAAGGTTTGTGTAGCTTTGTATTAGTATTAGTTGATTAATAGATACTCATATATTTCAGTACACATCATTAATTCTACCTTTCGAGTCTGAGAGATTCCAAATTGAGAAACACATCTGAGCCCAGGTGTGTGTGCTAATGGGACGCTGGTTCTCAGGCAGTGTGGGGAGGAGGGAGGAAGGGCTTTTTAAAGTATCACACCATTCTCAAAGCTAGCCTGATTTTCATTTCACAAAATGAAGGATCCATCACGTGAAACCTTATCTGGTTTATAGTCATCCAGCAACATTAGCAGGAAAAAAAAATTGGCAGTTTGATTAGAGACTTTTAAAAATGTTAACCTGTCAAAGAATAAAGATGATCGCCACCTCATTTCAGTGGCTGTGGTGTGCGTTGGAAAGATGCTTTCTTTTCATGAAGCACACAGACTAGTCTCAGAGTACATACGCACAGGGCTCATCACCCTAGAGCACAGCACTGTGCTTTTTTTTGTGCACTTGGGCTACCAGTCACAATTTAGGCCACCCCCTCCCAGCCTCTGGAAGGGAGAGCAGGTACAGCAAAGGTGATCTAAGAGGTTTAATGAAAGGGTCAACTGTCTGATGAAACGCAGTGTGATAAATGGCTGACGATATCAAAACTACATTTGTTCAAACAAGCTTGACTTGAGGCAGCTTAGCATCACCCCTTAGTCCAAACTGTAACACCTAATTGGTTAAGAGGATGAAAATGTAAAGACTCCCACACACATTCCTCACTAGGGCTCATAAGAACACTCTCATTGTCTTTACTGAAGACACAGGAGATATTAGTTAAAATTCCTGCTTCTGTTGCTAGGATGTTTAAAGCAAACCACTAGGGTACCCTAATTAGTGAACCAGCCCTCTCCTTCATCCTCCAAGAGGAGGAGGGCTTGCTCATGAATACGCTGTTGTTATAAGGAAGAGGTAGTCATATCAGTTAGGTTACCTTTGCTGCTTGTCCACAGAGGCTACTGGATTATAACATACTAGATCAACTGTTCTTTTCATATGATACTTCATTTTCATACAGTCAATGTTTTCTTATGTTCTGACCTATAAGTATAGAAGTCTTAACTATAACAGATTCTCATCTTATAGTCTAAATGTTTTAATACTACTTATTCCAAAAGTCAAGATATCTGAACATTTATTTAAAAATCTATAGTTTCAAAAACACCATTTTAAGTCAGACTTTATAGGTAAGCCCAGGTCTATCACTTCAGCTAAGTCAGAGATTGGGAGCTGCATTACTGTTGTGTTAAGGAAACCAACTTCCTCTCTTTGAGCCACAGATTCTAGGGACGAAGGGAGAGAGGGGGGGACAGATGGAGAGAGGGAGGGAGGGAGGGAGAAAGGGAGAGAGACACACACACAGAAGAAAAGAGAGATTGAGAGAGAGAGAGACAGGCAGGCAAACAGAAACAGTTGATCAGTAACTCTTCTTAGGGAGGGAGGGAGGAAGGAAGAAGAGGGAGGGAGACAGACAGACAGACAGACAGGACCAGTAACTCTTCTATGTTATGTGCTTGGGAACAATCCTCGCTCACACAAGTCTTCAGTTTAGAGACAGACAGCACCAGGTAACTGTAGGAGCCATGAAGATGTTGTCGGGTCGTGTGGACTGTGGTGGGCTGTGGTAACACATGTTAGGGTGCTTACCAGACTCCTCAGTATGCTAATCCAGGCCCCTGGATGGAGGGGAATGTCCAAGCCAGCAAGTATTAAGTGTCTTAGTCCCATAATGTTTTTTATGTAACTCAGCTAAGGACTTTCTAGTCCCTAGCTTTTCTCTCTTTAGGTTGTAGTAGTCATTGCTTACTCTATTAGGAAGTAATGTCTCTTAAAAACAAAAATATACATATTATATGTTAATATAACATTTTAATGGGAAAATAATTTTATTTTTCCAGACAAATATAGTGAGGTAAATAGCTTTATTTTATATTTTTGCAGATCTCTAATATCAAGTTCAGTAGAAAACAGCTTAGTTCTCACATCTGCTTCTGAATTCAGTCTGTTGCAATAGCACATGGGGAAAACTGCCCTGAATTAATAATTAGTTGTGAACTCCTGTCCTGGGAGCTACTATAAGTCTGTGGGACGAGGCTCCTTCAGACCACCTTTAAGAGTCACTGGTCGCAGCTAACTAGAACTGAGAGGGAGAGCACCCTTGGGAGGTGGAGGCTGAAGAGAGCATGAGGCGGGGACACAGACTCCGAGTCCTTGGAGAAGAAAGCCTGGCACATGGTTCAGACAGTCTTGCATTCATAGTATTTCCTGGTCATAGCACCCCAGGAATGGCTAGCTCTGAGGCTGGAGAAGGAGGGAAGAGCTAGCTATTAGCTTTCACTGGCTACTTAGGAGCTGGACAGGAGGCCCAAGAGATTTACATTGTCGTAGAACCTTCATGTTCCAGGTTCCTTTAAATGTCTGACTTTTTAAAAAACGCTTGAATGTAGTGGAATTAATATGTCCATCTGCTGTCTGGTTTTCTGCCAGACAAGTACCAGCCCTTCTGTGCGGAACATTGACATAATCACAGGGCAGAGCTGTAGCTGAGAGGAGCTGCTGGCAAAGTGGGTGATCCTGAGGTAGAATCCTCATCGTGTCCACAAAAAATGTATAAAGGGCTGAAAAACTGCATAACAAAATATCTACATTTTATAAAACATGATTAAGCCTCCTCAGACACATACCTTGAGAGATTTAAAAGGGAAATTTTAATTCTTTATAGAGAGGGCGTTTTCTTGACTCTGCCATAATTCTGATCTATATTAGGGGAGACACTTTCTTCTTTGGGATCATTCTCCTGTCACCTGTAAGACTGTCACCTTTTGATATAGGGATTTTTTTTCTTGTCAGAAGTCATCAGGGGATCCCAAGAAAGAACAACATTGATTTTACAAGTTACATCCACGATAACATGGGGGTAAACAGCATGTGCCATAATGGATGCTCTTAGGAGTAAATCACTGGGTGCAAGATTGGCAGTGTTCACACTGCTGCATCTGCAAAAGTCCTGTCTGGTTTCTCACGAGACACTGCAGGCACAACCTACACTAGACACACGCACACGCACACACACACACACACACACACACACTTGCACCAGAGAAACATGTACACCTACTCTAGACCAGTGCTATCGAATAGAGAAATAGAGAGATGATGAGAAATCACATTAGGAATCTCTCATGCTTTACCCACCACATCAAAAGGGCAAAAGGAATCAGGAAATGTAAGGTTTAATGACATGTTTAATTCAATAGAGTTTAAGTACTGTCATTTTTGCATATGACAGTGGCAGTGTGTCAAGTGTCCGATGGCCATATGACATGGTGTGTTTTGAAGATGGTAATCTTTCCTCATTTCATTGAAATAAAGTATTCCGCTTAATTTCTTATTATTTGTGATTAATGATCTTCTTGGCCTCCCCATTCTAGTATCTGCATTAAATTAGCCTAACTGAAGTAGTCTCGGCATCCTCTCTGGTTGGGATAAAGGCAGTTACATGTAATCTGGTGGTGAAAAGTGAAGTCTCCAGACTGTTGGCTTTCCTGGGGGAATGCTGTCTTCTGATAGGTGGTCTAGAACCTGCTGACCACATAGCCTGGCTTACAGGATTCTAACCCTGACTGTTACTCCCACCACACCACAGGATTTCCTAGTGTCTGTTGAGTCTCTCTACTCAGAATAATGGCTCTAAAACAACAACCAAAGCCTCTCTGACCGTCTGTTCACTCTTGCAGACACAGCTCAAACCTAAGCCTCCACCAAAAAGTATTGAATGATGAAGCATTGGAGACTGGTGAGGACCATTTCCGTGCAGCTTACCTTCTGCAAGATGTGGCCAAGGAGGCCTATCAGGATGTGGCTTTCACACCACAAGCATCACAGACATCTGTCATCTTCAAGGGAACAAGTGGCATGGGCAGTCTGGTTTACCCAATATCTCAAGTTCACAGTGCCAGCCTGGAGAGCTACAACTCTGGCCCCCCTAGTGAGGGCACCATCCTGGATTTGAGCACTACCTCAAGTATGAAGTCAGAGAGCAGCAGTCATTCCTCCTGGGACTCTGATGGCGTGAGCGAGGAAGGCACTGCCCTCATGGAGGACAGTGATGGCAACGGTGAAGGACAGAGCCTTGTCTCTGGGGAAGATGAGTACCCCCTCTGTGTCCTGATGGAGAAGACTGACCAGAGCCTTGCTAGTCTGCCCTCTGGCTTGCCAATAACCTGTCATCTCTGCCAAAAGATATACAGTAACAAAGGGACCTTTCGGGCCCATTACAAAACCGTGCACCTCCGCCAGCTCCACAAGTGTAAAGTGCCAGGCTGCAACACGATGTTCTCGTCTGTCCGCAGTAGAAACAGACACAGTCAGAATCCCAACCTGCACAAGAGCCTGGCTTCATCCCCAAGCCACCTCCAGTAACAAGCCAAAGACTCTTATAGGTGTTTGCCATATTTCAGGAATAAAATAATCCAAAGAGTAAAGTAGCTGGACTGTTTAGTACCATTTCTCAAAAGCCAAGCAAAAGTGATTTGACTGTACAGCCTTCTACAGCAGGGTGAGCGCAAGAGACGCTGTGAGAAGCTGACAACTGGGATAGCCATTCCTTTTTTTTTTTTCTTAACCCACAAAGTTTTCCACTGACACAAGGAAAACACAGGAAGCCAGTTTTCCCAGATTTGTTTACATGTTTCCTAGGAAACCTCCAGGTCTACAGATTAACTGGAGGGAGTAGGGGTCAGAAACCAGGCACATGTGAGGCCTGCAGTATTAAAGGTATCAGGGAAGAGGTTCCCTGGAATACAGCACAGTCACCATGGGCATGACACCAGTCCCAAAGATATCGTTTTCAGCCTCCCCGACCCCGTCCCCTTTGGCAGAGGTGAATCCAAAACCCAGACTTGAGTTTAGGGACTTGACATTCAGGGAGTACTCTTCCATTGGGAGTTAACTGCACCTCAGTCTCTCATGGAGCTCCAGGGAGTTCAACACGGAAGCTGGGTGGCCTCCAATACATTTCTTGTCAAATCTTGATCTGTAACGTGCATTTAAAAAGCTAGAGGGAAAACATTTCATGCACTTAAGAGTAGTGGTCTTCAGTTTAATTTAAAGTTATTTTGATAATATTTAATTTGAGTTTATATTATGTAACTATTTGGTATGAGTGCAAACATGTCCCTGTCACCTCCGAATCTCTGTTCAGAATTAGAACAAGTGACAACTTTTGCTTCAGAACCACACCCTGTCTTCAGGTGGTGAACTGCAGAGTCTGGTGACCCATTGGGGTGAGTGTAAGCGTGATTCTGACTAAATCATTTGTATATATCCACCAAGCTATTTAGAGAACGTGGTTCTTATAGCTGTTGTGTATTTTCAATATCACTGGATTCCCCAGTCTTCACCCATTGGTAAATATATAAGATTTGGATGAACTTCAAAATTTATTTGGTAGAAAGTAGAGACCTTACTGCCTTGTTCTATGTCTTAATATTTAACTTATTCCAAGATCTACTCTACACTGTTAGACATGTTTGCCACAATAGAAAGGATCTGTAATCAGCCCTGTGAAGTGAGAATGTCTCTTGGAATTAGGTATTTACAGTAGTCAAAGGGCTATGAAGCTTTAAAAGAAGTGGATTTTGTATTGAGAGTTCAAGTTAACTGTCTGTTTGACTCATGTTGACGTAATTAAAAAAATCCTTAAAGGAAATTGATGGTTATAAGAGATATTATCCCCTTGGCTTAAAGATAAAGAAAGCCAATAACCTGTTAGCAATTATTTCAACTATAAAAAAAAATACTTAAAAGTTGTCTCTGCTTAAGGAGAAATGTATCCTTCAAGCTTTTTGTTAATGAGATGTTTAACATTCTAGTTTCCCCAAAATGAAAATTTTGTATGCAAATGTTTTCTATGATTTAATAAAAATATATGGCATACCTTTTGTTTAAAAGGCAAATATTTATAACAATGGTTCTGTTTATATGTCTGTATTTTTACGAGTAGATTTTCTCATACGTACAGAGACACTATGGACTTGAGAGAGCTGAAAATCCACAGATGACAAGACTTCCTATACCAATATAGATCACAATAAAAAGGTCAAAGAGATGAAGTGATTAATTCATTGAGAGGATGAGCTGAGTATTGATCTTTAAAGAAAAACCACATACTGTGATGTCTCATAAATCCCGTGCTGTCCAAGATAAGTCTTACCTAATACTTAAAGTGGACCGTAATGAAACAAGCTTTTCCTTAAATGTAACTTCTTCACTTTTGGTTTACCTTCATGAATCTCGTATCCAACTTAAACTGGCATAAAGTATTCGGCCACTCCGTCAGTGCAGGAAGCTGCGTGTCCACCAGATGGTGAAGTTGCAAACTACATATTCCCAGTTTGCAGACCGTTGAATTTCCTGGTGAATGCTAACTTCTGAAGAGCAGTGAGTGACAGTGAGCCCATAGAGAAAGAGCTTGAACACATCTGTCCATCCAGCTTGCCTTCCACATTTGATGCCTCCATATTACACTGAGTAAAGAATGTCTTTAGAGGGAAACTATCTACTAGCATTTATACTAGTCCCACCCTACTCCTAAGCCATTTCATCCTTCCTGGGTGGCTGCAGTGGCATCCTAAATGGTCCTTTGTTTCTAGTCTTAGACCCTATAGCAGCTACAATGATTTTGACCAGTTGTAAATTAGATCATGTGCTCAAGTTCAAACCTCCTCCAATGGCTCCCCCTAATGGCTTGAACTGAGTGCACATTCCCCAATGAAGGAGCTAAAAAGGACCCAAGGAGCTGAAGGGGTTTGTAGCCCCATAGGAGGAGCAACAATATGAACCAACCAGTAGTCCCAGAGCTCCCAGGGACTTAATCACCAACCAAAGAGTACACATGGAGGGACCGTGGCTCTAGCTGCATGTGTAGCAGAGGATGGCCCTGTCGGACATCAATGAGAGGAGAGGCCCTTGGAACTGCGAAGGCTTGTTGCCCCGGTGTAGGGGAATGCCTGGACAGGGAAGCAGGAATGGGTGAGTTAGTGAGCAGGGGGAGTGGGGAGGGGATGGGGGTTTGCGGAGGGGAAACAAGGAAAGGGGATAACATTTAAAATGTGAATAAAGAAAGTGTCTAATAAAAAGTGAAGGGGAGGAGGGACTTGGAGGGGGTACCATTTGGGATGTAAATAAATAAAATAATGAATAATAAAAGATTTTAAAAACCCAGAAGCATCCCATGGTTCACAGAGACCTGGAGTATCTTTCTGTAACTTCTCCATCCTCTTGCCTACTATGCTGCCTTCTTTGCATATGGTGTACCTCTTCCTTCTCCTGCAGTAGCTCTTTCAAAAACTCCATTCCCAAATCACGTTGCAGCTGACTTCACTTCTTTCTTCAGATAACTAGAGAGGAATCCATTTGTGCACTGCCCTTGTCATGGTGTCCATATTCACATTCATTGTGTGTGGTCACATCTGTCCACACCTGCAGAAGCTCCAGCTTGTATCTGTGTGCCATCGGAGTGACCCGCAAATCTGAGAATTGAGTGGGATTTCCCCTACAACCCATTTTTCTCTCACAACTCGGTCCCATCTCAGTCTCCCTAGAACACCTGTGACAGATGTTCTGTCAGCTCCACCTGTCTGGCTTTTTTGGTTTGTGTTTGTTTGTGTGTTTGTTTGTTTGTTTCCCATTTGGAACTATGCATGGGTCTGGAACCTCCATGAACCAGATTTAAAATACAGGAGGATTTTATCATGAGGAACTTTAAGTCAGAAAGGAGGTAAGAGAAAGCAGGAGAGACAGCATACATGGTGCAGTTCTGTCCTGAAGGGAGAGAAGATCTAGAAAAAGCACCCAAGATCACTTCCCAGTCTAGGCAGCCACGGGGGCTTCAGTGTAAATGTAGCCATGAGTTCACTTCAGAACACAGTGCCTGGAGCCCTTAGCCAAATGTCACCTTTCTGAAGCCCTTGTGTGCTGGTCAACGTGAGTTCAAACCTTTACTTTTTCTACACTCCAGAAACAGAAGCATCTGTCCTGTCTGAAGGATGCTGCTCTCAACTCACCCTCCAGGTTTCTTCCCCATGTCTGCCACCTCCCCTCCCCTGGGGGGACAGCAGCCATTGCTTCTTCTGTCCCACTCAGTGTCCAACCTGTCCTTTGTTTTAAAGACAAGAGCATCCCACATAGCGAGGCTGCCTTGAACTAAAGTTGCTCCTGCCTCAGCTTCCCGATGGCTGCCACTGCAGGTTGCACCATCATACCCAACTCACCCCAATGTGTTCCCCTTATAACATTTACAAAGCTCTTCCATCTCAAAAGTAAAGAAAGCCAAGCCAAGCCTTCTGGACTCATCCTTTCTTGTGGTATTCTGCAGCCAAGCCAGCCATGGTTCTTCCATTACCCTTTTAAAGAGACAATACACACCAAGGTTCCCAGTGACTTTCTGATGGCCACATTCAAAGGACACATTTGGTTCTTGGGTGTCTCTTGGTCGTGACTTGAACATTGTCTCCTCTTCCTCAGATTGTTAGATCTCTCTAGCTGGCTCCTATGCTCGTGCAGTAAATAAAGGCCCATTGGATGTCACAGACTAACCAGTTCACGGCCTCTCCACTTAACCTATCCTACATTCAATTCTGTGGCACTTCAGTTTCTCCTTTACCCAACCATTATCCTACGACTATTTCCTCATGTTAGAGAAGAGGCATAATTACCCATGAATGCTCACAACCTGGAAGAACATCCACTGTAGTCAAGGACATTGCTCTTGTCCAACTGTCCAAGGTCAAGGGGCTACTCCACATTCTAACAGATGACTTTAAGGAAGGAAGGACTTCTCTGAGTCATAGTTCCTCATCAATACCATGAGCATAGAAAATGGTCTCCACTTCAGGAGTCATAAGACCCTATATCAGTGGGCATGTAGCTCTTAGCTCAGGTCCAGGTACAGAAGTGCTCAATAAATGGGGCCTGTGGTGCTGCACACAATCTAGCACTAATTTTTCCTCACTCCTAGTAGACAGCAGTCACCAAATCCCAACACAACTACCTTCCCCACACACTTCTTTATACCCATAGTGAGTTTTCATTTATCAAGATCATTGGTTCTCAACCTGTGGGTTGTGACCCTTCGGGAGTCAAATGAGCCTTTCACAGGGGCTCATCTAAGATCATTGGAAAACATAGATATTTGCATGGCAGTTCATAGGGGTAGCAAAATTACAGTTAGGAAGTAGCAATGAAAAGAGCTCTCTGGTTGGGGAGTTACAAGAATGGGAGGACATGTACTAAAGGCTTACAGTATTAGAACCACCGATAAAGAATGCTTTCTTTCCTCTTTTTGTCTAAGACTATTCCAGTAAACTACTTCTGATGGCTCTCAAATTCTCAAATCCAGCCTTCACATAGCAACTACAGGAAGTTCCATCATTGAACACATTTGACCTTGTCCCAACCTCTACCTGCATCCCACCACCCTCAGGTAGAATCCAGAAAGACCAAGCCTGTCATGTATGATTGCGACCATGCCCTGAAGCCTGACCTCTACAGTTGTCCCGCTCTCTGGGCTCAGCCTCTTGTGGCCCCTGCATGTGACACCTGCTCTGCAGAAAGCACCTTTCCAACTCTGGCCCACTAGTCCGTGGTCTTCCTCTGAGATCTAACTCAGCAATCGTGGTTTGTAGGAAGCCTCTTTTGACTCCCCAAATGTTGCCACAGCAGCATTGAGCACCACATTCTCAGGGTTGGCTCACAGATTTCCTTACCCCATGCCCAGCACCTGGGCGATGGTTCTCATGTCAGTACTCACAGATCTTGACGGTGGCCTTCAGGTTGGTGTCTATCAACTGAGACACTGAGAGCCCAAGAACTGCGGAAGTACATAGTATTAAGTCCACTAAGCACTTAGTCCCTGCCCTTATGGAATTCGGAGTCCATCAGGAAAGGGAGGGACTGGGAGGAGTGGAAGAGGGGAAACTACAGTCAGGATGTAAAGTATGAGAGAAGAAGAGAAAGATGCTAAGCCAAGCATTAAAACAAAGCAATACAAGCCAAACTGTTAGAAGACAATTCTATTTTGAGTTTTATTTGCTATAATCCCTCTGATAGATAGCCATTTGTAAATAACTGAGGAGTAGGGTCAGGACACCTCTCATGGCTTTTCTTCTTTAAAATGATATTAAAAGCACATAATGTTTGTGATGATTTGAATGAGAATGGCCTTCATGGGCTCATGTGTTTGAATACTTGGTCCCCAGAAGGTAAAAATGTTTGGGAAGGATTAGGAGGCGTGGCCTTGTTGGAGGAGGCAATGGGGGAAGGCTTTAAGGTTGCAAAAGGCAACATTTGGAGTTACCTGTCCACTTTCTACTTATGGATCAAGACGTGAACTCCCAGCTGTTCCTGTGGTCATGCCTTTACTCCACCATCTTGGACTCTAAGCCTCTGAAACCGTAAGCCAAATTAAATGCTTTCTTTTGTGCTACCTTGGTCGTGGCATTTTGTCACAGCAATAAGGAAGTAACTGAGACACTGCTCATGCAGAGGACCCAAGTTTTGTTCCCAGCAACCATGTCTGGCAGCTCACAAGTTTGCATAATTCTCATCTGGTGGATCTGATGCCCTCTTCTGGCTTCCAAGAGCATGTGCGCATGCACATACCCAAACACAGATATTTTTTTAAAGACTAGCTACATAAATGGCTACACACATGCATGTTACTTAAATGTCAATCGCCTATAGTGGCCTGAATCTTGAATCTTCTAAGGCCATCCTTCCATCTATATTCATATTAAATGACCGACTCTCCACCACACACGTAAATCTCAGCAATGATTCTTCCATTAGCCTCTAAATGTCAGAAAAGCCCAAACCTCGTTCTGAGGACAAATTTTCCAATAATAAATTACAGCTGCTGGGAGAAAGCTTTCACCGTTTGCTCTGACCATATATACTTCACAGGGTCTGACCGTATGTACTTCAGTCAAACTCCAAAAGCATCTCAGCTGTGCTGTCCTGAGCAGGCTGCTTGATCTCTGTCACCTTCTACCCCTCACCCACAACGTCTTCTGAGAGCTATTCACTCAAGCCAGTTTTCCAGAAATCTTTTAAAAGTAGCTGCTTCAGACACTTCAGAGGGAGGAGTCCCACTGGTCACCTGATGCTCTTATGCTATAAATCTGTGTCGTTGTTGATAGGTTTTGTTTTGATCCTATATTGGTACATAGTGGTACCAATTGTACATGGTGGCACATTTCATAAAGACATTTTCAAATGTGTGTCATATACTTTGGCTGAATTCACCTTCTGTGCCTTCTCCTTTCTTCCTTCTCGCTAGGGCCTTTCCTTCCCCACCAATCTCATCTCTAATTTCTTACCTGTTTGTATAGCATCATTTGATATATCTACTTTCATGTTTATATATGTAAAGTGTGCATGAGTGTATACATGTGTCTCTTTGTGTGTGTTTATGTATCTACATAAAATCTAGGATTCAAAAGTGAGAAAAAACATGCAAAATCTGCCTCTATAAGTCTAAGTGAAGAGCTTTCTCTGATCATAGTCGTGGTAAGTTATCTTTAGAGAGATGCAGGAATACTGAGGTCAAAGAAAAATTTATAAATCCTGTGGCTTTCCAATCAAAGCTGTTAACTGTACAGATTATTAGGGAGGAGTGCCCTCTGCCGGAATTTGTGGGTTATTGCAATAGGCACTGTGTGCTACTCTGGAGTCGTCCACATTTAGGAATGTATTGGAAGATTCCTCACAGGCTGACATCCTTGCCCTCCAGTTCTGAGGGCAGCTGAGACATTCCCTGCATACTCCTCTTCCAGGAGTTAAGTGACTTAGATAGAACTTCAATCCAGGCCTTCAGACACCGCAGCTTTGACATCTCCTTGGTGAAACAAAAGCCGAAGGGTCTGTGTCATCAGGAGCCTATCCTGCTTCCTGCATGCTCCTCCTGTCATCAGGAAGCTATCCTCCCCAACTACCCCCCACCCCGCATCATCTTCCACCTCAGCACACCTGGCTATGAGACCATAAACATCAACTCTGGAGTTCCCATCTTCTTATCTGTGACTTGGTGGCCCCAGATTGTACAATGAGGTGTTCTGAAGAAACCTCAGAAGTGCCTCACGTGGGATTGTTGAAGGACAGTGAAGAGAATAGAGAGAAGCTACCATGCAGGACCTCATTCTACTCCCATGAGATGGTGTTCACTCAATTTCCATCCGATTGGGATTTTATTAGGGGGAGGTGGAGATTTTTCCTTGGGTTGGGGGGTTGTTGAGGGTTTTTGGTGGGGTTTTGGTTTTGAGTTTCAGTCCCCAATGTTGAAACAGGTTTTCTTGTAGCTCCAATTGTCCTTCAACTCTTGATGCCCCTGCGTCCACCTCCAAGTGCTAGACTTAGAGGTGTGTGACATTATATTCTCCAAGGTTGGTTCTTTCCCTGTATTCCATATCTGTTGTGAGAATTCCTTCTATGGGGAGATGTGAACCATGTCTACCCACTCCTCATAAGGTCCCAGTAACAAACCAAAATAGGAATCCACCAAAGTTCACCTGGAGAACTGATGGTCTTACCACCAGTATGAGGAAGGAGTGTGGGTTACCCCAAAGCAGTGGCACTGGAAAGCCTTCAGCAGCATTGATGATGGCATCCCATACCCCAGAGAAAGAGAACCCTCTCACTTCCAGGCCAGTGATTTCTAGCACTTCCTAAGACTTGAAGTCTCTGAGGCTGCAGGCAATAAAGGCAAATTTGAATACAAATGGCTAGGAAGACTGGCTGGAATTCCCTGTGGGCACCAGAGGACCCGGCAGGACCTCTCAGTCTTGTCAACAGTCATCAGGCGAGATCTTCAGGGCCTCTTGCAAGCAGGCACAACTGGTTTGGTGAAAGTGGCAGCTGTTTTGCTCAAAGGAACACATTCTAGAATACATAATTGCACACAGGTACAGTCTATTATACACTAATTCAATACAGGTGTGCACCGTGCAATGACCTAATCAAACATTTCCCCTCCTCAGGCATCAATTATTCTTGTGCTGGTGACCTTTGAACTTCTAGTTATCTTGTAAGGTATCATAGATTATTCTAGATGGTAGTTACTCTACTCCTACCTGACCTCCTACCTTCCCATCTTCCCGCCTACCTGGTTTTATTCATAGATGCCTTTCATCTTAATGATTCAACCATCTTCTTCTAAACCTGCCAGCCCACTGAACAGCACAGGTGGCCTGGCCCACCTTAACTCAACACCTGCATTAGCCTAGCAGTACATAGTCATCTGCGATACTTTTTTTTAATACAAAGAGTTGACTGTCTCATTGTATGGGTGTGCTTTGCACCATCATAAAAGTCACAGATCACTAAATATTGTGCGGATTGATATTAAAAAGAGGAAAGACTTTTCTCTCCAAAAACCATTCAGAAGATGACATCTAAACTCCCTCATTCTCTGATCCCTGCCCTACACTCCCCTTCTCCCTGTTTTTCAAGCTGTGTTATGAGAACGGTGAGAGCAAGGGTGACCTAGTTTATCCAGTGAGCTGCAGCCAGTTGCTCAGAGAGCTGACGACACGGGTCCCCTCCAAACTCCATTTCCTAACAAGCTCACAAATGCAGGCTCCATGGAGCTGGTCAGGAAGACATCTCTAAAGTTTCACATGTAAGATGAGAACGCCCAGGAATAGGGAAGAGGCTCAGTAGACATTCACGTTTAAAATATAAAACCCCAGGAACAGAGTTGATTCTGAGGAGACAGTGCTTGCCACACAAGTGTGAAAACTAGAGTTCAAATCCCCGCACCCATGTCATGCTGGGCAGGCACAAGGGCGCATCTCAATTCCCACGAGGTGTCAAGAGAGAACACCCCCCTAGAGTTGTATACACACACACACACACACACACACACACACACACACACACACACACACTCAATGGTAGAGTACCTGCTTGGCAAACACAAAGCACTGAGCTCAGTCTCCAGCACCAGAAGGAAAAGGTCTGGCACAATGGCCCCCCGAATTCTAGACACTGAGAAGCGGGTGCCCACTCTGTAACAGTTCTTGTGCCTTCATCTGTGGAGTCGCGCGCCGCCCACCTGTCTGTCTGGCTGTTGCTCTGTCTTGCACAGGAGATGCTACCTATTTTCTTCCTAATGTTAAAATCTGAGAATTGAAGTCTGCGGGGTTTGTAAAACGGGTGAGATTTTTAAATTCTCAGTAGGTCTGGTAGAATCCTTTGAATCAACAGTAGCTCCTGGGGGAAAACCCCACTTTTCATATACTTGAGAGGTCCCAGACTCAGAGCTCGGGAATGAACTAAGTTAACATCACTCTTTCATGATTAATCGTAAACTACCAAATACTTCCTTGGGTTTTTGGAAAGTACCAAATAGCTTTCAGGGCACTTCACATGAGCCCCTCCAGGCAAGAACTTCAAGAGATAGCAGATCCAGGACTGTAAACCCAGCCAAAAGCCCGTGGCTAACGAGGTCATAGGCCCTATTTGGGAAGTCAGTCTTTATTGTTGCTTAGATAAATTGGCAGGGTAAAAAGCTGCAGTCTAGATACCAATGTTTATACTCATAGATGACATTCCTCCCATTTTTAATCAGAGAGGCTTGTCTTTGCAGTGGGTGCAGAGACTCAGAGCTGCTCGGACTGCTTAGATGGTTGAGCGCCCCGCTAGAAGTAGAGCATTTATACAATCCCCTCTGATGTTCAGGGGACACCGCAGCAGAGGAAGCAGAAAGAGTGCAAGAGCCAGGAGACGAGGGGAGGGGGGAGGAGTTGCTCAACGCTAGTTTCAGGGCCCAACCTAGCCATTGCAGGCAGGACCTCAGCTGCTGTGATTGCGTGCACTGGGTCAGCAACAAGACTGGGGTGCCAGCCTCCCTCGCTCTCAGGTACCAAACAGTGATCCACCCATTCAGCTCCAAAGGGTGGTTATAAACCCACGGCCAAACAGAGGGTGCTAGTTAAAAACCAATGTTGTATAAAACAAAAGGCCATGAAGGTGAGGAGACCTGCGGGGTGGTAGTGGGGGGGAGTACAACAATGTGGGGGAGATAGTGATGGCGGGGACAGAGTAAAGGAGTCACCAAATACATGTATGGAATCGTCAAAGAACAAATTTAAATTTTTAAGGTGACTTTCTCCTAGAACTTTATCTTGGTTAAGTTATTCATTCGCTATACAAGGCCAAGATTATTTCCAACCTGCACCCCAGTGTTATCTCCACGCAGCTTCTTCAGCTGTGATCAGTGAGTTTGGGTACAGTGCGTACTTTGGACACTTTTCCTGGGGAGGGGGGAATGTGAACAAATATCTACTCACCCAGAACAGGGCACCAACTACAGAGCAAATAATGGCTCCGCCCAAGTCTAGCTGCATGAGCCAATCAGTTTATGGACTTAACTTACAGGTGACCCTCCCCCATACAGTGATCTCACTACCCAAGATGGATGATAACTTCCCCAGAGCTGCAGAAATGGCGCCTCCCCGCCCACTCTATCCTACCTTCCACATGCTACATATGTTAGCCCCTCCTGATCCCACATGCAGCAGTGGCAGAATTACATAGAGCTGGCAGAGGCATGCAGGGCAGGGGGCCAGGGTGTTGGTGAGAGTTCATGGCCCTCCCCACACCCCTTCTAAGCAGGGACAGCAACAGCCAAACTTGGGGTCCGAGTGTGAGTGGTCACAGCTGCCCTGATGATGGTGGTGATAGCTGCTGTCCTTGGAGGAGAGCATCCTGCGACGGGTCTTGCATATTGGAAACACATCCCAGCTCTTCAGGCTGGGGTGGAGTCGGAAGAGCTGGAGGGAGGGGTCACCTATACGTCTACTCCTCAAAAGGAGCAGCGGACCCACTGAGTGAGTGATGGAAGTTTCCTTAGGCATAGTCTGTAATAAATGAGTTGCCAGGATTGGTTTATCCAGTAATACTAAGGTCTTCTGGTTACACACTGGTGGTGGATCCAGGTGCCTTACACAGAGGGACAGGGCTGACAGCATCCCCACCGAGATATTCATACTCTGTCTTGTCAGTAGTGCCTGGTCAGAAAAGGTGTGGGGGTACCCACTGTAGGGACCCACATAGATTCATAGAAGGTAAAAAAGATGGTACTCCTCTCTGCTGCTACCACAAGTGACCTCAGGCCTCCCTGGCACATATGCTTGAGAACAAAGTATTGACTGGGACCTTTTCTCGCCATTTCTTTCCTTGTAGCGTCCTCCAGAGATCAATAGTAAGTAGGCTGCAGCTGGCTCCAGGCAAAATTCCTCTGAGCAGAGGAGCTCTCGGAAGAGCCTGAGGTCAGACGCTGCCGCCACCACCACCAGGGTTTCTGGCCCTTCTTAGGCTGTGCATTTGGAGCAAGGCTTCAGCATAAAGGCTGGATGTACTAATAGTCAGGGATCTCCAGAGGAACATAGCTGGTGGAGTGGATCTATAGATATATAGAGCTGGGATTGATTAGAATGCCTTACGGGCTGTGGTCTAGCTAGTCCAATGATGGCCGTCTGTCTAGGATCAACTGAAGGATCAAGAATCCAGTAGTTGTTCAGGCCATAAAGCTGGCTGTCTCCGCTGGACTTCAGTGGATGCTGGAATCCAGTATACCTTAATGTCGGGGAAGGAATGGACTTGCCAGTGAGAAGGAGAGCAAGCAGGCAAAACCCAGCAAGCTTCCTTCTTCCACGGCCTTTCCATGGGCTGCCGGCAGAAGGTGTGTGGTCCTGATTAAAAGTGGACCTTCCCACCTCACATGATTTAATCAATACCTCACAGGTATGTATACCCAGCCACTTGGGTTTTAGCTAATTCTAGATGTAGTCAAGGTGACAACCAGAACAGCCATCACCTGGGACATAGCCCCAGCGCTCCATTGTGGGTTGGGATTAGTAGAAACTAATAATTCCTTCTACATCTTGTAAGTGATATAAACACCTATATTTGACAGTAGGGCAGCTACCAATGCCACCACCCTGGTCCTGGCTCCCACCAGAAACTGTCCTCAGACTCAGTCAGCAGGCACCTCATCGCCTTACCTCTGGGTTCCTCTAGATGGCAGCCTTCACCCCTTCTGCTTTGCACTGCCCCCCTCCCTATAGTAGCACTCTCTGGAAGTCTGTGTTAGCATCAAGCCACAAGTCAGGTCTGGGTTCTGCGGCTGCCACCTGTAAAGCCAATGCAGTAGTGTCTGGGGTCCCCAGGATGGGGGTATGCAGGGCTCCTAAAGCAGCCCCAGTTCAGCCAAGTAGGGTGCCCCTCAAGAGAGCCCCGAATGAGAGGGATGAAGATTCCTTTTGAGAAACAGGCAGCTCTGGGATTTTAGGTGGCGCCTGTCTGCTCTGGCTATATGCCTTCAAAGCTGCAAACCTGTCCACAGCTAGGCTCACGCGGACGGCAGTGAGCTGGCCTTGCTCCTTAAGAAAGGGCACGCTGCTTTCCTGGCTTTGGGGCTGGAACGGGGGACGCGGAGGTATTTTGTTTCTCCTTCTATGCTATTTTCCATCTTAGGCTTGTTTGTTTGTTTATTGTTTTAATTTTACAAAATATCCATATTCCATTCTCAAATGCTACAGTTGCTCTTACAATCACTAGGAATTTCTGGTCCCCATTGTTCCCCCAACTCTGCTCCTAATCTCAGAAACAGCCATCCACACTACTGTTTTTTTGTTTTTTTGTTTGTTTGTTTTGTTTGTCTGTTTGTTTGTTTTTTGTTTTTAAGACAGGGTTTCTCTGTGTAGTCCTGGCTGTCCCGGAACTCACTCTGTAGACCAGGCTGGCCTCGAACTCAGAAATCCGCTTGCCTCTGCCTCCCAAGTGCTGGGATTACAGGCGTGCGCCACCACGCCCGGCTCTTGTTTTTTGTTTTTAAGACAGGGTTTCTCTGTGTAGTCCTGGCTGTCCCGGAACTCACTCTGTAGACCAGGCTGGCCTCGAACTCAGAAATCCGCCTGCCTCCTCTGCCTCCCAAGTGCTGAGATTACAGGCGTGCGCCACCACGCCCAGCCCCACACTATTGTTTTAAATAATAGTTTTTACAGGGGGTGGCGAGATGGCTCAGTGGTTAAGAGCACTGACTGCTCTTCCAGAGTACTCAGGTCTGATTTCCAAGAACCATGACTGTCTAGAACCCCAATTCCAAGGGATCCAGTTCCAAGCATCCTCTTCTGGCCTCTGCAGATACCAGGTCCACGTAAAAGGTACACATGCATACATATATGCAGGCAAAACACTCATACACATGAAAAATAAAGTAAATACTTTTTCAAAAATTAATAATTTCTTTTCCAGAATTGACTTTATTTGTATGATTCTGTGTGTGTGTGTGTGTGTGTGTGTGTGTGTGTGTGCTTGCTATGTGTATGCAGGAGCCTGAAGAGACCAAAAAGGCTTTTGATTCCCCTGGAACTTGAGTCGCAGGTGGCTGTAAGCTACCTCTAGGATGCTGAGAACCAAACGCAGATCCTCTCCAACAGCAGCAAATCCTCTTAATTGCTGAGATATCTCTCTCCATCCCTCAACTGCTTTCATAATGTTATTAATAAATGATATATATATATATTTGTGAATATTCCTATGCACATTCACACATTAAATAGAACTTCCTATGTAAGGTAAATAGCACATACCTGTAATTAGAGCATTCAGGAGTCTGAGGCAGAAGGATTCCACATTCAAGACTAACCTGGAAAACTCAGTGAGACCCAGGAGAGGCCTGGGCTGGAGGTGGTAGAGAGATCAGGACAATTAGTAAATTCATAACTTCAGATAACAATTATTTGTTTGTAGTGACAACTTTTGAAATTTTCTTCAGCAATTTTGAAATATACAGTACATTTTTTCCTTTCCTTGTTTTTTTGTTTTTTTTTATTTTGTTTTGTTTTGTTTTGTCCAGTCAAGGTTTCTCTGTGTAGCTCTGGTTGTCTGGAACTCCATCTGTCCACCTGCCTCTGCCTCCCGAGTGCTGGGATCAAAGGTGCGCTCAACCACCTGGTGGCCCACAGTGCACTTGGACAGCATCTCCCCTTTGCCACGCCCTAGGTCCTGTAACTGCCCTTCAGTTTCTAGGAACGTTATTGTTTAGATCCAACAGGCAAGCGAGATCATGCAGCATCTGTCTTAGTTAACTAAGCAGGATATTTTCTAGTTCTATCTCTGCTGTCGTAAGTTGCAGAATTTCTTCCATTTAAAAAGCTGAGTAGTATTCCCATTGTGTGTGTGTACCACATTCTTTATTTGCTTATCTGTGATGGGCACTTAGATTGACACCAAAGCTCCACTACGTGAAGAATGCTGCAGTTGACATGAGGTATCGATACCCTTTTGATACCGACTTTAACTCTGAAGTAGAATCGCTGGTTTATATGGCAATTCTATTTTTAGTGTTTATGAGCCTCCATACCTTTTCCATGCCTGAACCACTTTATATTCCCACCGACAATGGACAAATGTCTTCTTTTCTCCACAGTCTCATCAAAACCTGTTGCCTCTCACCTTATGATAATATTTGTTCTGGAAGGCTTACGATATCTCACTGTGTCCTCTTCGCTGCCAAACCTCCACCATCAGGGGTCACGCGTGCGCACACCCTGGGGAAGGGCCTGGCCCAGTCGGCGGTGCTGTGGACTGCCCCGTAGCGCCCCCACCTGGATGAAGCTGACATCTGATGACATGAAGGAACAGATTTACAATACTGGCCTAGAAAGATCTAGCCCCTTCCCAAATCAGTGTGCTCCTAAGGAACTCAAATGGTGTGCCTCCAGTCTGTTTTGTGACTGGTAATAAAATCTTGAGAGTCCTTAAGTCCAAAGGCCTCGCTCCTTACCTCCCTGAGAAAGATCTCTACCATTTGAGTAAGAAAGACGTGGCTGTCTGCAAGCATCTTGAGAGCAACAGAAAGGATAAGGATGCTGAATTCCATCTACTTCTGGTAGAGTAGAATTCACCCATTGGCTCATTGTAAGGCTAAGCAGGTCCTCCCAACACATTTGATTCTGAGTGGTCCTCAGCCTCTGCTCTAGTGGCATAAAATCTCTGCGTACTCGAGCAAAAAAATACTAAGGCATGTGCGGTTGGTAGCACATGCCTATAATCCCAGCTTTCAGACAGCCTAGACTACAAAGCAATACTTTATCTCAAAAAAATATTATTACTTAAATTAAATAAGATTAAATTAAGTTAGGAAGTCATTTGTAAAACAAAGTGGCTTTAAAATGTTAAAGGAGACAACACGAAATAAGGTATGTCCACCAGGAATCTTTGTGCAACAAATGAAATTTACAAGGTAAGACTGCAGGAAGTTATTAGCACCCCCTTCCCCTCTCCCCCCGCAAAACAAACAAACAAACAAACAAACAAAACAGAAGGAGGAGACGGTGCTTCATTTCTCTCCGCACGTGACAAGGTGACAAGACAGCAAGCAGAACCTGAGTGGCATGAACAGGCCTGTGCAGGTTCTGCACTTCATAATCAATAAGGTTGAACCCAACCTAACCTCCTCAGTGAACATTACCCTGTCCAGCATTGGCACAACATTTACAAAAATCAGCCTTTTGTAAGGCCCAAAACAATACCTGTATCCATTTCAAAAGAAGTCTGAGAAAAGCACACCCGATGTGTGGCTGAGACGCAGTGAAGATGGGAATTGGGATCCCAAACAGCCTCACAAGATGCCGATGGGATGTGAAATGGTACCAAACATCCTCACGTGCTGCTGATGGGTCACTCCACTCTCTATGTGGAGGAACCCTGTCTCAGAAAACAAACAAAAAGGGGTAGCTTCTGCCATTGTTTATTAATGCTAATCACCTAACTTCATATGATATCAAATTCAGTTTTGATCTTACCCTTCCTCAGAATTAATTAACTAGTCTTGGGATTTCAGTACTGCTGAAGCACAAAAAGGACTTTAAACTAATAACTGCGAACAAGTTTTAGATGCTCACACTTGCAGTATACCTCGGCAGTTTCATAATCAGTCACACATCTACTATGTCCAGATCTCTCACTCCAAGGCACCTACTAAGGAGAGAAGAAAGTTCTTGTCCATATTACCTAAGTGCAACGATACATGCAGGTTTGTCTAGGATTGCTAAACACTGGATCTCACCTGCTGTGGCTTAACTAGGGCCTATTTCCTTGAACTTGTGTAGGGATCTCCAAATCACATGTTAATAGTATTAAGAGTGTAGAAATTAAATCCAGCTGTGGTGTTTAGTGTTGGGGGATGTGGAAAATGATCAGGTTTGGATAAAGTCATTAGGGTAGACTCCTGAGACTGGTGGCTTTAAAAGAAGAGGATTTGGCTTTGGCTGGTAATCTTAGCATCAGAGAAGCAGAGACAGGAGGATCACAGCAAGTTCAAGGCCAGCCTAGACTAAAGAGTAAGTTTGAGCCTAATCTTGGCTACAGGGTGAAACCCCATCAACAAAGGTACAGAGAAAGAGTGAACAAATGAAAGAAGGAAGGAAGGAAAGAAAGAAGGAAAGAAAGAAAGAAAGAAAGAAAGAAAGAAAGAAAGAAAGAAAGAAAGGAGGGAGGGAGGGAGGAAGGGAGGAAGGAAGGAAGGATGAAAGAGAGAGAAGGAAGGAGAAAAGGAAGGAGGGAAGGAAGGAGGGAGGGAGGAATAGAGAGAGGGAGGGAGGAGAGAAGGAAGAAAAGTAGAGAGGCCAGATGCAGAAGACAAGGACACGGACTTTCTCTATGACATGTCCTGTTTCAAGGCTCTGCCAACAAAAAGGCCATCATCAATACTGAGCCAGTGTCAGCACTATGACCTTAAGCCTCCAAAACTGCAAACTAAATAAACCTATTTACTTTATAAAGTAAGCCTGCTTTGGGTATTTCATTATAGTAATGAAAAAATGACAAGCAGATGAATGGATAAACATGTTGTTGTATATTTATATAATAGAATGCTATTGAGCAATAAAGAATTAACTGTGTAACATGAATCCTACAAAGAAACCAGACCAAAGAAGTATATTTTGCATAGTTCTCTTTGTATGAAATGGCACACTTATTTATTGTGACAGAAAGCAGATCTATAGTTGTCAAGGAGATGGTAACTATAAAGGAACATGAGGAAACTTTGGAGAATAAGGATAGGTCCGTATGTCCTCTTGGTTTCTTGATACTTCCATGTTTGTTGTTAAAATCTAGTAAATTACATGTCTTAAGTCCACGTAATTTATTGAACCTCTGTTATGCCTTAGTTGTTTCAACCCAACTCTTGGAATAAACTTAATGAAAACTGTCTTAAGTCCACGTAATTTATTGAACCTCTGTTATGCCTCAGTTGTTCAGCCCAACTCTTGGAATAAACTTAATGAAAACTACATGGGACCTACACAAAGAAACACTCTCTCAAGTGCTTCTCTTTCACTTTGTTTTGTTTTGTTTTGTTTTGTTTTGTTTTGTTTTGTTTTCGAGACAGGGTTTCTCTGTGTAGCCCTGGCTGTCCTGGAACTCACTCTATATACCAGGCTGGCCTTGAACTCAGAAATCCGCCCGCCTCTGCTTCCGAAGTGCTGGGATTAAAGGCGTGCGCCACCACTGCCCGGCTCTTTTTCACTTTTTAAAACACATAAAATATATATAGTCCAACAGAAAGACAGTTTACCCATTGATAGCGACACTCTATTTCAAAAATTGGGTGTAATAAAAATAGCACCAAATAGTCAGGAGGCGGTGGTGGTGCATGCCTTTACTCCCAGCACTCGGGAAGCAGAGGCAGGCAGATTTCTGAGTTTGAGGTCAACCTGGTCTACAGTGTGAGTTCCAGGATCGCCAGGGCTACATAGAGAAACCCTGTCTTGGGGGAGGGGGGAAATATTTATATAGTTGATTTACTTTTTTATTTGATGTTGAATTGATTTCAAAATTACTGTAGAAAAATGAAACAAATGAAAACATCGAGGATGTCCAGAAACAGAAGACCAGCTTCCATACAGGAACAGACTAAGAGTGAAAGAGAGCCTGTCACACAGGTAAACCCAAAAGTGAACAGAACCTGACATGATAAAGGGATGGTAGACCAGAAGAAACGGGCACTTGAACCACTAAGACTGCCCACCCGGCTGACTGTGGGTCACTCAACATCACCAATAGGATTGGCCAGTTAGACTCTGCAGGGTCAAGGGTCCATTTCAAGTACCAAGGGGCAAGTTGGTGCTGCTGGCTGCTGGCAAAAGGCTTCAGTTCCTCTCTCACTATTGATAAGTCAGGTTGTTATCGTTCCCTCCATCAAGACAATCCTAAAGGAGTAAAATATAAAAATTAAACCACCAAAGTACTACAGAAAAGCATGGATGAATGTTTTCATATTTATGGAGCGGAAAAAACAAGTATATCAAGAATGAAAAAATTTAAATGTGTAATGGGAAAAACTAGTAGATTTTAAGTTTTAAAGCTTTGGGGTGGGGGGCAGCAAGACAGCTCAGCAGGTATGGGAGCTCTCTGAGAAGACGGAAGACCTCAGTTCAAACTCTGAAATCCACATGGTAGAGGAAGAGAAATGACTCCTGAAATTTTCTTCTGTCCCAACACATACACACACACACACACACACACACACACACACACACGATAAATAAATAAATGTAAAAATGTCAAATATATGAACTAAAAAAATGTATATAAGCAACAAGACTAATTTCCTCAGTTAAAATTCCTTACATATCAGTAAAACAAAGCTAAATAAATTAGCAAATCAAAGAGTAACACTCATCAAGCCTGTGAAAATGCAACCAAATCTTACTAATATAAGTATGAATTGAAGAATGATTTTAAATGACTGATGACAACTGTAAGTATTCATTTTCTCTGATACTTTTTACAGATTGACAATTCATACCTTCCTAAACTGGGCATTTCCGGGCTGGGGTCCATCACGAAGCTCAGTCCTTTGACAGAGGCTACCATTATCAAAAAGCCAAGCTTCTTCTATTATAGGTCAGTTCCCTATATTGGTTGTTTAGTCGTATAGGGGGTGGTGTCAGAACATTTTTGTCATCAATAAGATATTACCAAATGTTCAACAACCAAAATATCATTCAAAATCAAATATGTCGTGAGCCCATGGCGTGACTGGCAGCTCTTGCCACAAGCCGCTCCTCTGCTGCCCGGTTCTGAACACAGGGCATGTGCTCTTCACTTCACGTGTCACAGTACACAAAACCCTAATTCATTTAATAACTGTATTAGCTAGGGTCTTACTACTGTGAACAGACACCGTGACCCAGGCAAGTCTTATAAAGGACAACATTTAGTTGGAGCTGGCTTACAGGTTCAGAGGTTCAGTCCAGTATCATCAAGGGGTGGTGGTGGTGGTGGGGAACATGACAGCATGCAGGCAGGTGTGCACAGGAGGAGCTGAGAGTTCTACATCTTCGACTGAAAGCTGCTAGCAGAGTCCTGGCTCCCAGGCAGCTAGGATAAGGGTATTAAGCCCACACCCACAAAGCCACAGCTACTCCAGCAAGGCCACACCTCTCAATAGTGCCCCTCCCTGGGCCAAGCATATACAAACCATCATGATAACCATATATAAATATTCCCTATATGGCCATCGTGAATAAATAGTAACTTATAATGACCATATGGAATTGATAACCATTCTGTAGACGTAATTGAAACACAGAGAAGTTAATGAACATTAAAAATCACTCAGTAACAAAAAGGAATAGCCCACCCTTTAAATGGAGATAACCTACCTCAAAATTTCATGTTTTTTAAATCATTAAAGTGAAATAGTTTTATTTATTTATTGTCTCAGGAGATCCCTTTACTCCTGGATAGTTTCTCTTCTCAATCAAATTCCCTAAACCTAAGGTCTAGTACAATATAGTCAATGCATCCTTTGAAAATGTGATTAAAATCTCCCTCCATGACTGGTACACTGAGTCACCACAGAAAGCAGCAGAAAAAATCTGCATTATTAATTCCTGGTGACGCCCCTCTCCTGGGCAGGAAGAGAGCTAGGAGAGTCGAGTCTTCCCTGCCACAAGCCTGTCTTACATCATTGTCTGTTAACATAATGTAGATATTGGTAACTCCAACCAGTCCTGTTGGTGATGGGACCATGCCATTAGGAGACCTAGCCTCATCTTCAGGGTGATGGACAGCTAGTGATGTCATGTTACATTCCTGAGAGGTCTTGTGTCTTGTCATTGCCTACTGTGGTGGTCCTAGCACGAGTCACCCTCCCTTATGTCATCTGTTTCCACAGGAATCCATGAGCCTTGGAGTATACGTAGGTTTTCTCTCTCTCATTTTTTGCTGCTATCAAGTAGGGCAAATTGTCCTAGTCCTTCTGCCCCAGCACACACGTTTCTCTCCCAGTAGAGGAAGCAACTGACTGAGCAAGACATGATCAGGAGACAGAAATGCCAGTAGCCTCTCCTTATGGTTACTCCCAAATGCTAGAGGTGGTTTCCTGACTTACCTTTCATAGACAAATAGTGGAAAAACAAAGACCAAGTAGTGGTCCAGATGGTGCCTTTCTTCTTCGTAGACCTCTGCGGGTGAGAAACCCTGTGCCCCAGAGTGTACATGGTTTCTCCAACTCTGCTTCCTGGAATGCAAATTCTCGAGCTATTTCAACAGGAAAGGATGGATATTGTGAGTGAATCTATTTTGAATGTACGCCATACTGTTTCTCTTGACTCCTTTTTCCTGAAGTTTTCCCCCATTGATTAGATCCTGTAAGCATATTAAAGGCTCTGAGAATTCCTTAAGATGTCTCTGTGCTTTAATTTAGCATTTCTCAAACTAATTTGACTATGCCCTTCATTTTGCTCCACGTTTATATGCTGTCCTGTTCACAGGCCCTAGCAGCGGAAACCTTTGTCCTGGATCCTACATGTAACAAACCTAGAGAAGATCTATTGCTTTTCCAGCCTCTGCACCCTCAAACTCCAAGGTGACTGTGTGAAAACATAATGAAAGTGTGTGGGTGACTCTTCAGAGTGTGGATGCTCTCAGCTGGCTAGGAGTCTGGAGAAGAGCCAAGTGGGCGAAGCACTTAGGTAAGAGAAAAGAAAAATGAATGTGCCAAACCCTTTTCAGATAGCTGGAAATAATCAGTCGTTACATAACCAAGCATCTTTCCCTGGTGGAGAGAGACTTCTTTTTCTCTCCTTTCTTTGTATTATGAGTCAGCAGGGTATTCACCAACAGTTGTGTGCAAGGTTGTTGAAAAACATTTTGTGGACTCAACCCTTAAAATTATGTCCTTAAAACCGTGTGACATCAGTACCTTGTATTTGTAACTACTTGGATATTTTAAGCTAGAAAGGCAAATACTTTTCATAAAAAAATTTTTAACCCTATAAGTATAGTAGTGGCACACATACCTTGGCAGTAACCAGTGGCTCTCTAATTGGACTTAAGACCCTCATAGCAAGAGGGATACTATGTGTGATAAGAGAAATCGAGCTAAGAGACAGTAAAAGTCAGGATACAGAAAATAATATGGCTCTCTGGAGGGGAACCAGCTAGGAGCACACAGGGCCTAAGATAAGTGAAGTAGCTGGACCGGAAGTCTTTCTGCCACCATTTACACCTGGGAGCCGGGAGACTTCACAGCCTTCTGTGCATAGCCTGCCAGGAGGGAGTGATCTCCCAACAGGCTTTTACTTTTGAGCACAGAGATGAGATCTCCACCTTCTCTCTAGAGGGGACCAGCTAGGAGCACACAGGGGCTAAAATCAGTGGAGCAGCTGGGATGGAAGTCTTCCTGCCCACAACCATTTGCACCAGGGAGCCAGGAGACTCCAGTCTTCTGTGCGTAGCCCACCAGGAGAGAGAGAGCTCTCCCAGCAGTGCTTTCACTTTTGAGCTCAGAGGAGTAAGGACACAAGCTTACAGGCCCACAGGAGGAACAAACTCCAGCCAGAGACAAGAATACCAACTAGTACCAGATGGGGAAAGGCAAGCACAAGAACCCTACCAACAGAAACCAAGGCCACATGGCAACATCAGAACCCAGTTTTCCCACCACAGCAAGTCCCGGACACTCCAACACACCAGGAAAAGAAGAGTTGGATTTAAAATCATATCTCATGATGCTGATAGAGGACTTCAAGAAAGACTTAAATAACTCCCTTAAAGAAATACAGGAGAACATTGGTCAACAGGTAAAAGCCCTTAAAGAGGAAACACAAAAATCCCTTAAAGAAGTACAGGAGATCATGGGTCAATAGGCAGAAGCCCTTAAAGAAGAAACACAAAAATCCCTTAAAGAATTACAGGAAAACACAAACAATCAAGTGAAGGAACTGAACAAAAGCATCCAGGATCTAAAAGTAGAAGTAGAAACAATAAAGAAATCACAAAGTGAGTCATCTCTGGAGACAGAAAACCTTGGAAAGAATTCAGGAGTCATAGATGCAAGCATCAAGAACAGAATACAAGAGATAGAAGAAAGAACCTCAGGTGCTGAAGATATCATAGAAAACATTGACTCAACAGTCAGAGAAAATGCAAAATGCATAAAGCTGGTAACCCAAAACATCCAGGAACTCCAGGACACAATGAGAAGACCAAACCTAAGGATTATAGGTATAGAAGAGAGCGAGGATTTACAACTTAAAGGCCCAATAAATATCTTCAACAAAATTGTAGAAGAAAACTTCCCTAACCTAGAGAAAGAGATGTCCATGAACATACAAGAAGCCTTCAGAACTCCAAATATAACTGGACCAGAACAGAAAATCCTCCCGGCACATAATAATCAAAACACCAATTTCACTAAACAGAGGAAGAATATTAAAAGCAGTAAAGGAAAAAGGGCAAGTAACTTATAAAGGCAGACCTATCAGAATCACACCAGACTTCTCACCAGAGATGATGAAAGTTAGAAGATCCTGGGCAGACCTCATACAGACCCTAAGAGAACACAAATGCCAGCCCAGGCTACTATACCCAGCAAAACTCTCAATCATCATAGATGGAGAAATCAAGATATTCCATGATAAAACCAAATTTGCACAATATCTGTCCACAAATCCAGTCCTACAAATGATAATTGATGGAAAAGGCCAACACAAGGAGGGAAACTACACCCTAGAAAAAGCAAGAAAGTAATCTTCCAACAAATCCACACAAACAAAAAAAAACATAAAAAATAACAGGAAGCAATAATCACTATTCCTTAATATCTCTTAACAACAATGATCTCAACTCCCCAATAAAAAGACATAGACTAACTCAATATTTCTCATGTAAATCTTCAATTTTATCAGAAAATTTTTGTAATTCCCCTTTTAATTAATTTAGTAATTTCTTTTATGTCTGCCATTTTATTTACATTATTTTTCATGATAATCTTTTTTTTTTTTTTTTTGGTTTTTTGAGACAGGGTTTCTCTGTGTAGTCCTGGCTGTCCTGGAACTCACTCAGTAGACCAGACTGGCCTCGAACTCAGAAATCCACCTGCCTCTGCCTCCCAAGTGCTGGGACTACAGGCATGCGCCACCACGCCCGGCTTTTTTTTTTTTTTCTTTTTTTTTTCTTTTTTGATTTTTGGTTTTCTTTAAAGACAGGATTTCTCTATATAGCCCTAGCTGTCCTAGAACTCACTCTGTAGACCAGATTGGCCTCAAACTCAGAAATCCGCCTGCCTCTGCCTCTCAGAGTGCTGGGATTATAGGCGTGTGCCACCACCGCCTGGCTGATAATCTTCAGGGTTTTTTTTTTTTTTTTTTTTTTTTTTTTCCGAGACAGGGTTTCTCTGTGTAGTCCTGGCTGTCCTGGAACTCACTCAGTAGACCAGGCTGGCCTCGAACTCAGAAATCCGCCTGCCTCCGCCTCCCAAGTGCTCGGATTAAAGGCGTGTGCCACCACCGCCCGGCAATCTTCAGTTTTAATATGTCTTTCTATATACTTCTTCCATTTTATCAGAAATGTTTTCGATGTAAATCTTTGATTTTATCACAAATGGTTCTAATTCCACCTTCAATTTAGAAAGAGTTTTTACATCAACCATTTTTTATGTAAAAATTTCCATGAAATAGTCAATTTTCATGTCAATAATGTTTGTCTATTTATTTCTTGAATTTTACCACAAATATTTTCCATGTAAATCTTCAATGTTATCTGAAAATGTTTATAATTCCACCTTCAATCATCTTAGAATTATCTTTATGCCTATCACTTTATCTATATAATTTTCATGATAATCTTTAATTTTAACATGTTTTTCTATATATTTCTTCAATTTTATCAGAAATAGTTTCATGTAAATCTTCAAGTTTATCAGAAAATGTTTATAATTCCACTTTTAATCAACTTAGGAATACTTTTATGCCTACCATTATAAAATTTTCCATGATAATCTTCCATTCTAACATGTTTTTCTACATTTTTCTACAATTCTATCAGAAATATTTTCCACATATATCTTTGATTTTATCATAAAATGTTTCTATCCCATATTTCAATTAATTTAGCAGTTTTACATATCTACCACTTTACTCCTTAATTTTCCATGAAATTTGTCAGATTTAACGTGTTTATCTGAAATATTTTCCATGTAAATCTTTAATTTTATCATAAAGTGTTTTTACTTTCCTTTTCAATAAATAAAAAAATTTAAAAAAGAAAATAATATGAAGTGAAATTGAAGTATTTTGTAACATATTCTATGTTAATGATCATTTACATAAGCTAACCCATTATGATATGCGTGGCATGTAAGCTTGCTGACTTGTTTCTAAATCTTATTTGAATATATTATTCACAATTTAAGTTGTTACAGCTCAGGTAAAGCAGTGGGGTTTTTCTTAACTTTAATTTTTAAATTGTAATTTCATGTCCATGAGTGTTTTTATTGTTGTTGTTTGGTTGTTTGGTTGGTTTTTTGAGGCAGGGTTTCTCTGTGTAACAGCCCTGGCTGAGTGCTGGGATTAAATGCATGTGCCCCCACTTCTGGTTTTTTTGTTTGTTTGTTTTGTTTTTTGTTTTTTTACTGTCTATGAATGGTTTGCCTACATGTGTTTCTGTGCACTGCAAGCAATCCTAGTGGCCCAGGTGGCCAAAAGCAGACATTGGATCCCCTGGAACTGGAGTTTCAGATGGTCATAAGCCATCATGTAGGTACTGGGAACCCTCCAAGTACTCGGCGCGAGTAGACTGTGTGTGCTCTTAATCACTGAGCTAGCTCTCTCGTCTGTCTTCTGTTTTTAGGTGTTTATTTGTTTTTAAGAAACAGGCATTTGCTTTGTTGCACATTCTGGCCCTAACCTCTTAGACCTAAGTGATCCTCCTGCCTCAGCCTGCCAAGCAGCTGAGAACTCTGCTGTGTGCCAGTGTGTTGTACTCCGAGGTAGCTTTTTAAACCATCTCTTATGGTTTGTTTGTGTTCCCTGACAGTCTTTTGTGATTAAAGACCTAGTTCCCCAGGGGAAGCTGCCAGGAGGTGACGCCCAGGACTTTTGCAAAGTGGGGCCTCATGAAAGATCTTTTTGTCATTTGAGTGCATCCTCAGCGAGGCTGGGAGGTACCAGTTCCTCCTTACTCCTCTTTTCTTTCTCACCCTGGATCAGGTCTGTTGCTTGCTCGCCCATACGTCAACCACTGCTCTCTGCTGATGGGTCGGAGCCAAGAACTGAGCCAGTGTCGGCACCATGCACTTGAACTTCTAAAACTGTAAGGTAAATGGACCGCTCCTTCTTCAGGAATAGTCTGTGTCCAGGATTTCATTCCAGTGATAAACAGCTCAATACACTATTGAAGAATTGCAATAGGGTTATTATAGACATTAGTTATATCTGTTTTTATATTATTGTCAATAAAATGCACCTTATAAATCTTGATTTTTTTTTTGCTAATAATTAGCCATATATGCTCTTTATTACCCAAACATCATTAGGCCAATAACAGATAAAAAGTCACACATGTTTGAGGCTATTTTATTTTATAAAACAGTGTCTCATGTAGTCCAGGCTGACCTCCAACTGGATATGTAGGCAAGACTGACCTTGAGCTCCTGATCCTCAGGCTTCTATTTTCCAAGGCCTGGGGTTACAGCTGTGCACTACACCTGGTCAAATATGCTTAATAATCATTGAATTCATCATCATCATTGATTTCTACCATTTTTTGTATGCATAAAGAACTCTGTCATTTTGAAGATGTCTGTCAAAGTAGGTAAATAATTCACATTTAGTGGTTTCCTATTCTGTTTTCATTTCACCAAGATGTACTGCCAACATCTTGCACTATTCTTTGTCTGCCCATCAAACTTTATTATCTTCACAGTAATGGTATGGGTTGGTTCACTGACTTTTCTGTCATGATATCCAGCCTTAGCCCAACATCTTTTTGCTCCTACCGTGAGTTCCTTGACCAATGATGTTTATAATTCAGTGTTTCACATCATCATCCATCAGCATCCGATAGTTGTGGGACTTAAGGCCTCAGATGGCTAAGATGGTCTCCTGAACACTGTTTTGTTTATAGTATCCACATGCATTGCTGAGGGGAAGGCAGACCATTTCCTACTGACCCTATGTGCAGTTTCAAGATGCATTCTTCTGTACTGCTCCAGGCAGCCATTGCCAATGGTTTGGAATTGGCACAGTGAATGAAATCTATGGGTCAGTTTGTGATAGACTCACGGCACATCTAAGTGGATAAACGCCTCCCCTTTGGGGAAGTTTGAATGTTCCTGATAAGTGACCTTTAATGACCTGAATAAGATTCTGAGACCCATCTAAGAATTCTTTCTCCCATTCCTGAAGTCATTTTGAAAACGACAACTCTCTTTCATCCTTTAGGGACTTGTTCAAAGAAATAAACATTAGACAGACAAGCACCTGTGTGGCATTCAGTTCACAATTCATAAGCCATGGTTCCAAAACTCAATACATGTTTTTATTCTGAAGTGAACTTTATTCAAGCATAATAGCTATAGTGAAGACAATCTTGTGTGCAGTTGATGAATTAGCATAAAATGAACATCCCCATGCACCCAATCCCCTGTGAGAAATAAACACTTAGCACCCCACAGTCCCCATGCCCTTCCAAATTCCACCTTTCTACATGATAGCAACCACAGTTGCTTCAAATGCCATTGACAAATTCTGAACTTGGTGTCAGAGGAATGGCATGGGATCTGCTCGTCCCCGTGCCTGGCTTCTTCTGTTGACATTCTAATTCAATCCGTGCTACTGCATACACTGGCCATTTGCTCTCCATTCCCATGTGCTATGATGATTGGCTCATGGTGCGTTTTCCCACTCTAGTGACGGCTTATTTCCAGCTCTTGACTACCATGAATGATGCTTCTAATAAACCTGTGGTGCCTGACTTCCATCTCGCACATGTTCACATTTATAAACATAAAGAGTAAGCCACTTCAACTGTGGTGGACAGCTTCAACAGTAGCGAAAATTGACCACATGACTTCGAGTTTGTTGAGGTGGAGTCTTGGCTTAATCTGTGGTCATCTGTGGTTGGAAAAATAAATGAAAAATTTTCAGAAGTAAATAATTCATGTTGAGACAACTTTTTATCACAGCATAGTGTTATAACTATTTTGCTCTTTGTTGTTAATCCATTACTGTGCCTTATTTATAAATTAAACTTTGTCATAGTATGTATTTATGGGAGGAAAACAGAGCTTAGATAATCTATTACAGATAACCTAATTGGTCAATCTGATGTAGGCCATCGTTCACCTACGACTCCCTTCTCAGAGGACTCTAGGCTGTGTTGGCAATTAAAGTCTACTAGGACATCTGGTTTTACTACATAGCCCAGGCTGGCCTCAAACTATTAGTAATCCTCTTAGCACAGGCTGCTGACTGCTAGGGGTACAGGTTTATGCTACCACACAGACTTAAATAAATACATTTCCAAGGACTGGCCTTGGCTTGGAGATGGATTCTGAGAGAAGGGTTGTCTGGAAGCACCAATAAGAAAGACTCGAAGTCAAATCTTGGATTCAAGCTGATGACCAGTCTGCTTCTATGTTCTGTCTTCTCTCTGAAGATTTCTATATTCTGCTTGCTTGCTATTCTAAGGGATCTCTCTGTCCACGTCCTGCTTGTGGTGTGTGTGTGTGTGTGTGTGTGTGTGTGTGTGTGTTCTCCAACCAGTTCAGTTCTCTTTTTATTGTAAAAAATTCTCTACATAGCTCATCTCCCACAGAACACAGGTCCAGCCTTTTATTTTACATATTAGTCCAGTCCTGGTTTCCTTTTGATTAACTTATGAATCGGCATCCTGTGACCTGGTTCATAGTACAGCTACCTCTCCGTTCCTTTAGATCTGTGAAGCCCCTCAAAAAATTCATAGTGCATCCTTATTTTTTGCATAGTTGAGAAATTATAGATTTTCAAACTCATGTATTTAAAGCTCTTTCCCATAGCCTTAAGGACTGTCCTGAAGATCCCAGTGTTTACCATTTTGCTGAGAAGCAGCTGCCCCTCAACTTCCACACCCATGCTGTTTCTAATTATCATGGAGTCATTAACATTAACAGGGAGGACATTCCTTAGAGAAATGTGAAATATGGATGTTAGTATACAAACAAGCCTTCTGCTCACAGCAGCCATCAACACCCGGGCCTGTCTCAGGGCAGGAACCATGTCACTCTATCCCCACCAGGGCCACACTAGGCTCCGCAATACATATGTGGGTTAGTAACTGATCTTGCAATTTTATCTCATAGTCTGTTAGTCTACTTTAATTCTAAAATTTACTGTCATGATCACTGTATATTGAATTAATATTGAAAAAATAATAATATCTAGTAACAATCCTTCAAATCTGTTCTTTAATATTTTCAATATTTTCTTGTTTCTCTTTGATACACTACATTTTATATGTTTTATTTTTTATTTTATTATTTTATTTTGGTTTTTCGAGACAGAGTTTCTCTGTGTAGCCCTGGCTGTCCTGGAACTCACTCTGTAGACCAGGCTGGCCTCGAACTCAGAAATCCACCTGCCTCTGCCTCCCAAGTGCTGGGATTACAGGTGTGTGCCACCACACCCGGCTATAAGTTTTAGAAGCAAAGATCCATATTGTTAGGGTCGAAGGATCACTGAAGAATGACACCCCAAACTCAAATTGTTAGCATCTGCCTAAGCTCCGCCCCACAGTTACCTGGCAACAGCCAGGTATGCCTGACTCACTATAGAAGGGGCTGCTTGCCCCCTCCTCTCTCTTGCTCTTGCCTTCCTGCTCCCGTCCAGTCCCCTTGCCCCTTCCCCCGTCCCCATCCCCTTCCCCCTCTTTGCCCGTCTCTTTCCAAGTGCTCATGGCCGGCTTCTACTTCTCTACTCTTTCCTACTCCCTGCCTTTCTCCGCCTCTACTAACCCTCTCAACTCCCCTCCCCATGCCCTGAATAAACTCTATTCTATACTATACAGTCATGTGGCTGGTCCCTCAGGGGGAAGGGGTGCCTCAGCATGGGCCCTCAGAGGCACCCCTTCCCCCATACCTGATTACCCCTTCACCAAAACATATCCTCCCTTATCTTTTTATAAACACATCGCAAATAGTATGCAAAAGCAAAGAGCATTTATTCAGTTGTATTTCCTGCAGGCAGGGAATTTCCAGGGAGTGAGACCCCTAGTGGGCGAGGGCTTTAGTTGTCAGTTAGGGGAATTCCAGGGAGGCTATGTCCCCCTCCCTGGGATTGGTTAGCTCTATCTCTAGGGCTCTGACTGGTTCTACAATTCCTCAGGCTCTGGGGACCTCTCTGGGGCGGGGGGGGGCGGGGATGGGGGGGGGGCTTGGGCTTGTCCATTCTAGCTACCTATTCTTACTTCAGGCCAGATGACAAGGTGTCCTTGGATTGGCTGTTGGAGGCTGTGGTTGGCTGACCACAGGTTCCTGGATCCCTGGGAAACAGAAACTTCGGTCTAGTCTCCTAAACCATCAGTTTGCACCTGTCATGAAGTCAGCCTGGCTCTGAGTTTAGTCCCTTCAACATACCTCAAAGAGCACTGGGGTTTTAATGTGGCTTAGTTAGAACCCATAGATCAGTTTAAGGTGGAATAATATACTTGTCATATTGAGTTCCAGGATATGTACACGATATTCCATTGATATGTTGGTATTATGTTTAATTTCTCTATATGATGCTTTATACTTCCCTGTTTAGGATTCTTATAATTTTTCACTAATTTATTCATAAGTAGTTGATTTTTGGTATTATTACAAATGATGACATAGTTAAATTTTCACTTTATAATTGCTGCTGTCATAAATACATTTATTTTTCTTTCAAATTAAAAACATTTATGTTTATGTGCGTGAGTGTGTGTGTGTGTGTGTGTGTGTGCACCATGTGAGTGCAGGACCCACAGGACCCTGAGCAGAACATCAGACACCATGTGGGTGCGGGAGTCAAAGCCCGTCCTCTCAAGGGCAGCCCGCGCTCTCGGCCGCTGAGCCAGCTCTCCAGCCTCTCCAGCAAACTTTTCTGAAGCAACATTTTCACCAATGAACTTGTTGGATTTACTTCTCGATTCTAATAGCTATCAGTTTTTAAATTACTACGTGAAAAATTATATTTACGTTTTTTAAAAGTGGATTTATTATTTTCCTGTGGGGCTTTTTCTTACCATATTTTACAGGCCAAGAACCCTAGAATGGTCTTAAATACCAGAAAGAGTATCAGATGCCTTTTTTGTTCTTAAGTCTAGAGAAAGTTTTCAATATTTTACTACTAAATGTGATGTTTTCTGCAGGTATTTTATGGTTATCTTGTATTTGAGTTAGAAAAGCCCTATTTCTAGTTTTCTGAGATATTTTAGGCTTTTTTATTTTTAACTTAAACACTTTCCCTAAATCCCTTTAAAGAGGCATGGTTTTTTTCTCCTATACTCTATTAATGCGATGACACCAGTTGGTGTTGGGATGATGCCTTATGTTCTGTGTAAAGGTTGTCTTTGTATTATTTAAATACTGATTTCTGTACCAGTGGAGAGTTGAGAACAGGCCAGACTTTGGTATTGTTATTTTTATGAAGCATACCTATCTCAGGGTTTTGTAATCATCTTCTCCATCACCTCCTGATTCGTTTAATAAAGAGCAGCCTAGAGCAGAACAGGAGAGCATAGTCCAGCAGAGAGAGGAACTCTGGGAAAGAATCAGGCACGGGAGACTGGCCAGCCAGAAATGGAGGAAGAAACAGGTGCCAGTACTGAGGAGAGGTAAGAAGCCACGAGGCAGAAGGTAGATTAGCATGCATGGGTTAATTTAAGTTACAGGAGATAGCCGAGAACAAGCCAAACCTAAGGCCAAGCTTTCAGAAGTAATAAAAGGTCTTCATCCTCGGCAGCTGGCAGTGGAGACAGTTCGGGGATAAGTTGGCTTTCAAATGTCAACTTGCATTCTAGATGTATTTTAACTGGTGTGCTGGATTGTCCTTTTTGTATATATCAGAATGTAGTCTGATATTTAGTTGATTTTTTTCCATGTGTAATATGAAAAACTGGTGTGAGGTTTTCCTTTCTTGTGTTATACTTGTCAAATGTTGATATTAATATTGTACTGTGTCATTAAACAATTTGATAAATTCACCCTCTTTGTAGGCTCTGGTTTTGTATGGTATTCACATTAAGCCTAAAAATATTTAGCATGACTTGTTAGTAAAGCTGTAAAAGCCTGAATTTCCTTGACAGATTTTATATCATAGATGAAATTTATTTCTCTGGAAGATATAGGACTATTCTCACTTCTCTTTCTTCTTGTGTCAACTTTGTAAGCTGCATTCCCCCAAGACATTTTCCACCTCAGCTAATATTTCATATGTATGGACATGTAATTGTCCATAATATCCTTTATGTTGAATATCCATAGATTTGAAGTTATGTACCATTTTTAACACTATTTGTTTATTACACTTTCTGTCTTGATCAAATTCTATAGTGGCATGTGCATTTTATTATCCCTGGCTTTGCTGAATCACTATATTTTTATCATATATTTATTCTCCCTTTTTGAGTCATATTTTGGGTTTTCACCTGTTTTTTTTTTGAGATAGATCACTGCTTTTCATCCTTCTTTCTATGATATGAATTTAGAATTCTCTGAACAGTTTTAACTTGAGCTTTCAAGTATCGAGACATTGTGTTTCCACTATTATTCATTCAAAATATATTTTAATTTCCATTGTTATTTCTTCCTTGAATCGTGTATTATTTAAATTTGGAAATAAAAATACGACTTAATTTCCAAGTTCCTAGGAATTTCCTAATAGTTTGGTTATTGTTGCAGAACTCTATGATCAGAGACTATATAGCATGTCTAATTGTGAAAAGCTAAAATTGTAAGATATTGGAAATTACCTTTCTACCCTGCATATGGTCAATTTTGGTAAATGTTCCATATGCATATTTGGCAGTGTCTTAAGTATATTAATAAAATTACATTTATTATTTGTGTTTTTTTAAAATATGTGTGTTCATGTATGGTGTGTGAGTTTACGTAAACATATACCACTAATGCAGATCAGTGGACAACCTCAGGTGTAGATCTTCACATTCTACTTTGTTTAAGAGAGGGTCTCTCGGTGCTCATCTATGTGTATGCCACACTAACCAGCTGGCCCTCAAGCTTCCAAGGATTCTTAGATCTCAACCTCCCATCTAATGCTGGGATTACAGGAGCAAGCTACGGCATCTGAGCTTAAGCTCTGAAGACCTGAGCTCATTTACTCTTGCACAAGGGCTTGAGCCCCTGAGCTGTCTTCACAGCCATGCTCATGTTATTGAGTTATCTATGACCTCACTAAGGTTTTTGCAGTTCTAGTGATGGAATCTAGGGCTAAGCAAGTGCTCTACTATTGAACTATATAAACTTTCTCACAGATTTTATAAAGTCTATGTATAGACTATCGGGTCCTAAGAGAATTATATGTAAATCTCCAACTATGATTATAAATTTCTCTACTTCCTTTTGTTTGTTTTTTTGTTTTGTTTTGTTTTGTTGGGTTTTTGAGACAGGGTTTCTCTGTGTAGTCCTGGCTGTCCTGGAACTTACTTTGTAGACCAGGCTGGCCTCGAACTCAGAAATCCGCCTGCCTCTGCCTCCCACGTGCTGGATTACAGGCGTGCGCCACCACGCCCGGCTCTCTACTTCTCTAGCTGTCATATTTTCTTTATATATTTTGAGATATGTTTTAATCTATACAAATTAAGCATTTCATTTATTGATCTCTTTATTTTTGTATACTATCTCTTTTGTAGCAGCATTTCTCAAAAATGCATATTGATATAAAGGCAGGATAATGGGTGTCTAGTAACATTCTTTTCCTCAATAAACTACATGGTAGTAGCATCCTTAACCCAAACTGTGAAGAGCAAAACTATCTTTAGGAATTATAAAATGTCCATATTGGTAGACACTTGGTATCAATCACTCCTGGTTATGCACTACCAATTTAGAGTGTTGGGAACCGGCGAGCTTAGCTCAACGCCCCCAGCTGAGCTCTTTGCACAAGTTTCTTATAGTTCTTTTTTTTTTTTTTTTCCCCGAGACAGGGTTTCTCTGTATAGCCCTGCTGTCCTGGAACTCACTCTGTAGACCAGGCTGGCCTCGAACTCAGAAATCCACCTGCCTCTGCCTCCCAAGTGCTGGGATTAAAGGCGTGCGCCACCACCGCCTGGCTGCACAAGTTTCTTGAGAGCAAAACATCCCACGGCTCAGCTTGATTCCTGCTTTCCCGCCCGGTGTGGCAGGGACTTCCCAGGTGCCTGACCTATGGCTATGATTGTTTTTTCCTGTTGTTTTTCACCTGGACTCTAGTATATATTGCTGGTCCCTCAGTAAAGCTTTGGCATTCTTACAGAATGACCCGTGTCTGTGTTTTCTGTTAATCCCCCAGGCTGACGCCCAGTACTCTCCAGCCCTCCCTGTTCCATGTTTTGGACTGAATATCTACATTTGAATAATCCTCATGAATTCCCCTGTGTGTGTATTCTGTGTGTGGGTGTACATGAAGGCGTATGTGCATGCATGTGAATGCCCAGGGCTGATGGTGAGAGTATTCCTTGCTTCCGCTGCACCATTTATCCAGGCAGGGTTGCTCAGGGGATCCATCTCTACCTTACAAACATATCTTAGAAGCATTGTAACTACAGTCAAGACACCAAATGCACTCAGCCTTTACATGGGTCTAGATTCAAACTCGGGTCCACGTGTAACTGAGAATCCTCTCAGTTCTCCTTAGGAATTCTTCAAAAATATTTATAGCTAATTTTATTCATGTGCATGGGAGTTTTGTCTAGATATGTCTGTGTCTGCATGCTTTCCTGGTACCCATAGAGGCCAGAAGAGGGTGTCAGATCCCCTGGTACTCCAGTGGCAGATGGTTGTGAGCTGTGCTGTCCTGTGAGTGCTGGGAATCAAACCCAGGTTCTCTGCGAAAGCAGCCAGCGCTCTTAACCTCTGAATCATCATCCCTACTGCCACCTTTTTATGAATTCCTAATCCACCATATACAGTTCAAGTAAGCAATCACTGCATAATCAAAGCACTTCACTTTTATTTTGATTTACTGCGATATTTGTTCTCTCATTTGTCTCTTTCTTCTGCATCTTCCTGCTTCAATTTAGGACCACTTTGGTTTTGCCTGACTATCTCTCATTAGTATTTCATTTAGTATAAATTTGATGTTGATGAGTTCTCTGGATTTCTATTTCTACAGTCTTTATTTCTCCTTTATTTGAAAGCTAACTTGATTTAGAATTTTAGGCTGCTACTTTCTGCTGAGAAATCAGCACTTTGCCTTGTGCTGTATCTCTGAAGATGATGAGGTTTTGCAGATCTTTTTTGTGTAGACACATCTTGTCTATGTGTCCCAACGATTTTATGATAAGATTAGGCTGTCATCATGATTGGCATTCAAAATACTTTTTAATCTATGTCTTCATTACTAAGTCGATTTAGGTTGCTGTAACAGAGGACTCTCAAAGGCGGCTGAAAAGCCACTGAAAAGCTTGCCCCTGCTTATAGAAGAATCCAAGATGGCTTCACACACATGGCTGGCAACTCGAGTGTGGAGACAGTCAGAGCTGTGAGCTGTTCACTTCTTTCACCTCACTCTCTATCACTTTGTCTTTTCGGTATCTTACCCATCACCTATCTTCTGTCTTCCTTCCTACTGCTATGATAGGACACTATGACCAAAAGCAACATTTCCTGGGCTTACACTTTCAGGTCACGGTCCATCACTAAGGGAAGTCAGGGCAAGAACTCAAGCAAAATTTGAAGTGGAAACCATGGAGAAACACTGCTGCGGATTTGATGGCCGGGTCATGCTTACTTAGTTTTCTTACATGTCCCAGAACCATCTGCCCCAGAAATGCTGCCACCGATAACACGCCCCCACTACCACATAAGTAACAATCAAGACATCCCCCACAGACACACAGGCCAGTCTGATCTTGTAATACGTCAATTCAGACTCCTTTCTCGGGTGACTGGCGAGGCTGTGTCTAGCTGACAGTTAAAGCTAACCAGGACGCCATCTCTCTCCATATGCCCTTTCCTCTTCATCAGAATATTCACAATTCTTGACATGGTGTTGGGACTCTAAGAAGATAAAAGCAAAAGCACTATGCCTCTGGATGTCTGACCCGGAAACTATTAAAACATCATTTCCTCTACGCCCTTCACTCCACATCTTGAGATACCCAGAATCTCCGCCTCTGTAGAATCCTGTCCCACTGCTGTCATGGCTTTGCATCTGGCATCATGACTCTTTGCTCTCTGTGGTCCTGCGGTCCCAGGACTCTAGACTATGACTGGTACACACCAGCCAGCATTCAACAACTGCTCACTGAATAAATGAAGGAATGGATGCTTAATATTGATACAGTGCCTTCTTCATAACCATACACATTTAACATTAAGACAACCCTAGCAGAAATGCCAGGCAATTTTGCAGATTCTACATCCTGAATCTCTCCTCCCCAAGTAGCAACTAATTTATTAAACTTACGCACTTTCTTCCTCAGTCTGGAACAGGACTGTGAAGGAGTAAGAGTGGAAATGACCTGAGTTTTAAGCTGTGTCCCGGAATCCCCAAGACCTGCAATAATCTCACACAGTCCGCGCAGCATCTTCAGAGGCTTCTGCTCTGTCCTAGGTTATTATGAGATCATCCTCTGCTTATCCGCTTGCTGGGCTCAGTGTGGTTTCTTATGTTACACACCCCCACTCTAACGCCCAGATGTTAATCCTGTCGGCCCCTCCCCGCTCCCGTCCTAGCCCACGTAGGCTTTGTGGTGCCTTCTGTCCATTTAACCCTGTTTCAGTGCACACCCGATGAGGGGGTTCTCTTAGGCAGTTTGCTCTGACTTTCAAGATGTCAGTGTTGACAAGCCAATTCTCTCCCAAGGAGAGTAAGACCTGGGGATGAGTTGGGGGTGTTTCAGAGATGCTTCAAGTAGCAAAATCAGTCGAAATGGCCTGATGCAAGGTCATAAGCTGTCTCTCTTCTAAGACAGTGACTATGCGTGCTGGATTAGGCCCAGCTCTCCCACACGCCCTTTCCAGTCACTTTCCCCGTGCCCTGATAACAAAGAACAGTTACTGTGTGCTCAGCACTGTCTAAATTTTATTTATATACACATATATGATTATATTAATATACAGATATTTATATATAAATATATAGTAATATATACAATTTATATATGTGACATGTGTTATATAATTACAAAACTAATATGTAATTACATTTATATATAATTTTATATAATTATCTATATATATTTTACTTCACACATAATTTCAGGCAAAGAATAGATTTTTGACAATTGGAATGGGTGAATTTAAGGGCAGGATGAGAAAAAAATACTGGAATTTTATTGGATGCTAACTTAAGAAGGAGAATGGAAAAGCAGGATCAGCTCAAAAAATTCATGGGTGGATATGAATGAAATAAGGATTTGCAAAAATAAATCACGGAGCCAGAGGCAGATAAATTATTAGCCCAGGGGGATTTAAAAATACTGAAATTAAAAATAACCAAAGAACATGTATAGTATTAAATTTTTAAATGGATTTCCCTCCAAGTTTTGAAATAAAATTAATATTTTTTGTTTTTGTTTTTAGATATGGTCTCATATAACCCAGGTTGGATGCATACTCATTTTGCACCTGAGCTGGCTTTAAATTTTTGCTTCTCCTGCCTCTGCCTTTCAAGTGCTAATATAACAGACTGACCAACTTCTGGGACCACACAGACTAAATAAATATATGCTTTTTTTGGTATGGTCCTAATGATACCTCTAAAAGGCTTCGCTAAATAGTTGAACAGAGCATTGTTCTGGAATGTCCATAGCACCAGTCCTTTGGAGAAACCAGTCAGCGCTTCAGTGACTATTGCATGACAGTGTTTCCCCCCCAGCAGGTCTGCATCCAACCTGGCTTTAGACAGACAGGCTCTAAGCCAGGCATGCGGCGGGCCTGATGATCATCCAAATCAACCCAGAAGGGGATTCCCTGCTTCTGTGTTATGGGCCGACTCTTGCGCCCTAACCAAGCCAATAATATGTGCTGAGCAGTTGAAAACAAGAAAGGAAGATTGGAAGAAATGTCCACCTTCTCAAAATAACCCAAGTTCTGTCAATTATCCCCTTTACCCGCCCTCTGACTGCTTGGCTTCCCCTTTCAACAAACACCAAGGCCACTCTGAAACAGTCCCCTCCCTCCCTCCTTACGGACTTTTCTCCACTGGTGAGAATGAGCTGTCTGCACTTCCTGCTTCCACAGTTGTGCCTCTGACGCACCTCAAGCCTCCGCTCTGGTTTCTTTCCACAACTCTTCATTCCCAACAAGCTCACCAGCGACTTCCCAGTCAGCATAATAAACGGTCCATCCCCTTCCCAGCTCACTTACCTACTCTGTGCCATCTACCAAGACATTCCCTTTCTTCTAGAGAGATTTAACTCTCTGGCTCCCAGGATAAACGTTTCTCTTCTACTTTGCACTAAACTTCTGGTGACCTGTCTCCAAACATTCTACAGTCCTCGGGCTCTGCCAGTTGCCACTCATATACTGACATCACTCAAATCTCAACATTCCGTCTTAACCAACAGTCCACCAAATATGAGCCACAGAAACCTCAACACTTCAAAAACCCACTCGTGGCCCTATCTTGCAAACCTGCCTGTTCCTCACAGACCGCCTGGCTTTTCCAGATGCTGAGGGTCCCGTTATTAAACCCGAACGTAAGGCATCCTATCTCAGTCACCATTCTTCCTACAGCTTGCCACTCACGAGTTAGCAAGATGTCTGAGGTCACATCTTCTCTCTCTTGGTGAAAGCCCGACTCCAACCCCTCGCCCTCAGGTCACCCTCAATACTGGCCACCTGAGCATCCTGTCTAACCCACAGGAGCACGTTACTGTTACTCTCCAGCCTAACTTCCTTGCATGGCTCACACACTAATTCTCTCTCCCCTGCTCATGACCACCCTGAGCCCGCTGGGAGCATGGGCCAGTCCAGTTTTGGACAGTTAGGGCTTTGGTGGCCTGTCAAGAGATGTGGCTTTGACATAAGGATCTCGGAAACACTCCAGGTACCTACGATTGTGTGATGTGCCTTCTAAAAGTGAAAAGCACATTCTGAGGCTATCGCAGCCAGGGCAAAAACCCCTAGATTAATGTGCGGCGGGAGAGAGGGAGAGGTGAGCCTATAGAAAGGGAGGGGTGGGTCCGGGAGAATTAAGAGATGCAGTAAAAGAACCGGCCAAGTACTGCGAACAAAGTAACCGCTCCTCAGAATGTCTACAGACTCTACAGCCGGTCAGCGGAAGCCCAGCACGGAAAGGCTGCGGCAAAGCACAGTTCTCTCGCACAAGTGAGTGAGGTAGATGCTTGGAAAATCCACTTTCTATAGAGGAGAGAAATGGCAAAGATGGTCATTCAAAAAGGAGAGCTGTCTTCCAAGCTAGGTACAGCCCCTGCGGATCTTTTGATGGAAGAGGCAGCATTCATTCATTCATTCATTCATGGAGCAGATTCAAAAAAGGGTGAGGAGTTATTTTATTTACCTCTCACAAAGGAGAATGCTATAAAGATTCTCACTCCCAAAGTCAGCTGAAATCCAAATAAAACAACAGTGAACGTACACGCTTGTTGTAGACCTACTGACCTGTATAAAGAAATCTCCAGAAGCTGATGTCCAGCATGTTACCAGAATAAACAACTGACTTGACTTGTCGGGGTAAGTCCTTTGCCCCAAAATTATTGACCCATGAAGTCCCACACAGAGGAGCATAATAACTTGGGCTATGGGCACTGAACCCTACAGGTCCATGTTCAAACCCCTGCTGTGCCATCCTGTCAGTGAGGACCGGTCTTGACTCCAGTGAGGCAGCTCGCCCTAGGAGGGTCAGGTTGCATTGTTAAGGCAGACCTGGGGCAAGAACCTAAGGAGGTCGCTTGTTCTTTCCAGCTACCTACTGACCGGGGCAGCGAGTCCCCTGCTCAGCTATCCCCCCAATGGTTGGGCGCCTTTGTCCCCCCTCTCCCACTCACCAGAGAGCACCCGCAGAAGTGGCCCTTGGGTAGGGGGCAGACAGAAGAGGGGGGTACAGTCTGCGGGGGGTGGGCGCGAGCAGGAGGGGAAAGAGGGGCGGCCGGGTGATGATTGGCTGGGCTATGCCAGGCAGCTCCCGGCCAAGAACAAAAGAGAGCAGGCGGCGGGCGTCCTCGGAGTAGGCGCTCCCACCCGCCGGGTACCGTCTTCGCCGCTGCGGGAGGACGCGCCCACCAGCAGCCCGTGGAGCAAGCCCGGCGGCGCGCGCGGTTTCTCCGAGAAAGCCGGCCGTGCACCTAGGAATTAACCGGCCTGCGCGCAAGGGGAGGGAAACGGGGCGGGCGAGGGGTGGAGGGGGGGAATGCTGAGCGCGCGCGAGAACAATAATAAGATCGTGTTTGCGGTCGCTGCCCGAGGAGGAATTCGGAGGAGGCGCGAGGCCCGGAGCTCGCACGGAACCCAGAAGCTCGGCGGGGAGGCGGCGGCTGCATGAGGCTGGCGACGCGGCTCCCGTGAGCGGCGCGCGGCGGGAGCAGCGGCGGCGGGACTCGGCGCGGCCGGACGCGTGCTCCCCTCCCCCGCAGCCGGGCGGAGATCTGCCTGCCGGGCCTGCGGTGCCCGCCGCCCACCGCTCGCCTCGGCCGCTGCCTCGCTGCTCTCCCTCGTCGGAGCGGCCGCTCGAGCGCCCCGGCTCGAGGCCCGCGGGGAGCGCGGCGCGGTCCGTCGTCTCGCGGAGGGGCGGCCTCCCGGCATCTTCGCGGCGACCGAGGACAGGCGGCCAGGGGGAACGACCGGGATGGCGCGTCCGCGGCCCCGCGAGTACAAAGCGGGAGATCTGGTCTTCGCCAAGATGAAGGGCTACCCGCACTGGCCCGCCCGGGTGAGTACGGCGGCCGCGCGCGCGGGCCCGCCCGCCCACCATTTTCCCTTCATGATGGCGCGCCCGCCCCCTTTCCCCATCACCTCGGCTCGAGCCCGCCTCGCGCCTGGCCGCCGCCTGGGCTGAGCCGCGAGCCGCGCTGCGCACCGAGCTCCGGGCCGAGGCGAAGGTTCCGGGCTGCGCCCTCGCCGGCTCGGCGGCCATCCTGACGCCCACGTTCGAAGGCGGGTCCGGCCGGACAGGCCCGACGTCGCCGTCCTCATGGAAGCTGACGGGGACCGGGAAGCGGGCCCGGGGTGGAGGCGCCGGCTCCCGGCGTGGTCGTGGGTAGCCGCCCTGGTCCAGGCGAACGTCGAGGCAGGTAGGAGAGCGGAAGGCTGTCCCCCAGCCGGCGAGAGCCGGTGACGAGCAGTCCTAGAAAGGGGTTGGTCGTGCAGAGGCCAGCGGCAGTCTCGTGGCAGCAGTCTTCCATCTCGGAGCATCCTTCATCTTCCAGACTTGTTGAGTGTTTCCTGGGCGCGATTCCCTGTGCCCCACCTGCCCTCGATGTCCATGTGCCTCCCTGGTGCCCTGGTTCTTGGAAACTGACACCAAATAGCCTGTCACTGGCTAGTGAAGTCAAGGATCTCCTGGTGCCTTTTCACCTCCATATTTGTTTTAGGTCGGTCCCCGAACATTATTCTTGGCCTCGAACCAAACCCACGACAGCTCTCTTCTTCCTAAATAGCAAGACTGTCGCTAGGTTTTCTCTAGAAAGCATCTGCATTTAATACACGGCGTTCAGTATTTTTATTACGATCCCTGACTGAGGAAGAAGCACTACCGCGTGTGTGCGCACCTTATGTTGGGGGGGAAAAATCGATCACTTTTACCTTTAATTTACTTAAATCTAATAGTTGGCAGTTGACTGACTGAAATAAATATAGGAAAAGGAGAGTTTAGACAGTTTGGAGACAGTGTTGGCATTCTTAGGGAACAAAAATAGTCAAGGGAAAAAAGCTGACAAAAATTGGGAGCGTGAACTCCTGTGTTGTGTGGTAATGAAGTGAAGATAACAAGACCAAGGGGAAAGTACACCCATTCACACAAGGAAGTGACATCAAGGGGGGCAGGCTGAAATTCAGCGGAGTTGAGGTAATGGATAGACATAGTCATTTTGAAACCGTTTGTTCTGGCATGATTTTAAAACGGAAAGGACACTGGGCCAGGAACTTAGAAGGTCTGGAGAGTGGTTTAGGCACTGTTAGGAACACATCATTTTGACTGCCTGCACATCCCCTCTGTAACTTTAAAATAAGCATCTCCAGAATTCCTTCCAACACCAACAACCTCAGACATCAAGAGGAAAAAAACAGTCTTACTCAGATTCCACTTGGCTGTGATAAGTTCATGTATGAATTCCAAGTCCTTAAATAAGGCAGTTTCAAAGTAGAATTACTGGTTGTTATTGTTTGGTTGTTTGTTTGCTTTAATCTTTCAAAAATAATGTATAATACTTGAAGGGCAAGATTGGTAACCTTAGGGGTCTTTTAGAGAGTCCCTGTATGTACTCACCAAGCAAACAGCTCTGTGAGGTTGTATGTATTTACTCAAAAGTGGAAGGTCACAGTCATGCCATAGAATCTTGCCATGGAAAACTATCTTCTGAGGAACAAAAAGAAAATACTCAACAGTCTCATTAACATCCTGCTGTCGCAGCTGACCACCTGTGGTAATTAGTGAAACAAAACTGCTACGGAAGCATTTCTAGTTGTACAAAAAAAAATTCCTAGAAGGTATAATTCCAAACCAATATAAGAAGAGAACCGAGAAAGCAAAAGCCATTAGGTTTTCAGATTTAAACGATGCATGGAGGAAAAGTCCATGGTTCACATTTACCTTTTTTTTTTTTTCCCCCTGGAGCTGAGGACCAAATCCAGGGTCTTGGCTTGCTAGGCAACTGTTCTACCACTGAGCTAAATCTCCAACCCCCAACACCCCCACATTTACCTTCTGAAGAAACGTTCTAAGGCTCACAAAAACTATCGCAACATTTTGCATTTTTCAAGTAAAGGTAAAGATTAGGAGAAAACTTACTTGGAGGCCCTACTCTTGATTAATTCTTGATCACATATGTTCTCATTTTCATCTCACCTCTATGCAGGATTACCCTCCTCCTATACCTGTTTCTGACTTTGAAGGCTAATATCTTAAAAATGCTAACTGGAAAATGAATCTTATTTGCATTTCCAATATTTTCACCTTATATAAAAGCTAGCAATACATGAGGCCCCAAAGAATCAAACCTAAGGTGGGAAGGTAGGTTTTTTTTCACACTGTAGGAAGGAGCTTTTGAAAAGCCAGAGCTGGTCCATAGAAGAATGGAAGAATAATTTCCTTGCTTCTGAGGAAGATGTTTGGTTCAGGGAAGCACCTTGTGAGAAGTGTGTGCATCCTGTGTCAACAGGATGCATAGGAAGAGTTGGATTCCACTCCTGGCGGGCCTTGATGCTTAGTGGTCTGGCTCTACTTTGGTAATCTCTGCTGTGTTTCAGTTTAGTAATAATTCTCGCTGTGGAGAGCTCATTAGTCTCCTTTGTCTGTGCTTTCATTTCCTACAGTCCAAAAGTCCAGTACAGTGCCATACAATATTTTGAAAGACAACATTCAAATGACTTATATTATAGTAAATTGTTTTAATTATTCTACTTTATTGTTCCCCTTTACCTAATTTATAAGTTGAACTTTTTCATAGTTATTTGCATTTCAAGAAAAAAAAAAGATGATGTTATAGAATTTGGTACTGCCTCATTTTAGATATTCACTGTGAATCTTGAAACGTACCGAGATAAGGAGCTACTATATCCCAAAGCAGTGTGCTTGAGCAAGTGTCCCTACTTTTTCCTTTATAAATTTATAACTTATACTGTACCATTATACCATTTTAAGTTCATATCTGGCAGTTTTCAGCTCTTTCATAGATGTGTTAATTTTCTCAATATTTTACCATGAAAAATGGTAAGAGAAGTTCAATTATACAGTGAACATCCATGTATCTTTCACCTAGATTTTATCCATTATACTGTAGTTTATCATCTCATATATCAACCAATCCTTTTATCCATATAGCAGCCTACCTTAATTTGATTTATTTCAACATAAGTTGTAGACATTATTGTAATTTACTCTTAGACAGTTAAATATGCTTGTCATTAACAAAAGGTCAACATATTTAATGAATCATTTTTTTCCTTATGAGGCAACATTTACATAGAAGGAAGCTTAAATGTGCATTCACTAAATTTAACCAATATATACCCTAGATTATATGTGACAAAATAAAAATACCTACCAAGATATAAATTAGTTACAGTAACTACAAAACTGTTTCTTCCTGGCAGACCTGTCTTCCTCCCTTTTCTCCCACCATTTGTCTGTGGTTGTTTGTTTGTTTGTTTTGAGACAGGGTTTCTCTGGCTGTCCTGGAACTCACTCTGTAGACCAGGCTGGCCTTGAACTCAGAAATCTGCCTGCTTCTGCCTTCCGAGTGTTGGGATTAAAGACATGTGCCACCATTGCCTGGCTATGTCTGTGTTATTTTAACATTAAATAACAACTATTTCTTCGACTGCTGTATAGGCTTTAAAAACTAGTTCATTTGGGCATAAGGATTTGCTAGCTTAATATTAAAAAAAAAATGTGCACTAGACAAGGATCTGAACTTTTGATTGAGTATCCTGTTGGTAAAATTGGAGCATATATCCCTAATATATGTAAATTTATCTTAAAGTATAATACATCCTTTTATTTTATACTACCACTAGGTACATTATAAAATAAACACCAAAATGATTCAAAGGGGATGAGGTAAAGATATTTTATGGTTCAAATGTTTTATTGTCAAAATATTAACAGTAACATATTAGTTCCAGATTTTTAAGCCTTAGTTTTTAGAATATTTTTATTTTTTTATTGGATATTTTATTTATTTACATTCCCAATTCCCCCCCCCAGAAGCTCCCATCCCCTCCCCCCTCCTGCTTCTATGATGCTGTACCCACTCCCATCTCCCCACCCTTGCATTCCCCTACACTGGGGCATCAAGCCTTCATGGGACCAAGGGCCTCCCACTGATGCCTGACAAGGCCATCCTCCACTACATACGTAGCTGGAGCCACGGGACTCTCCATGTGTGCTCTTTGGTTGGTGGTTTAGACCCTGGAAGCTCTGGTTGTTCTTCCTATGGGGTTGCAGACCCCTTCAGCTTCTTCAGTCCTATCTCTAACTCCTTCATCAGGGACCCCATGATCAGTTCAATGGTTGGCTGCAAGCATCTGCCTCTGTATTTGTCAGGCACTGGCAGAGCCTCTCAGGAGACAGCCATACCAGGCTCCTGTCAGCATGCACTTCTTGGTATCCACAATAGTGTCTGGGTTTGGTGACTGTATGCAGGATGGATCCCCAGGTGGGACAGTCTCTGTCTCTGCTCCACACTTTGTCTCCATATTTGCTCCTGTATTTTGTTCCCCTTTCTAAGAAGGACCGAAGCACCCATACTTTGGTCTTCCTTCTTGAGCTTCATGAGGTCTGCAAATTGTGCCTTGGGTATTCTGAGCTTTTGGGCTAATATCCACTTATCAGTGAGTGCATACCATGCGTGTTCTTTTGTGATTGTGTTACCTCACTTAGGATATTTTCTAGTGTTATCCATTTGCCTAAGAATTTTATGAATTCATTGTTTTGATTTGCCTAAGAATTTTATGAATTCATTGTTTTTAAATAGTTGAGTAGTACTCCGTTGTGTAATTGTACCTCCAGTGTCTGGCTATTATAAATAAGGCTACTATGAACATAGTGGAGCATGCGTCCTTGTTATATGTTGGAGCATCTTTTGGGTATATGCCCAGGAGTGGTGTAGCTGGGTCCTCAGGTAGTAAGTACCAATGTACAGTTTTCCGAGGAACCGCCAGACTGATTTTTAGAGTGCAATCCCAACAATGGAGGATTATTCCTTTCTCCACATCCTCAGCTTTATCTGTTGAAATTAAACACAAGCCTACTTTGTGGCCTAGCAGTCTGTTGTCTTAGAATCAAGAAAAGATAAATGTTTATGTTCAGCGAAAAGTATCAGCACCCAGCAGCATATTTATAATAGACTAGTAGAAACAACCAAATGCCCCTGAGAGGAGACTCTGTACTGTGCCAAGTATTACTGATACAGATACCCACAAAAACTATAAAGGTGAGCCAGAGAAGGCCAGCATGACAGTAGACTGAGTAGAATCCTCTTTATCTAATGTTCAGAAACAAAGCTTCACGGTGATGGTGAGCATGCCGTGGGGGCCGCGCTGCAGCTTTCCTGTGCCTTCATCTCCTGGTGCTGGATAAGCCAGGGCGCACGGAAAGCTTGTCAGGAATTCTGTTGTAATTTCATATGAGGTGAGGAGACAGAAAGTGGTCCTATAAGCTACATGGATTAGAGGTCACCGTTTTTAGTATTCAGTGTTTTGTTTTCCTTCTTCTGCTGGAGATTTGGCCCAGTGGCAGTGCTCACTTAGCCAGGGGAGCCCCGAGTTCCATCCCGGGCACTGGAAGACAGAGAGAAGCAGGCTTCATTTGCCACTTCACAACTTCCTCAGGTCTCCTCAGTTCTGGTCCAGTTGGTTTCCTGCTTGCATTTGTCTCTCTGCCCCTTTCTCACCGGATCACTCGCTTGCATTTGTCTCTCTGCTCCTTTCTCACCGGATCACTCGCTTGCATTTGTCTCTCTGCCCCTTTCTCACCGGATCACTCGCTTGCATGTCTCTCTGCTCCTTTCTCACCGGATCACTCGCTTGCATTTGTCTCTCTGCTCCTTTCTCACAGGATCACTCGCTTGCATTTGTCTCTCTGCTCCTTTCTCACTGGATCACTCGCTTGCATTTGTCTCTCTGCTCCTTTCTCACCGGATCACTCGCTTGCATTTGTCTCTCTGCTCCTTTCTCACTGGATCACTCGCTTGCATTTGTCTCTCTGCTCCTTTCTCACCGGATCACTCGCTTGCATTTGTCTTTCTGCTCCTTTCTCACTGGATCACTCGCTTGCATTTGTCTCTCTGCTCCTTTCTCACTGGATCACTCGCTTGCATTTGTCTCTCTGCTCCTTTCTCACAGGATCACTCGCTTGCATTTGTCTCTCTGCTCCTTTCTCACAGGATCACTCGCTTGCATTTGTCTTTCTGTTCCTTTCTCACAGGATCACTCGCTTGCATTTGTCTTTCTGTTCCTTTCTCACAGGATCACTCGCTTGCATGTCTCTCTGCTCCTTTCTCACAGGATCACTCGCTTGCATTTGTCTCTCTGCTCCTTTCTCACTGGATCACTCGCTTGCATTTGTCTCTCTGCTCCTTTCTCACTGGATCACTTTGGGTCATGTTTTGGATCTGTCTCAACCTCTGTCACTTGATAGAACTTTACAGAAAAACATTTTCCTTACCCTTCTGTATTGCTTGAAGTCCTGAACTCTTACTGGAATTTTGTTGGGTATTTCTTCTGTGTAGGGCACAGTACTAGGTACAATTTAAAATTTAGACTAAATTTGTGACATGGTAAAGCCGTAAGTATCAAGTATTTGTCTAACCTTTACTGATGTGAACCTTTGGAACATGTTGGTTCCTTACCGTAACACTGTCCAGGAGGCGGTGTTGTGCGCTTGCTTGTCTGCCTTTGACCGTAAAGTACTAGTAGATAAGACTTCCTTTCTGGAAAGCAGGCCACACATTTTCAAGAATTTAAGTTCTCGTAAATCTCTGCATAAAGAAAGATATCTACAGTGTTCACTATGTACACGAGTCCAGAGAAGTTATCTTCAGGTAGTAAACAGCACAGGCCTTTTCCCCAAGGGGCTTGACCTTGCCAAGAAATAGGTGGGTTGTCTCATTCTTTTACATAAACTGAAAGCAAATAGGCAACTTAAATTCTTAATACCAATCTGTGCATTCCTTCTCATAAAATCTCTAAGGTACTGTTTATGATTCTTTTGGAAGGTGACTGATAGTTTAGAACTGTATACAACTTCATTAGAAGTGTCCATGAGCTGGGCGGTGATGGCGCACGCCTTTTATCCCAGCACTTGGGAGGCAGAGGCAGGCGGATTTCTGAGTTGAGGCCAGCCTGGTCAACAGAGTGAATTCCAGGACAGCCAGGGCTACACAGAGAAACCCTGTCTCGAAAAACCAAAAATTAAAATAAAACAAAATAATAAGAAGTATCCATGAGTGTCAAAGCAGTATAGGCTGGTCAGCAGGAGCTCATTTTCTATTGTTAAGAGTATCCAAAGGTTAGACAAGAATCTTTCTGCTTGGTATGGTTGCTGGTGTAGGCCTTTCTGATCACTTCAAGCGTGTTACTGGGAACATGATCTCCAGCTTGGCAGCTGTCATTCATAGACTGGGTAAGGGAAGTATGTAAGAATGGGAAGTGCAGCCCAGCGCCGGTGACGATGACTTAAACTCCAGCACTCTTGAGGCAGGAATTTGAGGCCAGCATACGCTCTCTACAGAGCAAGTTCCAGGACAGTCAGGACTACACAGAAGAACTCTGATTTGAAAAACAAACAAACATATATGTGAAAATCATTTAGGGCAGTTTTGTTTGTGAATATATTTTAAACAAAGTCTTAATTTTGTGTCTTTTAATTATTTTTAATTATTTATCTTTATTATATTTATAAACACCAGTAGACTTTTTTGAAATACCAATGCCCTTCACGATAAGTAGAAATGCTATTTATAAAAGACTATTTTAAAGGCAAATTACTAGTGGCCTTTTCATCTAAAATTTTTGACTCAATACTATAAACTATTTGTACTATTATCAACTTTTAAAAAAGAAAATAGATTGGATTTTATATTGTAGTTACTAGTTTCTCCTAGTAAAAAGCCGTAATATGCTATGCAAACTATTCATTGTAGAGATTACTATCACTGTACCTAGTTATAACCAACCTGAATATGTACTTAGAGTGGTTATAAATTATAATAGTTCCTGTCATACAACATAGGTGATTTCAATTTATAACTATATTACAAGACTCAGAAAATTCTAAATCATTATTTTATTTGATGAGCCTCTATAAATTCTATTTCTGAGTCAAGGGATGTATCTGCATTTTGGAGTCCTGGGTTTATATTACTAAAATTGCTTTAACAGAAAATTTTTGACTCTCACATGTTTATTAGTAAAGAAAATAAAAACTTGTTTTCCTTCTAATTAAAAATAAATAACTCGACTTTTTAAGCATCTAGCATGCATAATGCTCTAGGTTCTATCTTCAGCACCAGTAAATAAATAAATCCGTCAATTTAATAAATGCTCACATGTACCTGAATAAAGTTATTTAATTATGATTATCTCTAAGAGTGTATGTGTATACACACACACACATATGTATGTATTGTGTATTTTTTTGATAATAGGATACGGTAAATATAATAATACTTTTTACTCCTGAGACTTATCTTAAATGCACTAAGGATTATCCAATTAATGAATATCTTATTTTTATTATTGGTTTAAAAGAGTCTCCTATTTTCCAGGCTGTCTTCAAATCCATTCTGAAATAATAAATGACTTTAAATGCTCTTTCCATTGTAAACCCTCTGAGTACTTGGACTGTGGGTGTGCATTACCACGTTCAGTCACAGAGTGCTGGGAGTCAAACTCGCGGCCTCAGGATTTCTAAGCAAACACTCTGCCATCTGTCTTAATCCCTGACTGTTAAGAATGACTCAAGAGGATAGCAAGTGTGACATTAGATTGGATGAAATGACTGAAGGAACATTTGAAAATATGTAAGAATATCAGATAGATGGATGGGTGGGTGGGTGGGTGGGTGGATGGATGGATGGATGGATGGATGGATAAATAAGATGGATGGATGGACAGACAGATGAACAGATGAATGGATGGAGTCCAGCATCTATGAAATTGACAATCTTAAATCATAGAACATTCATTATAGTGGTTTGTATTATATGTCTCTAGTCCATCTCTTTTAAAGCCCTTTTATTTAAGGTAATATAAAAATAAGGCACTAGTTATGTATTTAGACAAATTAGAGAACTATCAAAATCAATTCTGAGTTAGGTGCACAGTATTATTTACTTAGGTGAAGGTTTCAAAACCTGCATGTGTAAGAGAACAGGTACTCTGAACATCAGGTAGGCTAATTAAGAGTATTTAGTTGCTGGAGCCTTTAAGTTAAGTTGTAAGACTATTTCACCAGTGTAGTTTCTACCAATTTACTGCATTCCTGATCCTGATTCATTTTTCTGAATTTCCCTGCCATCTATATGGTAACCTTTCAGCCTAATTAAAATGGAGTTAATAAATAATTTTCTTTTCTATCTCTTCTCTGCCCAAATACAAATTGATTACAGTTAGTCTGGTAAATAACTATGTGATTACAGAGAACCACATAGAAGGAAAGGAAGGAAGAAGAAAGGAAAAGAAAGATAAATTCAAACCTACAGGATAACATTTTTCAGATACTGAGGAAACCAAGCATCTGTTTTACTACTGTTTAGGTCTACTAGGCTGGGTATTCCTTTCACAACAAGAAGGATGATAACATCTCAAATCATTTTCCTGGAGATTCACTATTAAATTATGCATGAAAGAACTATTAAGTTACTAGTCAGTTACCTCCTAAGAGCACCCAACTCTCTATTTAGTAATGCAAAAAAAAAAAAAAAAAAAGGCTAGTAAAAATCTCAGTAAATGTTTTGTATTGCTTAGTGGGTCTGTTTTTCAGCAGTTTCCTTGTGATTTTATAATTATTTTGGCACTAGGTTCTGGGAATTGTGGGACCTTCCTATTGTAAGATTTTCAAGTGTAATGAACCATTTCTAGAGAATCCACATAGCTTCAGAATTTGGTAGACAAGACATGGCCATTTTGGTGCACAAGTGGGTCAATAAATGAACCAGTCAACCTTCCTGTTTGGTCACTGGGACACAAGCTCCATAAAAATGCTGATGGTAGTTTAAAAAGTGCTGTCCAGTTTCCATAGAATGGTGTGCATAGTCAGCGATAGCAACAGTGCTTCTCGTGTGGGCACTAGAAAATCCTTGGTAACACAGTAGTAATTTCTAATGCAAGATATGCTTAAGATTGAAGTTATTAAAAGTGTGGTTCAGTAGTGCTTAGCACATATAAAAATAAGCTTCTCAAAAGATTGAAAAAATTTTGTAGGCAGGAATGTCAGAAAATAACTCAGCTTTAGAACTCTCCTTTTTTGATTCTGAAGTAGAAACTTTGTACTAGTGACATCTTTTAATTTTAAAGGAAATGCATATCTAGAGTAAACAATATTATAAATTCTCAGTGAATTTTTGAATTCACATGTTGAATTGATTGAAAATGAATTTTCTCTCTACCTCTTTGATTTTCAGTATGAGACCAACTTTGTCAAACAAAGTAAAACTTTCTACTTTATTGGACTGCTATATGATTAACTCACTGGTTTTCAAGATGTAGACTCTAAAAAATGAGTAATTATTGCTTTACTTAGGGTGGTTTTTTGTTTGTTTGTTTGTTTTTGCTATATTCCATAGGAAAAAATAAATGCTCATTCCCAGCACACACACACTAGAATTCTTTCCAATCCATACTTCCTACATATAATGCAGCCTGATAGTTTTATATTTAATTTGATGTAAGGTTACATTGAATACCAGTAAATCAGTTTTTACTCATTTAAAAGCACACTTTTGTACTGTTAGGCAAAGGGGAAGTTAATCTATTGTGTGTTATATGTGTCTATATGGAATAATTATTAGGTTTTAAGAATAATGATTTACTAACATTCCTGAATTGTGTATTTTAATATAACTACAGTCTTATGTTAAAATCATAAAAAAAATGAAAATGATACTGTGTTAAATCTTTTAATCATCCAGACCTATATATTCCTTGTTCTCAAAAGGCTCTAAAATTCAAGCTCAAACTTTTCTACTTTCCTCTTCTTTCTAATTTTTTAACTAATATATTTATAACTACCTCAAAGCTGTTATAATTTTATGTATTTCGCATGTTAAGAGTAAAAAGTACTATGTATTTACTAATTGCTATTTATGCAGAGTCTGACTGTATAATGTTCTTGCTAATATTGAGGCTCTGGAATTTGCTTGGGTTTACAGTGCTAAACTGTTAAAGTGTCAGACCATCTGTGACTAAGGAGGAAGAGTTTTGTTATGTTCATAAAAGACAGGTTTGTGGAATACAGATGGTGGAAGGAGAGGACCAGTTCTGAGAGTTACCCTCTTACCTCTACAAGCACTAGAGCGCTTAAACACTAAATAAGTAAATGTGTGGGGGGGAAATGTTTAAAGGAGAAAATATGAAGCATTTATATAGTATTTGTGCACTACTACTCAGCACAGAAGCCCTATATAATATTACTATACCTCCTTTTACATATGGAAAAAACCTAAAGTCTAGAGAGATTCTAAGTATCTCCCCTTAGTTGCCCAATTATAGTAATTGATATACTGAAAACTGTCTCTAGTACTTACTTTAAACACAGTGCTTATATCTGGCAATACAAGTTTATTCATCTTTTTCATCCAAAAGCTATTGAGCACCCATACACTGGTCTAGAGACAGGGCTTATCTGCTTGGGATCTGACGAAGACCCTGCCTTTAGGCATTGCTTAAGGAGATGGTGTGTGCTGCCAAGTATGTGGAGTACAGAGTAGATTTTTCTGTGTCACACAGAATATTCTGAAAAAAGCCCTTTAATAAAATGGCATTTAAATACAGACCCTTAGAGAAAGATCACTAAATCCTGAATGAGCCTACTTTTACATTTTGTTCTATTGCTTCTTCCCTTTCTGCAGGCAGTTTTGAAAACTTTAATAAAAAGTTAAAAGGTGGTACTTTCTGAAATGTAAGGTTTAAGGTTTGTTGTTTTAGAGGTGAGAAAATTAAAATGTATTAATCTAGGCAACCAACTAAGTTGCTTAGATTACACTCAGTTAATAGGAAGTGCTTTGCTGAACGTGGTGCTCTTATCTACCCGTGAAACAGAGGAGGAAGTGAGAGTAAGAGAAGTCACTGTGCTTCTGACAGTCAGAAAGCGTGGCACATTACAAGGCTGCAAAGAAAAAGACCACCATTCCAACTGAAGAGTCTCAACAAGACAAAACTTGACTCTTAACCAAGAGGGTATGCCACTCACAAAAGTAGAAGAGCAAGGGGGTTCAGGAAGTGCACCTAAAGTTTCTTCTAATGCAGGTGGTGACTGTGTCTTTCCCCATTGGCTGGAGTCCAGTCCCATAGTCTTTTCACGATTGGCTAGTTTAAAAAGAATCCACGTAAAAGAAATGGAGAAAAGCTGGTTGAGGTGTGCAGCTTCATTCATTTAAGATCTGAGAATGCCACACGACCTTTGTGTAAACAAAGGTTTTGCCCAGTGGGAGTGTTTTTAAAATTTGCACTAAAGTTCTAACAGGTAGGGGAAATAAAAAGACTTGAATTCCTTGTCAGAAACACAAATTTTACAGTGTTTGATAGAAAAATTAAAATTAATATTTAATTTTTTTTACACTATGTGGCTCAGGCCTAGAACTTTTAGCTTTTCTACATCAGTTCCTTGTTAATAGAGCATGTACCAGTTTAATAACCATGCACAAGTGAACGGTTTAGTAATGTAATATCACCATCTATCTTTAGATCTAGAAATTATTTCCTCCTATAAAAATGAAACTCTGTGTCCATTTAATAGTAACTCTCCATTTCCTACCTGCTAACCCCTGGCAACAGTCTCTATGTATGTGATTTGTCCAGGCATCTCATAGAAGAATTATACATTATATACGTTTTTGTGACTGGCTTATTTCATTTAGCATAATGTTCTCCAGATTCATCCATGTTGTGTCAGAATTCTTTTCTCTTTTAAAGACCAAATAATGTTCCTTTGTGTAAGTGAAGCATTGGAGTCCTAGGACAGAGGATAGATTCTATGGAGGACTAGTAGGTATAGCCACTTACCCTCCAAAATAGAAAAGGTTATGATTAAGTATTTCTTAATCAGGGTTACTTACCATTGCTGTGATAAAACACCCTGGTGGAAAGCAAGTCAGGGAGAAAGGGTTTATTTGTTAGCTCATTACACTCCCCACACACACCTTATTTATTAGCATTATAATACCTCATCCGTATTGACATTAGCTTTCTAATCACAGAACTCACAATCGTGTGACTTTAAAACTGTACCATACATTGATAATTTTTCCTTCTTACTTATTCTGTCAAAAGCATATGTCCATCAAAATAATTTTTACTTTGTTTTGTTTTTTTTATGTTAAAGCTTTTGAAAGATAGCAAAACTACTTTTGTATTTTACCCTTAAAAAGAGATACTTTACAAAGGGATGCATTAAATCCTTAGAATGGTATTATTACTACTGTAGGTTAAATTTTTGAGGTATTCGAGACTATGAAATTTGTGCATTGATTCAGTGATTTTTGCCATTTGTCTAGTATTTTCTAGTACATATGTTGCTGTTTACAGAGGTAAATAATCCTAAATCTGAAATTATATAAGGTATCTCTCTCATTGGTCTTTGTACTATTTCTTCCTTGCCCAGAAGATTTGTGCTCTTTTGTGTTGATCTTCATCTTCATCCAAAGCTATTCTTTTTGGCACCTTACCAACATCTATGCTTCTTAAAATGCTTTTAATCAGTGAAGAAAATTAGAATGTTAATAATGTTGACATAAAATGTGAAAATCCAGACTGAAGTCTATAAAACCCCAACACCTAGAATCAGTGCTGAGAAGAGACTAACCAACAGAGCCAGACTTTGAGGCATATAGCCAAACTAAAAAAAATAAATTTTTAGAGATAAAATGATAATTAATGAAGTATATTGTAGGAAAGTTAACTTTCTGAAACATGAATGCCAAAAGACAGAACAAATAGTTTAATGTTATCAGGAAAAAGCTCTAAATTTACTTTAAAAGAAAAATCTGCATTTAGAGCTAGGTAGTATTTAACATGTTTTACAAAACACATTGTTAAAGTCTTAGACTTATAATTCTGAGTAGTCCCAATCAATGAACTGTGTTGGGATTTTGGATTTTGATTGGATTTCAATTCCATCGTGCATTAATATGGAAAGAATTGACATAATAGTGAGGTTTCTTACTCATGAATGTAGTTTATCTATGTCTCTGTTTATTCAGGCCTTTAAATGTCTTTATAATTTTCTGCACATCTGTTTTAAATGCATTTTAATCTTGTTTAATTTTTTCTCATAGTATGTGTGTTTCATTTATATTTTTTTTCTATTCTTTGAAATGTATGTAAAAATATGAGATGGTCAAGACAAAACGTTTCTAAACAATATTTAAATGATGGGACTTTATAAGATAGCAAAACATAGAAATTTTCTTTTATTTTAAGAATATTTTTATTATATATATTCTTTATTTACATTTGAAATGTTGTCCCCTTTCCTGGTCCCACACACACACACACCCCACCTATAACCCCCTAACCCATCCCCCCTCCCTCTGTTCTCCAATTCACCCACTCCTGCTTTCCTACCCTGGCATTTTCCTATACTGAGGCATTGAGCATTCTCAGGACAAAGGACCTCTACTCCAACAAGGCCATCTTCTGCTATATATGCAGCTGGAGCCATGGGTCCCTCCATGTGTACTCTTTGGTTGGTGGTTTAGTCCCTGGGAGCTCTGGGGGTACTGGGTGGTTCATATTGTTGTTCCTCCTATGGGGCTGCTAACCCCTTCAGAAAGCATGCAGCATTCTACTTCACAATATAAATTGTCTTCCGAAGTGGCTGGACCCTTACACAATCCATCAGTTCTGTTAAAGAATCTCTTTGGAGTTACATCACCAGCAATTTATGATACTTACAAATTTCTTAATTTCTGGCATTACCATAGTGATACTAATTTGCATTTCTGCAAGCACTTTTAATAAACTTAGACATATGTACTTCTTCAATGAAATGGATGTTCATGCAGCTTTTCTCGTTGTCTTTGTCTACCTGACTCATTAAATACACTCAAAGAGCTTTACAGGTTCCATGTACAGTGAGCATCCTTTTCAATCTCATTTACTTTTGCAATTATATTATGGAATTTTTTAAAATTTATTTTTAGTGAGCTCAAATCTACCAATCTCTCCTTTTATATATAGAGAGTGGGGTGTTGTGTGAGATGCAATGTGTGCTTTGAGCTTTAGTAAAGTTTCTTTTATGAATGTGGGTGCCCTTGCATTTGGAGCATAGATTTAAGAGTTCTTCTTGGTAGATTTTTTCTTTGATGAGTATGAAGTGTCCTTCCTTATCTTGTTTTATGACTTTTGGTTGAAAGTTGATTTTATATGATATTAGGATGGCTATTCCAGCTTGTTTCCTGGGACCATTTGCTTGGAAAATTGTTTTCCCGTCCTTTATTTTGAGGTAGTGTTTATCTTTGATACTGAGGTGTGTTTCCTGTATTCAGCAAAATGTTGGGTCCAGTTTACATATCCAGTCTATTAGTCTATGTCTTTTTATTGGGAAATTGAGTCCATTGATGTTAAGAGATATTAAGGAATAGTAATTGTTGCTTCCTGTTATTTTTTATGCTATTTTTTTGTTTGTGTGGCTATCTTCTTTTCAGTTTGTTGAAAGAAGATTAGTTTCTTGCTTATTCTAGGGTGTAGTTTCCTTCCTTTTGTGGGCATTTTCCATCTATTATCCTTTGTAGATCTGGATTTATGGAAAGATATTATGTAAATTTGATTTTTGTCATGGAATATCTTGGTTTTCTTAATCTATTGTAATTGAGAGTTTTGCTGGGTATAGTAGTCTAGGCTAGCATTTGTGTTTTCTTAGGGTCTGTATGAGATCTGCCCAGGATCTTCTAGCTTTCATTGTCTGTGGTGAGATGTCTGGTATAATTCTGATAGGTCTGCCTTTATATGTTACTTGACCTTTTTCCCTTACTGCTTTTAATATTCTTTCTTTGTTTAGTACATTTGGTGTTTTGATTATTATGTGCCAGGAGAACTTTCTGTTCTGGTCCAGTCTATGTGGAGTTCTGTAGGCTTCTTGTATGTTCATGGGCATCTCTTTCTTTAGGGTAGGAAAGTTTTCTTCTATAATTTTGTTGAAGATACTTACTGACTCTTTAAGTTGGGAATTTTCACTCTCTTCTATACCTATCATCCTTAGGTTTGGTCTTTTCATTGTGTTCTAGATTTCCTGGATGTTTTGAGTTAGGAGATTTTTGCAGTTTGCATTTTCTTTTTCTTTTTTTAAGTATTTATTTATTTTATGTATATGAGTAGATTGTAGCTGTCTTCAGACACACCAGAAGATGGCATTAGATCTCATTACAGATGGTTGTGAGCCACCATGTGGTTGCTAGGAATTGAACTCAGGACCTCTGGAAGAGCAGTCAGTGTTCTTAACCACTGAGCCACCTCTCCAGCCCCAGTTTGCATTTTCTTTGACTGTTGTGCCAATGTTTTCTATGTGCACCTGAGATTCTTTCTTTTATCTCTTGTATTCTCTTATTGATGCTTGTATCTATGACTCCTCCCGGAGGAATTTAGGTACGGAGAGCTGTGGTACAGGGACAACTCTGTGCTCACAGGTATGCAGGCACTACTGGGAGACCAGCTGTCCTGGCAGTATTTGTGTATGTAGCTCTGTGTTCCAGGATCAGCTTTGGGCGCAGACAGAAATCAGAAGACTCCTGTCCCAGGCTGCCCCTGGGTTTCTATGTCCTTAGGGTTCAGGGCAGATTCCTCTGAGGAGCAGGGGTGTTCCTACCTGCACTCACGGATCTGTCAGCACTCCTGGGAAGCTAGCTAGCTCCCTGTGCCACTTGGGTATGGAGCCCTGTGTCAGAGAATCTTCTCCAGCTGCAGACAGAAACCGGAAGGCTCCTGTCTCCAAAAATTTTCAAAGAGTAATTATAGACAAGGTAAGATAGTTTAGACTCAGAAAAAGGGGATTCAGAATCTGGTCCATAGATGATGCAGTCCACAGTAGGTGACAACTGTGGGATTATAAATAGGGAGTGTTTTAAAGTGATGCTGACATCTTAGCTAGTCATATGCATTGTTTCAGAGTTTTATTTTATTTTGTTTTTGACAAATAACCGAAACAGTCTAAACAGCATTTGATTTTGTTCACAGCATTAGATATTTCAGTCCGTAGTCATCTGGTTGTGTTGGTGCCTGAATGAAGAAGAGCATCATAGTAAAGGACATGATAGAACAGAGCTCTGCTTACTCAGTGTAGCCAAGAAGCAAGTGGGGAGTAGCAATGTGGGACCAGGGACAAGTTCCTACCCTTCAAAGGCATGCCTCCAATTACCCACTTCTTCTAGCTAGCCTACAGATCCATTCGCTTCCGGTAGTTAATTTGTTGATTAGGTCAGAGCCTCATAATCTAATCATCTCTAAAAATGCCCTCACAAGCATACCCAGAGAAGTTCTTTCCTAATTTCCTGGGTATATTTAATCTTAATCAAGTTGACAAGATTAATATCACATCAAATATTCATATGAGTTAACTGTCATAACATCTACGTAAAACCAAGCATCTATACACCTTATACAGATGTCGGGTGAAAGGGTGAAGAGTTTTTAGGACATATATGAGAGTATCATTATGTCCCAGAAGCAGAGAAGAATTTTGTGACAAGACAGAGGGGATGAACTATAAAAGGAGAGATTGGTAGATTTGAGCTCATTAAAAATAAATTTTAAAAAATTCCATAATGTAATTGCAAAGGTAAATAAGATTGAAAAGGATGCTCAGTATGCATGGAACCTGTAAAGCTCTTTGAGTATATTTAATGAGTCAGGTAGACAAAGACAACAAGAAAAGCTGCATGAACATCCATTTCATTGAAGAAGTACATATGTCTAAGTTTATAAAAGTGCTTGCAGAAATGCAAATTAGTATCACTATGGTTGTGTTTTGGAACCATAGTAATATGGTATGGGAATGCCAGAAATTAAGAAATTTGTAAGTATCATAAATTGCTGGTGATGTAACTCCAAAGAGATTCTTTAACAGAACTGATGGATTGTGTAAGGGTCCAGCCACTTTGGAAAACAATTTATATTGTGAAGTAGAAAGTTGCATGCTTTCTGACTCAGCATCTATAATTTTCATGGCACATATATTCCCATTTCTAGAGGACTAGAAAAGTAGCTTAGTTGGTAGAATGAAACACACACACACACACACACACACACACACACACACACACACGATTTATTAGAGTGGTTTATATGCTGTCATCCAAATATTCAATAAAGGATTTTTCCCAGTAGGCCAAGGATATAGTTGTTCAGTCTATGAGACAAGATGTCTCAGCAATCTCAAACTGGTGCTAGAGTCTCCAAGAATCCATAGAGAGTTGTTGGTCTGCAGTCTACACTGAAATCCGGAAGAAGCAGCTTCTAATACTAGTGAAGGAATGAATGCCTTAGCAGCAGGATACATGCATTTGCCTGTAGAGTGTGGGCAACTGGTCAAGAAGCAACGCTTCTTTCTTCCATGTCTTTTTAACTGGGCTGCCACCAAAAGATGTGGTTCAAATTTAGGATAGGCCTTTGCACCTCAGATAATCCAATCAATCCACAGATGTATCCAGTATCTTGGCTGATACCAGATCAGATATAGTCCTGGGTACTAGAGATTAAATGCTGAATGGTATGAAAATGTTTCTGTCCTTGTGAGATGTTTTAGCTAGAACGGACCTATGGATAAGCCAGCAGGCAGAATCACATGTAATTTACTAATGTAACCATGAGAGAACAGGAGATGAAGCAAGCTAAAGAGGGTGCTTATGATGTAACGCTGAGATGAGGACAGGGAGAGAGCGTATGTGTCTGCAGATACAGGGAAGAACTTTCTGAAAATGCCAATGTTTGGACAGACTTTTTTATTCAAAAATCCATACAACTCCCTGAAGGAAAAGTGACAGTGAGGTTGGAGTAGTCGAGAAGGAGTAAGTAGGCAAGTGAGGCTCATAAAGATTCTCCTTCTACAAGGTAGACACAAAAGCCTTAATATGTAGGCTTTTAGATTTTTATAGCCTATTTAGAATTTTGTAACTGGTAAAGCATCATTGGGGATTTTGAACAGGCAATGGAAATCTGATTTATATTTAGGAAATGAAGAATTAGAAGCTAGGTGTGCAGTTAGGGAGGGTAAGGATTGGGGATGTTGAATGAAAGGGCGTTTTTAGAGGCATGTACAAGTGTGGGCCATAGATGACTAACAAGGACCAGGAGAACAGTGCTCTTGGAAAGAAGCAGCTAGTTTGGAGATGTTTCTTAGCAACATAATTGGAAGAAGTTAGTGATGACCAAGATGTACTGCCTTTGAAGATTACATCAACACGGGTTCCCCAGGTTCTGGCAGGAAATGGCGGAGTAGATGGAGATGCGGCCATCAGCAGGTCAGGCCACAAGCTCACATTTTTAGAACAACCTCAGGATGTGATCAGAGTCTTAAAAAACTTTAGTATTTGGGTATTTACTCATCAACTTATAGATGACATTTAAAGCCATGACGATCACTACTACAGTAAATGAAAATAGAGGCAACTCATGAGAAGAGGTAGTTTGTGTAGAGTGGTGGTGGTGGTGGGGGGGGTGGGGGTATTTGAGTGATTGATTGATATCCTGGAATTAAAAAAAAAAGTTTCCAAAGACATTGACTGTCTTGGGAACACTATGTACTAAGGACATAGCAAATGTGTCAGAGAATGATTTTTTAAAAAAGGCATTTCTGTAGGGAAATAAAAAAGATGATCTGCATGGGGCAGTTTGCTGAAGGGCAAATTATAATGTTATAATGGCCACTAAAGCTCCGAACAGATGTAACTTTCCCCAACAATCAGAAAATTCAAATGTAAAAGAAAAGTAATGCCCAAATGCTATCAAAGATGGAAAAGGAGGCCATTTTTATACTTCGGTGGAAATGTGAGTTACTACAGCCCTATTAAAAACAATTTTATCTGGCAGGATCAATATAGTAAAAATGGCCATCTTGCCAAAAGCAATCTACAGATTCAATGCGATCCCCATCAAAATCCCAAATCAATTCTTCATAGATCTAGAAAGAGCAATTCTCAAATTCATCTGGAGCAACAAAAAACCCAGGATAGCTAAAACTATTCTCAACAATAAGAGGACTTCTGGGGGAATCAATATCCCTGATCTCAAGCAGTACTACAGAGCAATTGTGTTAAAAACTGCATGGTATTGGTACAGCAACAGGCAAGTAGATCAATGGAATAGGATTGAAGACCCAGAAATTAACCCACAGACTTATGGTCACTTGATCTTTGATACAGGAGCCACAACTATCCAGTGGAAAAAAGATAGCCTTTTCAACAAATGGTGCTGGTTCAACTGGAGGTCAACATGCAGAAGAATGCGAATTGACCCACTCTTATCACCTTGTACTAAGATCAACTCCAAGTGGATCAAGGACCTCCACATAAAACCAGACACACTGAAACTATTAGAAAAGAAACTGGGGAAGACCCTGGAGGACATGGGCACAGGGGGAAAGTTCCTGAACAGAACACCAATAGCTTATGCTCTAAGATCAAGAATTGACAAATGGGACCTCATAAAATTACAAAGTTTCTGTAAGGCAAAGGACACTGTCAGAAGGACAAAATGGCAACCAACAAAGTGGGAAATGATCTTCACCAACCCCACATCCGACAGAGGGCTAATATCCAATATATACAAAGAACTCAAGAAGTTAGACCCCAAAGAACCAAATAACCCTATCAAAAAATGGGGTACAGAGCTAAACAAAGAATTTTCACCAGAAGAAATTCGTTCGGATGGCCGAGAAACACCTTAAAAGATGTTCAACATCATTAGTCATCAGGGAAATGCAAATCAAAACAACCCTGAGATTCCACCTCACACCAGTCAGAATGGCTAAGATTAAAAGCTCAAGAGACAACAAGTGCTGGCGAGGATGTGGAGAAAGAGGAACACTCCTCCACTGTTGGTGGAATTGCAAAATGGTAAAACCGCTCTGGAAATCAGTTTGGCGGTTCCTCAGAAAATTGGGCATGTCACTTCCAGAGGACCCTGGCATACCACTCCTGGGCATATACCCAGAGGATTCCCCTGCATACAATAAAGACACATGCTCCACTATGTTTATAGCAGCCTTGTTGATAATAGCCAGAAATTGGAAGGAACCCAGATATCCCTCAAAAGAGGAATGGATACAGAAAATGTGGTATATTTATACAATGGAGTACTACTCAGCAATTAAAAATAATGAATTCATGCAATTTGTAGGTAAATGGTTAGATCTGGAAAATATCATCCTAAGTGAGTTAACCCAATCACAAAAGAATACACATGAAATGCAATCACTGATAAGTGGATATTAATGAGCCCAGAAGCCCTAAATACTCAAGGCACAATTAGCAAGTCAAATGACTCCCAAGAAGAAGAAAGGAGAGGACCCTGGGCCTGTAAAGATTGGATCCAGTTTTGTAGACCCAGAACAGAGAAATCGTGGTGGGGGGGGGGGGAATGATTGGGGAATAGTTAGGGGGAGAGGAATTATGGGACATATGGTGGGGGAGAACTGGGAAAGGGAAAGTGGAAAGCCTTTGGAATGTAAACATAGAATATAGAAAATAAAATTAAATAAAAAAAGTTTAATGAAAAAAAACAATTTTATCTATGAACAATATCTCTATTTCTTGAGATTGTTACATAAATGTAGGATAAAAGACCCTGAAAAGCAAGGTACATGCCCATCTCTTAGGGAAAAGTGAACATATAGCTCTAAAATCATCCTGTTATTAGTCATTTAAAAAGTTAATTGGTCTATGCCAATTTTAAGAATTTTCATAATGAAGAGCATTTTATAAAATAAAATTTCTTCTTTTTCTTTGTGTGTAATTATCACAGGCACCACTCTTCCCTCCACCCCTCCCCCAAAAACCAGCCCAACACTGTCTAAAACGTTTGTTTATGGTTATGTGTATGGAAATGGAGTAAAGCATACTTTGTTGTAAATAGTATCTACCTGGGATTGAGCAAGTCTAGGAGAAGACAGGAAAGTAAGCCTGTCATGATCAAACATGTCCCATCCATGTAGCATGGATGCACACATGTAGAAGATGCAGATAGTCATCACAATTACAATCTTAGGGATAATTAATTTTAAAGATAAAGTGCTAGTTGGTAAGTACTCACTACCTCTTTATTAACCTTTCAATGTTGGTTTAGATGGAAAAAAATCTTTACATTGGTCAAGATTCAATTCATATTATTTTACTTGTGAGAAATATACAGAAATGTTACTAATTTATGCTTTTCACTAATGTTAATTTCCATGTTCATTTTGTTACTTTCACTTACCATTTTTAACCATCGCCTTTATTTTGGGAATAAACTAAATAATATGAGACTAATAACATACATTGGAACAGTTTAATAGTTAAGTTCACAAATAACTATCAGTGCTTAATTGAGTATAAATTGTGAACACAATTATCTGATATCCTCTACTGTTAAACATATTTGTTCAGTAGACATAGTAACATACTGTTAGGTTTTGGAGAAGAAATACATAAATTATTATTTACTTTGAATCTTAAATGGAAGTGCACTAATACCTGGCAGTTTGTTGGGTACCTGTGTGTTTGCTAACTACCATTCGTAAAATGCTATATCTAACATTGTCAGTTTTCTCGTATGTCCTTAATTTGGTGTTGTGCTGTAATTCAGCTGCTAAGACTTCTTTGTTTTCTTACTTTGTTCTGTTGAAGCTGTTTTGTCATACCTACTTATGTTGTGCTGGCGTTTTCTCTGCCACCTTGAGTAGGTCTGCTAATGAAAAGTCCTGAAGTCACTTCTGGTTTAACACACAGAAATCAATAATTAATATAGTCAATTTTGTGTAATGATTGAAAACTTTGAATTTTATGTTCAGTTCTCCTTCTGAAGTAATTTATACATGCGTCCTGAATAGTGACCTATTACAGTAGGTGAGGAATCAACTGATATTTCTGACCTTCCCTATCTTACAGACCCTTTCCCCCACATCCTTACTAGCCATATTCTTCAGCTTCAGTGGAAGGGAGGTAGAAATGGCAGGAAAGTTTTTTGGGTTTGTTTGGGTACAGAGTGCTGAGCTCTGGGCTTTCTGTATGCTGAACTCCTCTGCTGTTGAGAGTTCTTACCCATACTTGACTAACAACTGTGAGCTGGTGTCTCTGCTGCCTGGACTTGGCAGCTCTTTAAAGCTAATTCTTTGCTTGTGAATTCTTTGCAATTTCTTCTTAATTACTCTGTAATTGTCTTTATATTACTTACTAATCTGTTATGTTACCATTCCAAATTAAATACCTTCATAATAACAGATTACTCTAAATTTAGTAGTTTAAAACAGCACACGTTACTTAATAGTTTCTGTAGGTGTGGATACTTTGGCTCTGCGTCTTCAGAAGAGCACAGTTATCGTAAGGCTCAATATTACTGCCTTTACACACGTGAGCAGTTGGAAGGATTCAGGTTCTCTTGGTTTGTTGACCTAAGGGGTTCATTTTTTTCCTTGTTGTTAGTTAATTAGTTTGTTTGCTTGCTTGCTTTTCAAGACAGGATTTCTCTGTGTAGCCCTGGCTGTCCTGGAGCTTGCTCTGTAGTCAAACTCAGATCCATCTGCTTCTACCTTCCTTGTGCTAGGATTAAAGGTATCACCACCACCACCACCACCACCACCATCAACCTAGGAGTTCGCTTCTTAATAGTTGTTAGTCAGAGGTTGTCCTATACCCTATGCCTTGCAGACTTAAAATATCTGTCCATAGCACAACAAAAGTCATTGTCTGATTAACCTTAGAAATGACATCTAATCATGTTTATCATGTGTTTTACTCATTACTAGTATATAACTAGATCTAGCCTGTACTATAGGAAGGAGATTTTACACATAACAATGACTCTCAGGCATGGCTATCACTAGGCACCATTTTTTAAATTTAATTTAATTTTTCTACTTATTCACATTATATCTCACTCATTGCCTCCCTCCCAATCACCCCTCTCCCACAACCCTTTCCCCACTTCCCCTCCCCTTCTCCTCTGAGCTGGTGGGGGCCCCTCTGGGTATCCCCACCCCAACCCCAACCCTGGCACTTCAAGTCTCTGTGAGTCCCTCCCACTGAGGTCAGACAAGGCAGTCCAGCTAGAAGAACATATCACATGTGCAGGCAACAGCTTTTGGGATATCCCATGTTCCAGTTGTTCAGGACCCACATGAAGATCAAGCTGCACATCTGCTACATATGTGCAGGGAGGCCTAGGTCCAGCCTATGTTTTTGGTTGGTGGTTCAGACAGAACCCCAAGGATCCATGTTAGTTGACTCTGTTGGTTTCCTGTGGAGCTCCTATCCCCTTTGGGGCCTGCAATCCTTCCTCCTATTCTTCCATAAGAGTCCCCAAGCTCCATCCACTGTTGGGCTGTGGGTGCCTGCATCTGTCTGAGTCAGCTGCTGGGTGGAGCTTCTCAGAGGACAGCCATGCTAGACTCCTGTCTGCAAGCATAGCAGACTATCATTAATAGTGTCATGGATTATTGCTTACCCATTGGATGGGTCTCAAGTTAGGCCCGTTATTGGTTGGCCAGTCCCCCAGTCTCTGCTCCATCCCCTGTGCCTGCATTTCCTGTAGACAGGATAAATTTTGAGTTGAAAGTTTTGTGGGTGGGTTGGTGTCTCTATCATTCCATTAGGGTTCCTGCATGGCTACAGGGGGTGTGGCCTCTTCAGGTTTCATATCCCCAGTGTTGTAACAGCTATTACCACCCCTATTGATTCTTGGACACCTCTCTTATCCCAGGTCTTGTACTAGGCACCATTTTTAAAGCAACCTACAATTCTCATACCTACAACATTCCTGGGATCACCTCGTTTTTATTTCCTTAATACAAATAAATGTACATCCTCTCGGTGATCTTTTCCTGGGCATCTTCTAGTGGTACCAGCTTTTTTCCCTTCCTGCAGTCACCACCTTACCTCCAGGTGGCCCTCTTGAACAGGAGTTTAGAGGTCCCATACTGCCTCTTTGCAGGTGAACAATGGAGTTTGATGTTATTTACAGGAATTCCTGGCAGTCTCCCTTGATTTTATGCTGCTGTCAGAATAATAAAATGATTCTGTCTGTAGCATCTCTCAAAGATTTCACAGATTTAAGTCATCTAAAGATCTAGAAGACAACATATCTTGGGCTCTCAAGGGATCTTTCTATAGGTTGGAGTCCTTGGGAAAAGAGAGTCGCAGCATACCAGAATCTTCTCCCGGTCTTTCCCTCTCACCCTTTCTGTTTGTTATGTAGAGTAAAATTTACATGGAGTTTTGAGTGCATTCTTGTCCAGTGGATGATTATTCGCCTCCTTTTGGAATGTACTATTTTTAACTTTGGATCTTCAGCTAAAACTGACACTCAGGTAGCTCTGTTTCCTCATACTGACCTGTGGTATTTGCCTTCTTGCAGCTCTTTTATTTGGGACTATTTACCCTCAATGTCACTAACAAGAAAAAATGGTTGCTAACTATTTTATTAGGCCAAACCCTGAAACCTGATGAAGAGGAAGGGGCAGGCTCATAAAGATTGGGAGAAGAAAGCACTAAATATCTTATTTTAGATTATGATAAATATTGTGTTGTGGGGACAATTTAACTGCTGATAAAATTTTAAGGAAAAGGGATACATATAGGAAAGACTGCTGTTTAAAGGTACAGCACAAGTTATTTTATTTGATCTAGTAAAATCCAATGGTATAACCCTTATGAGAGACTGATGTAACAAAGAGAATGGAAAGCAAAAAATAGTCCCAAATTGGAAAGACATATTTAGATAAAACAAAAAGATGGCAGTATTTATGTAACATCAAAAAGAGGGGTACAAATTGTCATATATCTTGTAACCTGGGTTTACAAGTGTTTCAAATAATTAACTTCATGTGCTCATCTTCATTTAAAATTTTTAATGAGAGGGCACTGGAAAATCAGAATTAGGTTCCCTATTAAAATATACTATAGAAAATCTTGACTATGGTTTGTAAATTTTTGCTGGATAAGAACCTGCTAAGAATCCTGCCTGGGGACCTGGAAAAGAGAAGGTTAAAATTTCTAGAAATAAAGATTCTTTTAAAAAAAATTATACTGCCAGACAGTGGTGGCGCCCACCTTTAATCCCAGCACTTGGGAGGCAGAGGCGGGCAGATTTCTGAGTTCGAGGCCAGCCTGGTCTACAGAGTGAATTCCAGGACCACCAGGGCTATACAGAGAAGCCCTGTCTTGAAAAAACCAAAGCCAATATGTATGTGTATGTGTGTGTGTGTGTGTGTGTGTGTGTGCGCGCGCGCGCACACACACACACACACACACACACACACACTAAAGTATAATAAAACAAAACCTAACACATAGGATTGTTAGCAAGCAAAAGGAAAAGGGCCTGAGAGAAGGCACAAGAAACAGAGACCTACTCATTTAGACTCACAGGAATCCACAAAAAGCTAAACTGGAAACCATAATATACTCAAAGGGCCTGGTGCAAACCTGTGCATGCTGTGCACACTGCCTCAGTCTTTGTGAGTTAACATGAGCTTTAACATTTTGATTTAGAGGGCCTTTTTCTCCACCCCCTCTGGCTCTTACATTCTTTCTGCCTCCTCTTCCACAGGGTTCCCTGAACCCCAAAGGGAGGGATTTGATGAAGATATCCTGTTTAGGGTTGAAGTGTTCCAAGGTCTCTTACTTTCTAATGTCTTCTGTGGGTCTCTGAATTTGTTTCCATCTGTTGCAGGAAACATCTTCCATCTTTCCATCTCTCATGATGGCTGAGCAACATACTGGTGTACAAGTATAGCAAGATATCATTAGTGCTAGGTTTGAAACCTAGGACAAATGATGGAGATGCCTATTTAACATATATTGGACCTGGCCACCAGGTTCTCCCTGCAATCCCCCAGTCCTTGCATGTTAAAGGGCCCTTCTGGCTGGCATGCCTTACCTTAGCTGGGCTGCTCTTTCCTATATACTCCAACCATTTAGGTTTCCTGCTTGATCTCTTTGTACCTTTGGGCCTCTGGCTGTTTATCTGGATCCTTTCTCCCCTCTTTTTCCAATCCTCCTCTCCCTGTATAGCACAGTTCATTCTAGTCATGTCCACTCTGAATTCTCCAGGTAATGTCTGCCTCTGACCACGCTCTCCCTTTTATCTACAGTAAACTTCCTTTACCATATCTAGGAGCAGTCATGTCCTTTCTTTTCCTTTTTAGTTCTTTTTTTCATTCAGTTACAAGTCATTTTGTTATACATATACATATACATATACATATACATATACATATACATATACATATACATATACATATACAATGGGTTGATTTCACCCTAGGTCCCTGGGCTATCTAGTCTCAGGTCACCCAAACAGTGAATATGGGTTCCATCTCATGGAGTGGGCCTTAAATCAGATATTGGTCGGCTGCTTCTACAATCTTTGTGCCACCATTGCCCTAGCATATTTTATAAGCAGGACAAGTAAGGTTTCATGGCTGGGTTCGTGTTTACATTTCTTATAGCAGCATGCAGAGTACCTTCATGTACCAAAGACAGTGGAACCCTGAACTTAAGGTGTAGGTACCAGTTCAACTTCTCCATGTTCAAAGAGTTGTAGGTGTTGTCTTCAGTAATAAGGCCTTGCCATCAGTTTGTGAAGAGCAACCTGTAATCTTGGCAACAGCCTGGGCTGTTTGGAGATTCTCCTAGGACGACTTTGGCCAACAACTTAGATGTAACCCAATCCAGGTACTGGAAGCTTCATTTGGTGACAAGAGATATCCAGTTAGAACTCTGTCCCCCATTACTCGACAATTTATATCACCTTCATATATTCCAGAAGTTTCTACTGTATTAGGTTTCTGCACTACCCCTCAGATGGTCTTTAATGTTAGCTCTCTCCCCCATTCCCTCCCTCATCCCCTGCTCTCTCCCCACTTGATCCACCCTGTTTTCACTCCCTTCCCCATTCTATGTATTCTATTCACTTCTCCTAATGAGATCTATCTGTCTGCTCTAGTCCCCTACTTTATAACTCACCTGATTCTTCTGATTGTAGCTTGGTTAGCATTCATTTAACAGTTAATATCCACTTATAAGCAAATACACACCATATTTATCTTTCTGGGTCTGAGATACCTCACAGTAATTTTTCTTTTTTTAGTTCTATTTATTTGCCTAGAAATTTCATGGTGCCACTTTTTAAACAGCTGAGTCTCCAGTGTGTAAATGTACCACATTCTCTGCATCCATTCATCTGTTGAGGGACATCTAAGTTATTTATAATTCCTGGCTACTTTGAATAGAGCAGCAATGAACTGTTTGAGCAAATGTCTCTGTAGGAGGACAGAGTGTCCTTTGGGTCTAGAACCAAGACTGGTATAGCTGAATCTTAAGGTAAATGGATTCCCATGTTCCCGATGAACTGCCACACTGATTTCCATGGTGGCTGAACACGTTTGCACTTCTGTCAGCAATGGGTGAGCACCTCTCTTACTCTACATCCTTGCCAGCATGAACTGTCACTTGTTTTATAGATTCTGAGGGGTGTAAGATGAAATCTCCAAGTTTTAATTTGCATTTCCTAATGTGCTGGCTACCTTTATGTCAACTTGACAGAAGCTAGAATTATCTGAAAGGAGGGAACCTCAACTGAGAAAATGCCTTCATAAGATCAGGCTGTAGGTCATTTTCTTAATTAGTGATTGACAGGGAAGGGTCCACCTCATTGTGGGGTAGTGCTATTTTTAGGCTGGTGGCCCTGGGATATTATAAGAAAGTAAGCTGAGCAAGCTAATAAGTAACACCCCTACATGCCTTCTGAATCAGCTCCTACCTCCAGGTTCCTGCCATTTGAGTCCCTTCCTGACTTCCTTTGATGATGAGCAGTGATGTGGAAGTGATAAACCCTTCCCTCCCAAAGTTTGCTTTGATCATGGTTTCATCACAATAGTAACCCTAAGAAAGCTGAGGATGTTGTACATTTCATTAAGCATTTCTCAGCCATTTGAATTTCTTCTTTTGATAATTCTGTTTAGATCTGTACCCCATTTTTAATTGGGTTATTTATTTTCTTGATATCTAGGTTTTTTTATTTCTTTATATAATTTGGATATTAACTCTCTATCAGATGTGTCATTGGTAAAAATATTTTCCAGTTCTGTAGGCAATCACTTTGTCTGAATGACAGTATCCCTTGCTGTTCAGAAGCTTTGCAGCTTTATGAAGTCCCGTTTATTAATGTTGATCTTTTTGTTTTGTTTTGTTTTGTTTTTTTGAGACAGGGTTTCTCTGTGTAGTCCTGGCTGTCCTGGAACTCACTCTGTAGACCAGGCTGGCCTCGAACTCAGAAATCATCCTGCTTCTGCCTTCCAAGTGCTGGGATTACAGGCATGCACCATTAATGTTGATCTTAATGCCTGCGCCAATGGTAGTCTGTTCAGAAAGTCTTTTCCTGTGCCAGTGAGTTCAAGGTTATTCCCCTCTTTCTCTTAGGTTCAGTTTTCTGGTTTAATGTTGAGGTCTCTGATCCATTTGATCAAAAGTTGAGTTTTGCAGGGGATAAGTATGGATCTATTTGCATTCTTCTACATGTGGTTGTCCATTTTGATCAGCACTATTGGTTGAAGATAATTTTTTATTTCAGAGCGTATTTCTGACTACTTTATCAAACAGCAAGTGTCCATAGATGTGTAGATTTATGTCTGGGTCTTCAGTTTGATTCCATTGAGCAATGTGTATGTTTTTGTGACAGTACCATGCTGTTTTATTACTATAGCTCTGTAATACAACTTGAAATCGGGGGTTGTGATACCTCCAGAAGTTCTTTTGTCATTCAGGATTGTTTTAGCTATCTTGAGTTTTTCTTATGAAGTAGAAAATGGTCCTTTCAAGATATGTGAAGAATTGTGTTGGGATTTTAATGGGGCCTGTGTTGAATCTGTAGATTGCTTTTGGTAGACTGGTCATTTTACTATTTTAATCTTACTGACCATGAGCATAGGAGATCTTTCCCTCTTCTAATACCTTCTTCCATTTCTTTTTTCAATGTCTTAAAATTTTTATCATACAAATCTTTCACTTGCTTAGAGTTACCCAATTGTTTATATTTTTTGAGGAGAATGTGAAAGATTACTTCCCTGATTTCTTTCACAATATGCTTGTCATTTGGATATAGGGCTACTGATTTTTGTGAGTTACTTTTGTATCCGCTAAAAATGACTATCAGCTGAAAAGCTTGTTGAAAGTATTTATCAGCTGTAGGAATTTTGGCCTTTTGGCTAAGATCAAGTGTAGGAATTCCACAGGGGGAATTTTTAGGGCCATTTATGTATATTATCATATCACATATGCATCAAAGATACTCTGTCCTCTTCCTTTCCAATTTGTATCCTCTTGTCTTATTGTTCTAGCTAAGACTTCAAATACTATATTGAATAGGTATGGATAGAGTGGACAACCTTATCTTGTATCTGATTTTAAAGGGATTGCCTTGAGTCTACCCCTAGCTCTGCAACAGATCACTTGCTAAGGCCTCCCTTTTCCCTGCCCTCATCTCCAGTGGGTCACACAGATCTTCCCCTCCTAACCCTTACCCCTTACAACGTTTAAAATGTAACAAGAATTATTTTCTGTATTATCAGTCATAATTGCCAGCGTTTAAGGACCCCCTCTGCAGCAGACCATGCTGTGCTCTCCCATCACCCCCACTCCCCCCATCTCAATTTAATGCTAGGGAAGAGGGGGTCCTTAAACGCTGGCAATTATGACTGATAATACAGAAAATAATTCTTGTTACATTTTAAACGTTGTAAGGGGTAAGGAGATGGTTCAACAGGTAAGAGTCCTTGCTGTATAATCATGAGGTATTGAGTATACCCTTAGTACCCACAAAAAGACAAGTGTAACAAGTACCTGTAACCCAGCATGGGGATGGGTGGGGCAGAGGGATCACTGAATCCTACCCTTCTCCCCAAATTAGAGATCCTGCCTTGAAGGAGTAAACCAGAACGATAGAGGAAGACACCCAGTGGCCTCCTGGCCTCTACAGAGGTGTGCATGGTCATATACACAGAAAAATAGTTGTGAAGAGCTAAGTGTGGTAGAGGATGCCTGCAATCTCAGCAAGCTGAGTCGAGAGTTTGAAGCCAGTATGGGCTACATAGTGAGACCTACAAAGAAAGAACAAAACATCTCAGAATTGTAATTTGTTGATATTCTCCCTAATTTTAAACATCATGTGGAAATATTAGCTTCACAGTAGTGCAAGAAATTTTTAAAGTTCAGAATTAATTAACGTTATGACAGGAAACCATTTTATTTTAAATAGCAAAATATTTGTTTATCTTACACACCATAGTGATTCTATTCAGACAGATAGCTGACAGAAAGCACTCTGATCTGTTCCATAATTTACTTTGGCTCTTTGAATTTGATTACTGTCTTTTAAACACTTGTGAGTTTCCAATTGCTATAAAAAATATTTCTAGGGGACTAGAGAGATGACTTAGTGGTTAAGAGCATTGACTGCTCTTCCAGAGGTCCTAAGAATCATGAGAGCCTGAGTTTAGATCCTAGTGAAGTAGAAACAGGCAGCTAGATCCCTGAAGCTGGAAGCAGTGGCTGTCCAGCCTAGTGGAATTAATAAGCTTCATGTTCAGGGAGAGGCCATGTCTCAAAAAATAAGGTGGAAAGCAATTGAAGAAAGGCACCTCTGTTCTCCTCGGGCCTGTTAAATGTGTACACACTCAGGTGCAAAACCAAGATATGGCCCCTAGAAAATTTCTCAGGTTGATGGTAGTAATGATTAGCTATAATTTTATTTATTGAGCACCTGGTGTTAGGGATTCTAAACTACCTTTCACGTTATAGTCACAGCAACAATAAGTGTCATGTGAAGAAAAGATGAAACTGCAGTTGAGTAACCAGCCCAAGATCTCACAGCCATTAAGTGACAGAGTCATGACTTGCACCCATATCTAGCTTCCAGAGAAAATTATGGCCAACAGATTTACCATGTTACTAAATCTTAAATTTCAGAACCCCTCATGTGATTGCCAGGGTTAAAAATGTTCAAATTACAATTGGGAAGCTGTATTATAACTAGAAACCATTTCTATAGAAGCACATTGGGAAATTGCTGATGATGTCTCATAGCTTATTTTTTGTAATTGAACAACATGTGTCTCTGAAAGATGGGAAGTTCAACCATTAGAGAAAACTGTGGAGCTGGAGAGATGGCTCAGTGGTTAAGAGCACTGATTGCTCTTCTGGAGGTCCTGAGTTCAATTCCCAGCAACCACATGGTGTCTAACAACCATCCGTAATGAGATCAGACACCCTTTTCTGTGGTGTCTGAAGACAGCTCCAGTGTACTTACATATAATAAATAAATAAATCTTAAAAAAAAGAATGGAGGGTCCCTGTTTGAGAGAGAGAGAGAGAGAGAGAGAGAGAGAGAGAGAGAGAGAGAGAGAGAGCGCACGCGAGAGCTGTGAGAGAAAATAGTATGCTGGTGCTTATGTATAATCCCAGTGTGCAAGAGGCAGAGGCTAGAGAATTGCAAGTTGCAGGAAGGCCTGGGCTACATAGTAAGTTCCAGGCTACAATGTAAAGCCTGTCTCAGCAGTAACAAAAAAAATTAAAATAGCATGCTTATAAATAATTCCATGTAGTTTCATGTTGTTGAGTCATGATATGAGGAGATAAATGAACATTTTTAAAAATAATCTAAGAAATTCAGGCCTTATCCTATCTGAAGTTTGCAGATCTGGTAGGTCTTCAGAAAAGCTGACTTGTTTTTATTTTTTAAAACCCCAGAAATGGTTCCGATACATAACTAGGAATGACATATGCAACAAAAAGCTGTAGAATCTGGAATATGGATGGAGAAACTCACCATGGTTTAGATCATTGTTTGCATAATAATGCAGTTAGTTCTCATAACTCTTCCTGTGTTAGAGCATGTCCTAGGGATACATGTTTGTCATTGCTTTAAAAAATACAGCTTTTGGCGGCTGCAGGGATTAAGAGCACTGACGCTCTTCCAGAGGACCTGAGTTCAATTCCCAGCAACCACATGGTGGCTCATGACCGTCTGTGATCTGATGCCCTCTTTTGCTATACAAGTGTACATACAGATAGAGCACTGGTTTATATACATAAAATAAATAAACAAACAAGCAAATAAATCGTACAGATTTTTCATGGGTAGCTCCCGATGCCATGAGCAGGAGAGCTGGTTCTGCCTCCTAACCAGCCACCGCTGGCAGAGGCCCAGGCTGACCAACTCAGCTACCACCCAGGCCCAGATCCAAGGCTTTGAGTTGGCCCACACCAACATTTATTCCATCTAGAGTGCATGAAGGGACTGGTCCTGTAGAACCATAGCCACAGGATATCAATGACTCTGGTCAATAGCAGGATACCAGAGAGGAGTCTCAGCAAGGATCCAGTATTGATGGTGTAGCAGAAGCCAGAGGCTTTGAATTGAACCAAGAACTCATTGCAACAAACATTTGTATGTAAAGATATTTGGGCAGAAGGTTGTACTATGTGACACTATAGCTTCCAAAGCCACTGTGATTAACCAATATGTGATAGAAAGGTAGGAAAGATGGAGGATCTGAATGGTGTGTGCACAGTAGAACTGGAGACTTGTCAGTGTGGTTGATAGAAGAGCAGGTTATCACCCAGTAGGGTTGATAGGATGGTGTGCAACAGCCTGGAGCTTGCTCAGACTGAGCCGCAAACAGTCTGCCCAGACACATGATCCTACAAGTGAAGAATGGTCTGCTTACTGGGTTGGATCTCCTCAAAAGACCTCCACAGTCATGCTTCTCCCAGGGACCAAGCTGATCAGTTGCCTGTGCTTCAGCAGAGGACCATATTAATGTTCTCAGTCTGTACTGCAACCAAAGACTAAGTGGATGTTCAGGGACTGTGCTGTTGCTAGAAACCATGTGGAAGCCCAGGAACCCTGCTCCCACTGACTGAGGGACCGCGAATCTGCTCTTACAGTGTTAGCAATGACCGCAGATACACATAAAAGGCTTCTGGGACAACCCCTACTCCACTCCAGCCCTCCCCCAAAAAGTGACATCCTAGAGAGGAAGCCATCAAAGAGAACTTAAAAAAAAATTATGTGGGGATGCTGAGGTATAGCTCTCCACAGTTGATGGCTTCTGGCAGGAGGTGCAGGTGGAAACGAACCCAGCTTCTCTGAGGGGCCAGCCATTAGAAGGTTGACCATATATAAGAAGTGTATGGTCAACACAACATGGACTTGGATTTTTTTCTTTCTTTTCCCTGTTTTTGGAGGCGGGAGGATGTGAGGGAAGAGAGGCAGATATGGGAGGACTGGGGGGTGAACTCAATTGGGGGGCATGATATGAGAGTCCCAAGTAGTCGATAAGATATTATGTTAATGAAAAGATCATAGATGAAACTTGAGAAATATTAATAAAAATTTTCTCTGTTAAAAAAAAAATTGTTTCAGCCGGGCGTGGTGGCGCATGCCTGTAATTTCAGCACTTGGGAGGCAGAGGCAGGCAGATTTCTGAGTTCGAGGCCAGCCTGGTCTACAGAATGAGTTCCAGGACAGCCAGGACTACACAGAGAAACCCTATCTCGGAAAAAAAAAAAACAATTGTTTCTCTGTTATTTTATTTCACTAGAACAGATTTCCAGGAGTAACTCTTAAGTCAAAAGAAATGAATAGTTTGGGCTCAATAATTATTATAATGGGGATAACCAATTTACAGTTTTAAGTAGGCCAAATAGGATGGTTAGAATAATTTTGTTAGGTTTGAGAAAAAAACTACTAGAATTTTTATTATACTAATTTTATTTTGAAATTAGCAATAAGTTATCAAAACAATGTTTATATGTGTTTATAACATTATTTCATAACTAAATTTATCTTTAATAGATTGATGAACTCCCAGAGGGAGCTGTGAAGCCTCCAGCAAACAAGTACCCTATCTTCTTTTTTGGTACCCATGAAACGTAAGTTAACAAAATAGCTTAAATTTTCAATAACTCTAATTTGACTACACTAGATTATATATTTACCTGTGATCTATACTATCTTATATGTTGTTAATCATTATATACATTTAAAAAGTGCCAAACTTAACATTTTTATTAATAAAAGGTATATTATTTTTGCATGTTATAACAAAATATATAACAGAAGCAATATTAAGAAGAAAATGTTTATTTTGCCTCATAGTTTTTGGGATTTCAGTTCATCATAGCAGAGCAGGCATGATGGGGTCTGTGTCTGAAAGAATATTTGGTGATGGGTTTTTACATGGTGAACTAGGACATGTAGAAGAGGCAAAACAGGAACAGACGTAGGCATAGCTTAAAAGATCCATTTCTATTGGCCTGTCATTCAGGCCTCACCTTGTAAGACATCACGGCTTCCCAAATTAGCATTACCATCTGGGGACTGCATGTCCAAACACAGGAATAGGGGAAGCATTCCAAATTCATGCCATAAAATAAGTTTTCAGGCATAGAAGTCTTGATTGCTGAAAGCACATCTTTGCTTCTGTTTCTGTTTTAAGTGTTGGCTATCACCCACAGTCTCCTTTCAGGACACTTGTAAAGTCCTGGAGTGGTAGACTTACCACTCCTGGTAACCCCTTTTGGAACTGTATATTTTCTCTTTATAGAAGCTTCTTCAACTCATTTTGTATAGGACAGAGTTATGTTCTCTTAAACTCTTTCAGTTTAGACCTATCACAAATGCACTGCCTTTGAAAGGTTTTCTAATTATGTTTGTTAATACATAGATTAAAGTAATATAGACATGTATTTCCTTCGTTTACAATATTACAGAAGTGAGCACAGGTAGAGTGGATAGACAGATTTGCTAAGAACTCAGTATCCTTTGTCAGGCCCTACCAGTCCTTGGTATTACTCTTGTGTACTTGTTTGTGAGAGTCTCACTATGTAGACCAGGCTGGCCTTGAACTCACAGAGATCCCCCTGCTTCTCCCTCCTACCTGCTGGAGTTAGTCACTTGCCTTCACGCCCAGTTTGTTTGCTTATTTCTAAAAATTAACATGCTTTAGTTATTTGTGCATGGTCCAGGGAGAGGGAAGGAGAGAAGAGTGAAAACCAAGGACTGCCTCTTACTTACGGCAGTGGCAAGAAGGGCTCCTGGACGCCTCTGCTCTCATCCATCCCGTGCCAGGAGCTTGGTCATGGGGCCACACTCGGCTGTGGGGAAGCTGGGAAACAGCCTCCAGCCAAGCAGTTCTAAAGTGTGGGAGAGGTCATCTGTTCATGAGAAAAGAAGAGAATGATGCTGGGACAGTTGGAGGTCCTGCTAATCATTTATTTTCATTTCAATCTTGGCAGAATTTGGCATGAATCTCAGCTTGCTATTTCTTCCGTTTTACCTTCATTCTGGTCTTGAAAGCACTGGGATAAAGTCCTAAAGTAATTGTGTACTTCCAGTAAATAAACATTACGTAAGAGGTGTTTTTTTTTTTTGGTTTTGTTTTTGTTTTGTTTTGTTTTTGTTTTTGTTTTTGGTATTGTTTTGGGTTTGGCTTGGTTATTTTTGTTTGTTTTAGGTTGTTTGTTTTGTGGTATGTGTGTGTGTGTGTTTTGCTGGACTAGCTGTAAGTCCTCAAGCAGGCAAGAACTTTACAACTAAGCTATACCCAAGCCCTATATTTTGATCTAATAAAAATTGTATGTGCCTTTTCTTCATTAAGTACCTTAACCCATAGTTAACCCATAGAGTCAGTGCTTGCAGGAAGTCAAAAGCCAGAGTACTAATTCCTGTTATGTTTCCTTGAAAATGAACTACCTTTATACAGTGTCCAGTTTTTTCTCGTGTTCATATTATTTGTCAAATAAGACTTTGGCATACCTACCCCTCAATAATTTTCATAAGTTCTTGGTTTTGTGTTTTGTGGTTTTTTTGTTTTGTTTTGTTTTGTTTTGTTTTGTTTTGTTTTCAAGACAGGGTTTCTCTGTGTAGCCCTGGCTGTCCTGGAACTCACTCTGTAGACCAGGCTGGCCTCAAACTAAGAAATCTGCCTGCCTCCGCCTCCCAAGTACTGGGATTACAGGCGTGCACCACCACTGCCCGGGGTTTTGTGTTTTGATCACCTCATTTCCCCTCCCCCAACTCTTCATGTACCCATACCTTCTCTATCCACTCAACTATGTGTTATCTCTTTTAAACCACCAATAGCAACTTGTACTGCCCAAAGAGTCTTGGATGTGTGGTCTTCCTAGATTATGATGGACTACAAGGGCTACTTCCTAAATGCATTGGGAGTGTGGATCAGCATGCTTAGTATAAATAGATTTGTTAGTTGTATTTTTTTAATCAACTGGACAGTGTGAGAGATCATTGCTATACCCTGTCAGAAAATGGAGTTTATGAATTGCTGTTAACATGTTGACTGGAAGGTTTCAGTGTCATCTTTTGCTGATTTCTAAATTCCTATCTCTGATTCACAGCCTTTTAAAATAGAATCATCTTCTAACTTCCTACTGGGACTTTAGATTTTAAACCTAACAATGAGCTTCTTCCCAAATATTTTCCTCCAAAAGAAAAATCATATTTCAGTAATAACAACTCCAGCTTTCTTATTTCCTATTCTGGAACCTTAGAGATAGCCTCAAATCTACTTTCTCTATCAACAGTTCTTTCCTAAGAATGAATTCTGGACTTGACTATTTCTTTACAACTACATTTTCCCTCCTGGCACAGCTGCCAGCATTACGTTACTTTAGTAGTCTCCTGTCACTTCTTCCTTACAGCCTCCTTCCTAACCCTTACTTGGTTTCCAAAAACAACAGCCAGAATGACGCTGTTGGCACACCACTTAATACCTTTGCAGTGGCCTCCAGGACCCTAAATAATCCGCGTTGCTAACCTGTTACCTCTCTGTCCTTATCCCACACTGGTCTACTTACTGTTACTCATTTCACTCTAGCCCCCTGGCCTCTTTTGTGTTTCTCAGACACGTTATTCTTTCCCAGGTACAATACAGATGGTTCCTTCACCCCCTTGTAGATGTTTGATCTGTTTTTATGTATTATAGTGCTAAGTGCAGGGTCTGGGGTAAGGGGTAAGACCTGTCCCAGAAACTAGAGAATCTGCGCTTAGACTCAAGAGAAGCTATGTGACCATGCCTCCAGGTTATTTCTGATTGGTGAATAAAGATGCCTACAGCCTGTAAGTGGGCAGAATTGAGATAGGCGGGGCTTGGTGTTCTCTGGACTATGAGTGGGGAGAGAAGACAGTGGAGGGAGGAGAGACTCCTAGAGTTAGGAGTCAGGAAAGCATGACTGTGAGGGCTGGCCAGTTGGAGTTAAGAGCAGTCTAGATAAAACTTAGTAAGGAATTGGAATTAAGAACAGCCTAGATAAAACAGGAATAACTTGGGTTATCTATAGAAAATAGATTTTAGTAGCATAGATGGTAATTATCTGCCCAGCTATAATGCTGATTAAGGCTTATTGTAAATAATAAAAGTTGTGTGTCTTTTAACCAAAAACTGAATGGTCAAAGGTGAGGTAAAAATTCCAGATTGGGGTTAAATATTTTCTACAACTCCTCCTTTTCTTATATGTTCCCTTTCTGGTGATGTCTTCCCCAATTTTTATAGCTAAAATTGTAAAAGTCATCCCTAGTCTATCCATCTGTGATAGCTAGTTTAATTGTTAGTTTGACACAATCTAGAATCACCACAGAAAGTTTCAATGAGAAATTATCTAGACTAGGTTGGCTTATGGGTATATCTGTGCGGGTATTTCTTTTTTTTTTTTTTTTTTTTTTTGTTGTTGTTGTTGTTGTTTTTTGTTTTTTGTTTTTTGAGACAGGGTTTCTCTGTGTAGCCCTGGCTGTCCTGGAACTCACTTTGTAGAACAGGCTGGCCTCGAACTCAGAAATCCTGCCTCTGCCTCCCAAGTGCTGGAATTACAGGCGTGTGCCACCACCGCCCGGCTGTGCAGGTATTTTTTAATTGAGTTGAGATAGACTCATCCACAATGACAGCACCATTCCCTAAAATGGATCCTGAGGGGACGAATGGAGTGAGCTGAGCCTTCGTTCATTACTCTCTGCTCTTGACTGTGGGGTTCATGTGTCTAGCTGCTTGAGATCCTTGCCACCCTCACTCCCCTACAGTGATGGACGATAACCCAAATTGTAAGCTAAATAGATCCTTCCATAAGTTGCTTTTTTCAGGGTGGTTTGTTGTCATTTTTTTTTTTTTTTGGTGTTGGTTTGTTTATTCACTTTGCGTCCCACTACTTTTCTCTCTCCCAGTCACCCCCTCCACGATCCTTCCTTCCACTCCCTCTCCTTCCCCTCTGAGAGGGTGGGGAGCCCCCTGGGTATCCCCTCCCACTTCAGGGTGCTATATCACATCAATAGGAAAAGAAACTAAGATAACGTCCTTCCTTTCTGAATACACAGTACATGCTTTGTTTACCATTGTACTCGATCAGCATCTATACTACATGAAGGCGACAATGGCTGTGCCTTGTTCTCTCTTGAATTCCAGTACAGCTGCAGCAATGTCTGTCACATTATAGCTGTTTGATTGGTATTTGTTAAATTAATAGCTTCATAAACCTTAGTTTTCTATGTCTGTCTCCAGGGTATCAGCTAACGGGAGCCTCGGGAGTGTCACTCACTAGGTTTAGATCACAGATAACGATGCTATGGACTGTAGAGTACAGCAGTGTGTTAGCTACAGAATTTAACTACCTTTTAATGGTTACACTTAATTTAGGTTAAGATTTAAATTAGATAGAATTCTGTATACTTCTGGATTGTTCTCCCCTCCCCCACTGATGCCCTTTACAGAAATAATACTGGCTAACTATTCTGAAGTACCATACAGAATGAAATAATTTTTATCCCAGTATTTAACTTCTTACTATAAATCTCACAAACCCTTACTCACAGTAAGGTTAGCATAGATACTAGTATAACCGATGATAGGAGCAGTCAGAGTAAGTAGCTTCATTAGATGTGTGTGACTAGGAATCAGCGTCAGACAAAGCATATTGTATATTAATATAAAGTCAAGATAGGACAATCCAGAGTTGGTGGCTTACACACTCAGATACCCATTTTTATTGCCTTGAAATATGGTTCTAAAGCATCTTGTGATATGTGCTTAACCCACAGGGTTTGTGTATACTTTAAATATGTTTATTGTAATGTGCTCTGACATCATGTTTGATCCTGATATTTAGAATACCTTGTATTTGAAGATCAGCATGTCAGTTCTATTTCTATCTATCCCTGCAGTGCATTTCTAGGTCCTAAAGACCTTTTCCCATATAAGGAATACAAAGACAAGTTTGGAAAGTCAAACAAACGGAAAGGATTTAATGAAGGATTATGGGAGATTGAAAATAATCCAGGAGTGAAATTTACTGGGTACCAGGTAATAGCTCGCACCACAGCCTCTTGTTGTGTCTCATTCTTTGCTTTAACTTTTCTGCACTGTGTGACGTGTCCTTCATGCTAGTACTAACCTCCATTCATTTGAGGTCAGAGTTCTTCTTTGATTAAGTACCAACCAGCTCTTGCTCAGGAGAACCTGAGTTAAGTGGACATTGAAAAATTGACTTTGGCAGTCACTTGAGTCATTAATTGAATCAGGATTACACACGCTGCTACGGTTAGCTTCAATATCTCGGCTTCAAGCAACCCTCCTGCCTCAGCATCCCTAGTAGCTGAAATTAGATATATGTGCCATTGTGCCTGGCTCTCATAGTCCTTTATTCTGAAAATGTTAAAAGTAGGCCAACGTCTTTGAGATTAAAACATAGCTTTTTTTCCCCAGTTTGTGTGACCGCTCTTTTTAAAAAAAAAAAAAAAAAAAAAAAAATGTAATTGGCTAATTTTGTTTCCTTAGACAATTCAGCAACAGAGCTCTTCAGAAACTGAGGGAGAAGGTGGAAATACTGCAGATGCAAGCAGTGAGGAAGAAGGTGACAGAGTAGAAGATGGAAAAGGCAAAAGAAAGAATGAAAAAGGAGGCTCGAAGCGGAAAAAGTCCTACACGTCAAAGGTCACTGACCCCTCCTACTGCTACTGCACTGCTGCTTTCGGATCGGGCGGGAGGGAGGTGTAGCTCCTTGGCAAAGTATTGCCTAGAACCCGTCATTCAGCACCACTCCCCGCCCCCACTCCAACACGCTACAGACCTTGGAGGCAGTGGTGTGCCCACGAGAGAAAGCCAAAACCGTGAGGTAGTAAGGGAGTCACTGCTGACTTCTCACGGTTGCCCCGCCCTGAAAGTGCATGCTTAGTTGAAGGAGGAGGGTTAAGCAGATAGGCGGAGCCAGACTCTGAACTGAACTGGTTGTGCAGGAGTGAGGGCATTCAACTCCATAAAAAAAGGAGAGGGGAGACAATAAAAAGTTAATAAATAAATGTAAATTGTGAAGGGGGTTCTGAAGGAAATGAATGAGACCAAGAAAGCACATACTAGAAAAGTGACCAGACCTTTCTGTAAAGGCAAAGCTTATGCTGAAGACTTGAAAGAAGGGTGAGGGAGAAGAGCCATGTGTGGCGATGGAAAGGAACGGAGCAGGAGACCTGAGAAGGCAAAGGTCTGCCCTGCACCCAGACTCAGCGTAGGCATGCCCAGATCCTGAGCACAGAGAGACAGGTATTTGCTGCATAGGCAGACTTATAAGCTGTATCAATGAGTTTGGATTTTATTACAAAGGTAGCAGTAGTGACACGGTGATTTACTAAAGGGCTGGATCTGTTATACGGTATTTCTGATATGCAATTAAAAAAAACCATGATGTTTGTGAAAATGTCCCATAGACACTAAACGTGAGATAAGTGGATCCTTGAAGACCTAAGGTTCAAGATTCAGTAGAGTCTATCACATGATTGAATACTTGAAGAAATTCTATTTAGATTCTCGTATTTAGGGGCTGGATATATTTAGAAATCATCTGAGAAAGCAAGTACTTCTCAGAGAATTAAAATTTTATTTTGGCAATCTTTAAAATCCACCTTACTAACATACAGGTAAAATTGTATGCATTTCCTATGTTCCTAATTGTGTTATTCTCTATGTACCTTATTGATTACAAACATGATGGCTGGGCCTGAGCTGGGCAGTGGTGGCGCACTCCTTTAATCCCAGCACTTGGGAGGCAGAGGCAGGTACATTTCTGAGTTTGAGGACAGCCAGGGCTACACAGAGAAACCCTGTCTCAAAAAACAAAAACACAAAAACAAACAAACAAAAAGATCCCTGGGGCTGGAGAGATTATTCAAGTGGGTAAGGTGTCTCCTGCACAAGCAGGAAGACCAAGGTTAGATAACCTAGCACCCACCCAAATCCGGGCCCACAGGGCTGTAGCTCCTAAGCTGGGCAGGTGGGTGAAACAAGATGTCCCTAGAAAGAAAGGGCTTGCTGGTCAGCTCACTCAGAGAACTCCAGGCTCACTGAGAGACTCCATCTAAAGATGTAAGGTAGAAGCGGGCCCTTTGGGGGATCTGTGCTCTGGAAGATAGCCCTCCCGTGAACTTACAGGCCGAATGGACACAGTGGGCACTAAGTTAACATCCTTAAAAAAGCACAAGCACGTGCAGTTGGCAGGAGAAGGTACTGGGAGGGCAGAGAAGGAGTTGAACACACATGTGCATACACACATGTTCCACAGTAAGCAAACAAACACGCATGATTGCTTTTGACAGGGATAAAGTTTATAAATGGTTAAAAAAAATACCTCTCAAACTGTTTCTTCCATTGCATTTATTTTTAGACTGAATTTCTTTTAGCATTTTGGGTTTCACTTAAACATCCATTTGAGTTATTTTTATTTAATTGATTGCCTGCTGAGCTGCTATGGACTGTGTTTGCCACCCTAGATTATGTAAAATCTACAGAGGGTTTGTAGACTTAACAATGAACATGTGACCTTTAAATGCCATTATTTCATTACATGTTTCAAAGAGCAACAATACCAAGACTCATAGTTAGGATAGAGTTAACACTGTACAGTAGTGAAGGGGAGGGCTAACGTTTATCTGTTTAGATGACTTTAATTTTAATTAAAAAATAAAATAACAAATTATATTTAATTTCAGCTTCACAATCACTCAAGAACGTTTAATTTTGTTGTTACTGGTGTTTTTGCACAATGCTAGGCAAATTACCAGCCCAACCAGCTACAGCCCAACCCAAAATTTTGTATGTTAGAATGGAGGAAGGATCGGCTTTTGTTGTTGTTTTTGTTGTTGTTGTTGTTTTGGTTTTGGTTTTTATCTTTTTTTCTTTCCTTGTAGAGGAACAATCTCTGTAATCCAGGCTAGCCTGGAACACAATTTATATCCCAGACCAGCCTTAAACTCATGGTATTCTTCTTGCCTTAAACTTATGATAGTCTCCTTGCCTCGATCTTCCAAAAAACGTGATTGCAGGTGTGGGCCCAGAATCCAATCAGAACTCTATCGTTTACTGTCAGAATCACATGGGAGTCCCATGTGTATCAGATTCTTGTGACATGCTGTTGACATGCCTTAAGACCCCAGCACTTCTAATTGAGAACTTTTAGGAAAGGACAGGGAATTTAGTTTCTAAGTGTACTGACATGGGAATAGCACTTGGAGAAACTACTTCCTGTTATATCCCTGGTACTTTTTCTGGATTCCCACTGTTTTCTTTTTGTTGAATGTGTTGAATTTCTCTTAAAGTTGAGTAGTCTCCCTTTGCAGTTAAAACCTAGTAGTCAATAAACCTTCTGCAACATTCCAGTTAGGCAAAGGATTATCTCATGTCTCCTCTATTTACCTATAAGGGAAAAACTTCAATAATCAGAAAGCCAAAGTACAACAGATCTGAAGAAAAGTATGTGCCCTTTAAGTAAAGGTATAGCTGATTCATATTAAGCACTAGCAGATACTGAAAAATATAGATTAAAAGTATTTGTGTGCAAATGATTTACAGTTAAGGCTTATCAAATTCTTAAAACAGGTTAGCTAGTAAAGACGCTAAAAAGCAAGACTCTTAGTTAACAAAGTAACAGTTAAACATAAGCCCAGTTCAGTGCCACACTAATAAAATAGGTGATAAACACCAATTTCAAACAGATATATAGGAATTATGATCTGAAGAGATTTAGAAAGTCAGTTTGGCAGCTAGACTTCCTGCTAAGATACTAAATACTGTTACCCACGCGTGGGAGTACAGCAGTGTCCTCGTTCCCACTGGTGCTGAGACTTGGTGTCTGCATCATGCCAAGTGCTGAGAAGCATAAACTCAGAGGTGTTCACAACCACCCTGCACAGGAGATAGATAGATCCGCATATCATGACGTATGTTAGGCTGAGAGAGGCAGAGCAGGGTTGTTATTTGAGGATTACTGGATAATGCAGTTAGCACATTTCAGCTGTTACATGATAGTTACTAAAATGAAAAGATCACTGTATGGGATCTTTAACTGACCATGCTCCAAACTTTGTTAATAAATCTTTGTTTTAATCAAAAAGTTAAAAGTAATAACATTTTAAACTAACATTTTGAGTGTGGTTTGTAGTTTTAGTTAAGTAAAATAGAAGCAATGTAATGTGTTCTGTCATGTAACTGGATGATCATTGTGTATTTTACATTTATGTATGTATTTTAAATTTATTTATTTAAATTTGTTTGTGTGTGACCTGCATGTATATAGTACAATACATGTGTGTACTGTCTGCAGAGACCAGAGCAGGGCTCTGTGTGTGTGTGTGTGTGTGTCCTGCATGTGTGCACTACAGTACATGTGTGTACTGCCTGCAGAGACCAGTGCAGGGCTATGGATCCCAGAACTGGAGTCACAAATAACTATGAGCCGTCATGTAGGTGCTGGGAACTGAACCCAGGTTCTCTGAAAGTAAGTTCTTTTAACCACTGAGCCGTCTTTTCAGCCCATCTTTGCATTAAACAACAACAACATCAAAGCCCCCCCCCCAAAAAAAATGATTCTGCAGGTAAGGGGGCGGAGAGGTGGCTCAGAAATTAAAAGCACTTACTATTCTTGTAGTGGACCAGAGTTGGCTTCTCATTACTTATATCAGGCTGCTCACAACTGCTTATACCACACCACACACACATACACATGCACAAACAAAATAATACAATATTTAAAATCTGATTGTATGAGGGGGCTCAAATTAATTCATCTCTGGAAGGTCAAAAAATGATGTGGTTGAGTCCATTTACCATAGTTTTTGTTTACAAAGTATTTGAAGATTAATTTCTTTTCAATTTCCCTCTCCCCTTTTTGCTTCTTTCCCTAGAGAAATGGTTGCATATAGCCCAACTTGGTCTCAAACTTGAACTTGTGCTCCTCATTCCTCTTTCTCCTGATGGCTGGGGTTACAGACATGCACCCTCGTGCCCAGTATATAGGATGCTACAGAATGAAACCCAGAGTTCCCTGCATGCAAGCACTACTAACTGAGCTGTAATCCCAGCCCTCAGAACTTCTTAAAAGAAAAATGAATTTGACAGATGAAAAAGTTAAAAAAAAAAAAAGTTAAAGGAACTGCATTAAAACAAACTCTAGATTTTCTACATAGTAGTCATTCACACAAGCCATTAGTCATTGTTCATATGCTTGGAATTAAACTCATTTTTGACTTAAAACAAAAAACCACTTCAGAGCAGTCATGAAGGTGATTCAGTGGGTGAAGTTACTTGCTGCCAAGCCTGGTAACCTCAGTTACACTCAGGAAGCATTTGATTGGAGGACAGAGTTAGCTCCCACAGGTTATTCTCTTTCTTCCACACATGCCATGACAGGTGCACTCACTCACACAAATACACACTCATACACAGTAAATAAATGCAGTTATTAAAAGTCAGGGCTGGAGAGAGAGGGCTTTGGTTAAGAGCACTGACTGCTCTTCCGCTCTTCCAGAGATCTTGAGTTCTATTCCCAGCAACCACATGGTGGCTCCCAGCTATCTGTAATGGGATCCAGTGCCCTCTTCTGGTGTGTCTGCTAAAGTGTACTCATATATAAAATAAATCTTTTTTAAAAATTTTTAAAAAGTCTTCTTTTAAAAGGAAATGTTAGAAAACTATACATTGTATCATTGTAAATAAGACATAAAATTAGAGACATCTTTTTCTAACTTTAGTACTGTTCTGCAAGCAGACTTTTGCTGCAAACTATAGTTTGATTTCAAATTCAAGATGTCAAAGAAAATAGACTGGTTTACCAGTGTAGCCTTAGTGTTTAAGTAATTACCCATAGTTTAAAGATTAAATTGTTTGTATTATGCTGTGATACAATAGCTTTGTTTAGGTCCTTTCCGTGTATATCCTTAGCCAAACTGCTGCGAGAATGATTCTAGCTTGAATGCTATGTGTCGTCTTGGAAAGTTGCCCTCACTGCTCTGGACCTTGGTTTCTGTTTCTGCAGCGTGACGGAGAAGGGCATGATGGTGCTGAGCACGCCTCCCAGTTCTCGTGTCGTATTCAGTCCTGGTGTGGGTGTCTGTGTGGTCCAGTTTTCAATATCACACTTCTTATAAGAACTCGGGAGTTGCCTAGCCCACATCTGCTTCCTTTCTAGCTACTTATTAGAGGCCCAGAGGAGTAACATGACACGCCCATCATCACCCAGCCCAGTTCATGTTCCCTTGGCACACTGCATATTCTCTGTACATTCGTGTCCCGCCACACGGACCGCACGCCCGCAGCCCCTTGTGTGCCTCTTTGCACATCTGTGCACTTGGAGCTCTGCTTTGACTCTGACTCTTAACTTGTCTAATGTTTAGAAGTCTTCTAAACAGTCCCGGAAGTCTCCAGGAGATGAAGATGATAAAGACTGCAAAGAAGAGGAGAACAAAAGCAGCTCTGAGGGTGGAGACGCTGGCAATGACACGAGAAACACGACTTCAGACTTGCAGAAAGCCGGCGAAGGGGTGAGGATGTGTTGATGGTTTCCTTGTCTCCTCTTGGCCTCTTAGAAGACATTTCTCCTTGGCTCAGTGTCCCTGGCTTAGCGTTAATACCATCCGGCTTGTTACCCACTCACAAAGCCTGAAGGAGTGGTCAGATGTTTAGAATCTGAGGACAGGAGAGAGCCGTGTGGGAAGTGTACCTTCTTGGGAAAGTCACGCTCCGAATATTACTTTTTCAAACTACATTAGTAACTATATGAAGTAGGTTACAAATTATTGATACTATGAAAATTTAACAGTTCTGTTTCTTTTATTACAAAGTCAGTGGCATGTCCAAAATAGAATATGTAAATGAAGTATCCTTAATATAAATATAAAGGATGAATTAATAAGGCAGCTATATTTCTTTACCTTTTGCTATTCTCCAATAACCACACAGAAGAAATAAGATTTATTCAAAACTGTATTTCCATAGCTGAGCAATTAAATGATTACATTTCTCCTCTGCTAATCTGGCTCTTTGGACCCTTCCTTCATGGCTCCAACTCCTCCATCCTGCTGCTGCTCTCCTCTCCCCACTCACCTCCCCACCCCCAGCCCCCCAACCCCCAGGCCCCCAACCCCTGCTGGCAGATGCCCCACCCTATTCTTTATTTCCAGACATTGGGTGATCAGCATATTGACAAGGCAGAGAATACATGGTAAGAACTGTTTACACAAACTTGACAGTAGATTCTTGGTATAAGCATTACAGTGCCGTGCCCAGGTCGAAACAAGATATGAAGGCAAAGAAATAAGCTTGAATAACCTTACATAGTGCACTAAACATTACACCTACAAGAGTAGAAGTGTTCAAGCTATATGTGAGTACTAATATTTAAAAATGCCCACAGGAACAGATTTACTTACTTTGATTCTTGTTAACTTCTGTTGACTTTGGCATTTACAGGCAGGTCCACACTCATAAGAGGTAGTAAAGGTCATCTGTGCACATACGCAGTTTCCACAGCATTTCTTCTGTGTACATTTCTCGTCTTCAAATAATGACCCATGCAGGCTGAGCACTTGAGTGGAGAGTGCTGGCCTAAGGATTGACTCGCTCCAGTGAGTCAATGGAGTGAGTGGATGAGTGGTGGCGTGTACCAGGGACATCGTTACTCTGTGTGGGCTCTGGTTGTGTGTCTGTTCTTACCTGTTCGTATCAGTCCCGCACCTCTCAGCTTTTTCTTCCTTCATCTTAGTTATCTGTCATTGCTCTTAAAGTATACTTTCAGTTGTCTTGCTCCTGTCACTCAGGAGCCTTCCTCAACTTCCTCCTCTTCCTCCTCTCAGTTTCTGAGACAAGGTCTTACTGTATAGCTCCGTCTGCCTCACTATGTAGCTCAGGCTGGCCTCAAATTCATAGCGCCATGCTTTCCCCTCCTTAGTGCTGGGTCTACATGGGGCATCACCACACTTGGCTGTCTCCTTGCAGCATTTGGTAGCATTAGACAGTTTGTTCTGACTTTTCCTACCAACCACCATTCTCTCCTGCTTCCCAGAGCTCCCAGCGCTCCCCTTCCATCTGTCTAGGTACACTTCCTTAAAGTTCCCAGACCTGCCTTACCAACACTGTTCAGTTTGGTTTGTTAATGAGTATTTTTTAATGATGACATTTACTCACCACCATGATTCTAAGATTTATTCATTTTCTTAATAAAAAAGTTATTTCTTGGGGTGGGGCCTATCACAGCCTGCAGTGGTCCATGCTTGGAGGTCCCAGGACACCTTTTGAGAAGCCCTACTCTTCACATTAGTCCTGGGGATTCAGCTCAGGCCTTGGATGTAGCAGAAAGTGCCATCTTGCCAGGCCTTATTCAGTGTTCAATGTTTCCGTTTATATGGCGTATATAACTCTATGTGAACATTGCCACAATTTATTCAGTCCACTGTAATGGGTATCCGGCCTATTTCCAGCTTTGGACAGTATTGTTATAAGCATTTTGTCACCTAATGTTCATGCTCAAGATGTTTAGGTATGTAACTAGCGCTGACGATGGCTTTTAGCCTTGTCGAGTTACTTTACGGAGGAGTTGGCCAGTTTATGCTCAGGCCAACAGCATATTAAAGCCCCTGAAGTTAACTTGGTGGTGTCTGAGCTTCATTTTTGACAATATATTGATGTAAAGTAGTCATTGTGGTCTGAATTGTAATGCTGTATGATCAATGATGAGGTCAAACTGTTGTTCCGCTTGGTTTCCGTCGGCCGGCCATGCCTCTGCTTCATGATGCTCAGGTCCAGGGTGCGCCCCTGTTCGCCCGTTAGACTGTTTCCTTAGTGGTGTGTAGGACTTCACTGACTCTGCAGGATACTCTTTAATATGTGTGTCTTATCTGTTCACTTTCTTTTGCTTTTTAAAAAGAACATACTTTACTAACTTTATTATACTCAGCTGTTGACTCTTCTTTCTGTGGTTAACAGTTTCGTCTTTACACACAACAGTGTCAGCCATCTTTCTGAGATTGTCTGTTACTCACCAGGAGCTTCTGTCTAGGTCCTCCTGGGCTCCCTTGGTCAATTACCCACCCTAAATTACAATAGCTTTCTAAAGAGCCATGATGCTTCATAAAGCTAATGGCCTGATGTTAAACTTACTTTAAATACTTAGGAGTCATAAGCTGGGTAGAATGTTAAAGGGCCTGTTTTCTTGATGCACAAATCTCTAAAATAGTTCAATATATAATTTATCAAAACAAAAAGTTAATGAGAAGCCTGAGATGAGTGCATAGCATGAGGCAGGCAGTCTCGGGGCAGAATGCAGGTATGTGGATGCTTGCTTGGGATACATACACCCTTATAAACTTGGTGTGTGACTGCTTGTTTCCAAGGAAACAAGCTCATGCTTTGGGGGTGCAGGACAAAGTGCTGAGGGTTCACAAGAAAGGACAAGGTTTGAAATAGTTTCTTAGAGTAGGAGAGTGAACGGACTTAGGAAGTGAGGATAATTGTTGAGGATCTTGGGGCTAGTGGGTGGGCATGGTTGAGGTTTGCTCCAGGCAGAATGAGTTGTACAGGCTCAGAGAGGGCAAAGTTCAGTTCATCTTGATTATAGTAAAGGAGGTTGAGGCCAAGGAGGGGAGGCACTGAGAGGAACTGGGAGGGGAGTGGGGTGCCTGGGGGGATGGCTAGCTACAGAATCCAAAATATGTTTATTAATTGAATTTCTTAGTATTCAGTTTTTGCAGTTTCTCATAATTCTAAATACTAATTCCCTGGGAAATGTAGAGTCGGCAAATGTTGTTCCCCACAACACACGATAGGCTGTCTCTTCTTCAATTTTTTCCTTTACCTTAACAGGAGCTTTTTAATTTTATATAAGCCCATTTATCAATCCTTGGGATTATTTCTTATGCTGCTGAAGCTTTAGAATGTCCTGGCCTGTGCTTATGTCTTAAAATACTTTGCCTATGTTTTTCTTCACTTTTTTATATTAAAAAGTTATTGAGAATTTCATACATACGTATAAGGTGTTTTTGATCAAATATTGATCCTTGCAGTCCATAAGTGTGGGAACCCCTTCCATCTCCTGCTTTCCGGCTTCTCCCTTCAGTGTCTTCAGTTTTCATCAGGAAGGTCTTCAGCTTCCCAGGTTAGATTTATTCCTGGGCATTTTACTTTCTTTTACAATGAGATGGTTTTCTCTGGTTCTCAGCACACTCATTCTCGGTGTATAACAATTGTTCTGATGTCTGTAGGTGGTCTTCATATCTTGATCCTTTGTTTATATGGTCTGAGGATTCTCTGGTGGATGGTCAGCTGCGTGTGGGATGACTTTTTACTCCCCACCTCTAGCCCTTTAGTTCTTGAGTATAGTAAGTAGTATCTGAAAGGTCATTACATTAAGAACTTGTCTAGTTTCCTTCTGCTGCTGTGACAAACACTGACCAAAAACACCTCGAGGAGGAGAGGCTTATTTGGCTTACATTGCAGGTCACAGTCCGTTACTGAGGGATGCCAGGGCGGGAACACGAGCAAGGCTGGCACTCAGAGAGGAAGCATCGGGGAATGTTGTTTGTTGGCTCCCTCCTTGGCGCTCCCACTGCTTTGTAGTCAGCTAGCTTCCTTATATAGCCAGGACCACCTGCGTAGGGGTGGCTTTGGCCACAGTGTGCTGGGCTCTGCCACATCAATCATCAGTCCAAGACAGTTGCTCCCAAACACGGCCACAGATAACCTGATCTGGGGAGTCTCTCGGTTGAGACCCTCAGATAATTCCAGGCTGTGTCAGGTTGACAGCTGATGTTATTAACAAGGACAGAATATGAACTTTTTATGTTTTGGTTCAGTAAAGTCTCTTAGACTACTTCAGATAGCTTTTACTTGTTTGCAGATACTGGTTTACTACTTCTTTACGCTGCTACTTCATTGTAGTTTACTCTTCTTGTATTAGTGTATTTTATTATATTTTAATCATGTTTCTAAATATCACTGTCTTTTTAGAAGCCTTTAAATGTGAAGAAGCTGTCATATGGAGGATTTAAAAATTATAATTTTTACTTAATCAAATTTTATCACTGGCAACAAATAATATATTTTTTGCCCAATAGTAAAGTTTTTATCAGTGTATAATAACTTAATAACTATACACACACACATACATACACATACATACACATATATTCTGGTCTGTTGATAGAAATATTTAAAAAAATAGAACGGGCACATTCATTCCTGCACTTGTGCCTCTGCCCCATGGCCTTGCTGGCCATGCTCTAGTAGGCAATGGCCAACCTGTTTTTATCTCGTGGAGATTCGGACTCTGAACTCCACAGTCTTCTCCACTTAGCTCACTAGGTTCCCACTGGCAAGTCACTACCATGCCAACCTGCGCTTCAAATCCCCCACAGAAGCACCTGAGGCAAACCCCCACTTGACCACCATACCTTTCTCTCTTGAATCCAGACAAGCTGCTGAGTGACACAAACTTAGTTCAGAAACAATGGTAACTCAATCTCTGGGTGCAACAACTAAAACCTGATCTTGTAAGCCTTATTAAAATTTTATCCCTAAGGATCCACCATACTAGGAAATTCTAGCAGCTATATCTTACCCCTCTGCTGTCCTGGTCCCAAAGAGAGCTAACTCCTGATTCCTGTCTCCTTCTGTCCAACCTAGAAGTCCCGCCTATTCACCCAGTGATTGGCTCCTTTATTCATTAGGGGATTGGTTCACAAGAGCAGCGTCAGGCCCATCCATAACACTGGTCCTTGTCCATTCCCACCTCCTGCTTATCTCTTTCCTGTTTCCAATCTGGAATCTGTATATGGGAGAAAACAAGCCTTATTTGTCTTTCTAAGTCTTGTTTATATGTTTTATCTCAATGATCTCTAGATCTAATAATTTTTATTCAATCACTATAGTTTCTTTTGACTGAGTAAAGTGAATGTGCATATCTTTGTGTGTATCTGTGTATCACATTTTCTTTATCCTTTCATAGGCACCCAGCCTGATTCCATAACTGTGGTATTATTGAAACTGCTATAATAAACATGGGTATACATGTACCTCTACTGTATACTGCCTTTGGTTCTTTATATGCACATATTCGGGATTGGTATACAGGAACTGTAATAATTCTGTATAATTAATTTTTTTTAATTTGTATGCATGTCTGTGCATGTGTATGTCAGAGGGCAACATTGAAAATCCTCTATCATGCTCCACTTAAAAGAAGAAGAAGACAGTTTCTCAGGAAGCCTGCTGCTCACAGATTTTGCTAGGCTGACTGGCTAGTGCCTCCCCATCTCTGCATTCCTCTTACCAGCACTGGCAGTACCAGTATGTACCACTCTACCCAGCTTTACATAGGCACCGGCTAGGGATCCGGATTCAGGTCCTCGTGCTTGAGCGGCAAGCACTCTGTGCAGAGCCAGCCATGCTCCCAGCCCTTATTTTTAGTCTTTTGGGGACCTCCATACAGATAATAATAGCTAGGCTAATTTGTTTCTCTAACAGTGTGTTAGGCTTCCGTTTGCCACCTGCATCCTCCCCAGACTTTAACGTTTGTTTTCTTGATGATAGATAGCTATTCCTGCTTACATGAGATGAGATCTTACTGTAATTTTGATTTGCATCTCACTGCTCAAATCACTGAATATCCAAATCATAGTTCCCATTTTTCATATAAAAATGGTATATATGAAAAAATCTTTTAGGCTCCTGCCTGCCATATTTTGGCTATCCATTAGCTTTGCTGTCCCCTAAAGCCTCTTTCACTGTGTCTCTCATTAAAATAAATGCCTCAAGGTAGACTCTGAGGGGATCCTCCAGATGTCAGCCAGCATACCACAGAAGGCTCAAAAGGTGACCACAGAACATGACTACCACATTGGCTTTTAGGTCAAGGAAGCATCAGGCCTAGCAGATACCCAGAGTTCTAGGTCTAGTCTATAGACACCATTATGACTTAAAAATTAATACATGGGATCACAGTAGTTATAGTAGACATTTAAAAGTCCCAAACTCTACAGTTGCACTGCAAGAACCCATTTGACAGCATATTTAAAACGAAGATGTATGCTCCCAGAGTGGTCGAATTGGTGCTACCATCCCTAGCATGCATGGGCAGTGCTCTGAGACCGCTGCTGGGTCTGCTTTAAACTTCTTTAATAGGAATTGAGCTGTTTAAATGAATTTTCTGCTGCAGTAAACAAAAGATTTATTGTCTTTCAAGTAATATTAATAAAATATACTTTTAAAGGTTTCTTTGATTAGCAAATTTTCATTATTTGGGTATCTTCCTCCTCCCAAGGGAAGAGTCCTCCAAAGTATCTGTAAGTATAATCATATGTTTAGTGTATTTACTGGTAAGTCAGTTACCAGGCATTACATTTTTCAAGTTCAAAGGTTGTAAGTATGCCTTTAAAAGTTTAAAGATCCACTAGTCTCTTTGTTTGGGGTAGGGGCAGAGAAATTTAAGTTTTCTGTTCTGTGGGAATGGTAAGCTTGATACCTTTTCTCCTGGCGAAGGTCCTATGTGATTTGATAGGGTAAGTGTAACAGGCTTTGGTTAAGAGGGAACATCTACCTACACGTGTGTTGATTGAGTTATTTATGATAAAGCTGTTTTAGTGGGAAAATATTTGGGGCCTGAGTTCCCTTTTTTTGTTCATCTCATGAGAACTAGAAGTGGTTAATATATTTAGGTTAATGACACAGAAAACAAAAATAACATCTCTTTGGGGAAATATAACTTGGCATAATTTAAAGTGAAATCTAAATTTAAACGTAATTCTTGGGTCTGTAAGATGGCTCAGTGGATAAAGTGATTAACCGTCAAGCCTGATGACCTAAGTTTAGATCCCAGAGTCAACGTGATAAGAGAGGACCTGCTCCAGTAAGTTGTGATCTGACCTTCATATATGAGTCCACTGTACCATGTGCATATGTACACACACAAATAGACACATGTACTTAAAAAGGATAGAATATAAAAATTAAGATTTTAATTATTTTTCAAAGCAGGAATGTTTTATTTTTGTCACAAAGCGCAAAGTCGGAGAGTAGAAGTGCTTTGCTGTGCCGTGTGCACCACAAGTCACTGCAGTTGCAGGTGTGGTGAAGGGGTCTGAGTGCGCCCAAATGGCTGTCAGCTTATATCGCTTCTTACCTCTAGTCAGACAGGCCAGTCCCACGGCACGGCACGGCACAGATCACCGCTCTCTTAGTGGTGTGGCGGACACCAGCAGTGCACACCTCCCTGAGAGGCACGGCGTGTGCCCCTGCCATAGCTTCCTCCACTGGAGCAGAGGCAAAGGTTACTCTAGAACACTAACTAACAGTAGCATGTAACTTTTTAGTTGATACAAAGCAAAGCTTTTGAGGCTGTTTTGCCAAGCTTCGCTGCTGCCGGATGCTGGTTCTGCTGGTTCGCCTCAGAGAACAATAGTCTGATGGCACGGGTGTGACGCTTCCCTTGTCAGTGTCCTAGCCCATCTAAGGCTTGTTTCATTTGTTTGTTTTTTACAGACCTAACTACCGTGATGAATGCTGCATATTGAGAGAAACCACAAGAAGGTTAACTGTTTGGCTGTCTAATCTTGGATTTGATATGAACCAACAGTCTTTGTTGTCACTGACAGAGCCCCAGTGTGTGCATTATTCATGTTACTCTCTGTTCTGTTGAAGGAAAAAGAGACATTTTAACCTTTTCAAGGTTATTGACTTAATTTTATGTTATTTGGTTGCATGAAGTTGCCCTTAATCACTAAGAATGATCAAGATTCCGCAGACCTGTCCGTGTCTAGGCTCCTTTTCCAGGGCAGTCCCCGTCATCAGCTTCCTGCCTCTCTCCCACCATCGTCAGATGCTCAGCTGAATAGTAATTCGTATTTCTAGATGACTACTCAACATAATACTTGAGGATGGGATTTCTTTATAGCAGAACCCAAGAGCCAACTCCTAGATGCATACTGTTGGGATATGGGAGATGAAATTAGAGTCATCTTTCAGTTTTAAGGCCATGTGTAAAGTTTAACCATATTGTACAGTACCTATTCTGTATTAGAAATAGCTCCTTAAAGCTTACACTTCTCAAAACTCATGTTCCTGTGTACACAAACTGAGTTTGTATGTGAACTTAGTCTTTTTGTGTCATACCAAAATAAAGCAAGGATTTATTATTTTTTTCCAAATGCCAATATGATTTGAGCCAATCACTCAAGATGGTCACTTTACACTTGAAAGCTGAAATCAGCAGGAGCACTGTGGGGAAACAAAGCATTGACCTTGAATATAGACTTTTAAAATAAACGTTTTTTTTAGAGTTAGAGTAGTTAACATTCATCTGCCAACCATTATTATGTGTACATGATTGTCGCTATTGTGATAATAGAGTCTTATTTATTTTTATGCCAGCGTATACTGTGAGAACACATTAGTCAGCCTGGGTCTCACCAACCCTGCTATGCTTGTGCTTGGAAGATCTTCTGTGTATGTTTGAGGTTTGTAGCTGAAAAGTTTACTGTAAAAAAAAAACAAAACAAAACAACAAAACAAAACCAACAAAAAAATTATTGTTTCTACAGAGTAAATTTATTGGAATGTGTACTGGAAGTAAGGGTTGAAGTTGTAAACAGCTGAGTTCGTGTTACTTGGCTTCATATGTGTAATGTGAGGTATTCATGTAATTCCTGTATTATAGCAAAGATTGACAGCAAATTGACATTAGAATTAAGTGCAGGTAAAATTTTATTTTTTTCTACCATTTTTCCTTTTAAATATTCTGGATGTTAGGTTAATTGAAAACACGGAGGACAGGAGGGAGTAGCAGTAGGCTCTGTCTGCACGTCTAAGACAGACCAGTTCGGTGGGCCCTGCCTTTACACACGGCCTTATGTGCATCCCATTTGCTGTTGCTGTTCTTACTTTGTTGAAGAACTAATGAACATGAAGAGAAAATAGAAGAAGACCTAAAAGCCCGGTGTCACGGAGGTGATGGAAGTGATGCAAGCTCTGGATGGATGTGCTGGTGGTCCACTCGCCCCTCCCCTGGGGGCGGGGCCGCTGTCCTTCAGGCTCACTCCCGTCCTTTCCTCCCTTCGCAGTCAGTGGTTCCCTACTGACTCACAGTTCCGAGTATGGAAAATTCATTAAGAGACAGGCCGTCAAGTCAGGTCTTTTCTTTAAAAGGTACTTTTTAATTTTATATTTTAAAATAATGTAATTTGTCAAAAGATCTCTTCATTGTCATGCAAAACATATGAAGAATGTAGATGACATTTTAAATTGGACCATATAACAAAGGTTTTTGTTTGTTTATTTGTGACAGGGTTTTTCTGTGTAGCCCTGGTTGTCCTGGAATTCGCTCTGTATGTAGACCAGGCTGTCCTCGAACTCAGAGATCAGCCTGTCTCTGAATCCCAAGTGTGGGATTAAAGGCGTATGCTACCACTACCTGGTACAGATTTCTTAAATAAAAAGTTCAAAATTTGTCATGAAAATGTATATATAAAATGCTTCAAAATTAATAAAGTTTATCTTCATAAACACCAAAAATAATTTTATTGAAGATATACACAGAAACACAAGAGAAATATTATCAGCCAGCCACCAATAAAACAAGTGTTCATTAAGGCAACTAATAAAGTTGATTTTTGTTTTCTTAGCTTTTTTAATTCACAATAGAAGTTTTGACAGCAATTTTTAAAACAGCAATAAATAATATGCTTTCCTTGTGAAAACACTTGAATCAATTTAAAAATATTGTGATGATCTGGCATTTATATTAAGATTGTCAACAACTCATACATTCCATATGAAGCTATTTCTCCAACCTGTAATTGCTATTTTGAATTATTTCTTATGCATAGTGAATCTGGTTAGTTAACTTCTGAATAGTTTCATTTTTATGCTTTTTGTAGGCACTAGAGTTGTAATTTTCACACATACTATGTGCAAACAATGTTAAGATCAGTGGTCACATTCACAGACAAATGGTATATTTCCTTAAACAAGCTGTTTTTCAACTTTAATTTTCTTTCAAAACTGAGAGTATACCCATATAATACCATTAGTTCCGCTCACATGTGCTGCAGAGCAAGTGTGTTCTTGTGAGTATTCCTGTATGGAAGGGGGTAAAGGAGAGGCCAGGCCCATTAACAGGTCAGGGAGAACGTGAGGTATGTTTATTCCAGCTTTTCATCTGCCTTGGTTCTCAGGAAGAACTCGGGATTGTAGGTACAACGGTAGGCCAGGAGCTGGGGAAGAACTCCATATGCTATGTTTAGTGCTAGAAAAAAGATCTTCGCGTCTTCGGGGACTCTGTAGACATAAGCAGTTCTAGCATGAAGGGACGCACCAATGTGAGAAAACTGAGCCTGTTTACATTAAAACAAAATAAAAAACCAGTAAGGATGAGATCTGTTCACTTAGATTAATGATGAATTCTGAGTGTCTCATTCAGACTGTGTGCCCTCAAAACCTGTCTTACAGGCAAAAATACCTTTAGATAATCCAGTCTTAATATATAGTCTTTCACTAAATTTGAGGTTGTTTTTTATATAACTATTCAAATAATGTATCCGTTTTAAAGTGTGATTTTTATCATTCCAGTTGTGTGTTTTTAACCTTCCAGTGCTAAATACCAAACAGTACTGGCTCAATTCAACAACAACAACAACAAAAAGTAAAAAAAATCTCCCCCCTTTTTTTTCTGATTTGAATGTTAGGAGCACTAAGGACTTAGACGCTCAGCTGGGTCTTTCAGATTGGGTCTGAATGACAAATGAAGTTGAGTTTCAGCATTTAAGCTGTGGTTAGTAGAGAGCTGCTTAAGAGAAGCACTGAGGGCCTCAGTCCAACCACTAGAATCCAGAGCCCGGAGCCCACCACATGTACTGCTTATTCACTCGTGTATTTGGTTTTATGTCACTTATTGGCACTGTGGTTGTTTCTAAGATATGCTTGTCGATAGCTTGGCTGTGGGTAGCAATATGATTATAAAATTGTAAATACACACACAGGCAGCCTTTCCAAATCACACTGAAATCTACTTAGAACTATGACTGGTCAGGATGTTTGAAGTTTCAGAACAGAACAGCAAGGGCTCTCTCTGTTTTTATGGAATAGTTTATAAACTATTCAGAATGTGCCAGTTGTATTTTGCTTGGCTCATTTGTTTTTTATACTTTTCATAAGCACAGAGAAAAACTATTAGAAAAGTAATACAGGCCATAGCAGGATTAAAAACAATAGAGTATTTTTCTCAGAAAACTTATAAAATGCAAACCCCAAGTCTGCACTTTTATGTTTGCTTGAAATTCAAGATACACAGAAATAAAGACTAAGGACTTAAATGTAGATAAATAGCAAATTATCAGTATACTATGATCGAAGTGAAAAGATAAAGGATCCTGCAGTCTAAAGAGACAGAAGTAACAAAGATTTGTATCAATGGCAGATATTTTAATGGGCTACAATTTATAAATTATTGATATATTCCGATACCTCTAATACATTTTTACTACTCTGGAAATAAAAATTAAATTCCTGTGGTGTGTTGACAACTTAGAACAAGTGGATCACCTACACTGTGCTCCTCCTCCGGCACTGGGAAGGTTCTGCCCACACACACACCTCCCTAGGCCTCATAGCGAAAGGCCCAGCAAATGTTTGCATCTCAGGGCTACATAGACAAAGACCTTGAGAATAAAGGGCACTTAGGAAGCTGCCTTGAGGAGACACTGTTGTGGACAGTTTGGGAACTCTGAACAAAAACTTGGCTCCTGACACTTTTTCTCTAGGTCCAACTTGAGCTGTTTTTCTGAAATACAACACTTTTCTTCTGGACTAGAGGCAAGTTTTGAACCCTGGTTTTGTCAGATTTGTGGGTTTAGTGATTCTATCCTTATAGATTATTGTGCTCATCATAAAATGATGGGAAAATCCTACCCATAATTTCCAAGAATAAGTAACATGAGCAGTTGTGTACTTATGTAGGCAACCCTGCCTGAAAGGCCAGTGATTGTGTGGGCCCTTTTCTGCACTCAGGAGTGCAGTTAATACCTCATCTCATGAACAGGAAGCTCATGGCAACATTCAAAAATGATTTGTGTCCTTAGATTAGATTGTACGCCCACTGGGCAGATACTGTGTCTGATTTTTTGTGTGACACCTATCACGTTGTTAGAGTTCAATAAACGTTCAACAACAATGGTCTTGTGACTGTCAGAATACAAAAAGAATCTTGAAGCATTTTTCTTATACCTATAGTAGTGGGCCATTATACTCAGAATTATTAATAAGGGGTGAAGAATGCAATATTCTACCAAAAGGTATGTGCTTATGAAAAAAGAAGAATGAGACCAGTTGTGTGCAGCGCCTGGTACAGCACAGGGTGTGTGTGTGTCTGTGTGTCTGTGTGGTGGCTGAGTGGGCCCACACCTGCAGCTCCTCTGCTCAGAGTTCCAAGTTTCAGGAACACTGTTTGACCTGAAGAGGGCTCCTTCCCCAATGCATTCTGGTCAGCCATGCCCACTACAGCTGCTTCCTGGCCCTGAGGGCCGAGGACTCTGCCTCGGAGCCCTGCTGGAGTTAGGGAGGGAGGCCATGTAGGCTGCTAAGTTCCACATCTCAGTTATGATAACTACAAAACTCAGTGATGTGGCTGACACATCTGGTCATTTCCCATGACTCAATTCTAAGTTTTCTACCTAGCAGAAATAAGAAATATTTGTTTTTTTGGTTTTTGGGGGGTTGTTTGTTTTTGGTTTTGGTCCAGTTGAATGTTTAGAACATAGTAATGAAAGTAAGCAAAGCTAAATTGTAATAGCTCCCTTTCCTATGTTTATAGAGAAAATTAGGAAAGGAGGACCCTCCATCATAATCCCTCTCCCCTCCTAATCACAATCCTGGCTCCAAAATGAAGTGAGTCTTATATGTCCGCATGAATGTGAAGAGGGTAAAACCTGTGGGCATTGGGACAAAGCCCTCTGTTGGACCTCATGTCCAAGGAGGAATCACCCAGGAGGTAATCCACAGCACAGAGGTTGGTAATGCTGACTCTAGAACCACATGGCTAGGTTGGATCACAGCTCCACCACAAGCCAGATAAAAGGTCCACCTCAGCAGGGGGCAAGCAGGCAGGCGTAGGAAGCCCCATTAAAGGCCTGTGTGTGATCTGGCACTCAGTAAACAGCCTGGGCTCCTTGTCTCTAGATCCCCTTGTTGACCGTTTAACTCCTCTATCAAAGGATAAGCATGTAAGAAGGTGAAACCCAAGGTCAAAACGTAACACTGAAGGTGCTTGGTAGTGAAGCACCAGAGGCAGATGGGAGATTGGTAACCAGTTATCTGTCTATTGTTCCCTGAAGCGGTTCAACCCGGTGAAGTGCCATTCAGCCTGGAACGCTGGCTCCAGGCAGTGCTGCCTCCCACCACCATGCTTGCCCCACAGTGGTCCCGCTCCCCACCCCACACAGGCTCACTCTGTGCTGTTGGGCACTGCCTCAGCTGATTGTTTGCAGGGCAGGAGGCGATGATACTGTGGATATGAGCTGTAGAGTTGGGCAGAAGAATTTAGCCCTATATGTCATTTGGTGATGCTGTACCTCATCTTTGGGGGGGATGGACTGTCTTTTTTTGGGGGGAGGGTTGTATTTTTGTTTTTCGAGACAGGGTTTCTCTGTGTAGTCCTGGCTGTCCTGGAACTCACTCTGTAGACCAGGCTGGCCTCGAACTCAGAAATCTGCCTGCCTCTGCCTCCCAAGTGCTGGGATTACAGGCGTGCGCCACCACGCCTGGCTTGTACCTCATCTTTGAAGGAGTATGTATTTAAGAACACAGATGTTTTGTCCACTCATTACACGGTTGCTTCGGAGAACTCAGATCACATTTGCCAGCCTCCCCTGCAGCTAAATTACAAGAACTGGTCCATGAAAACTTCCCGTGTGATCTTTGCATAAGCTGGCTCAGCTGGGCCCTGTAAACACGTTTACGTCATTAAGCCACTGAGAACGTGTTTACTACCACAGCATGTAGCCTACCCTCACACGAGCAAGTAAAACCAAACAGGAGGTTAGAAGCTCAGACTAGCACAGCGGCAACAGGCTCACTCTGGAAACAATCGACTTGACCTGCCCTAGGGATGGGCTTATATGCAGTGGGTGACAGGAAGGGAGTATAAAGAACTATTCCAGGGTCTGCAGAGAGGGCTCAGCGGTTAGGAGAACTGGCTGTTCTTCAGAGGACTGGAATTCCATTCCCAGCACCCACATGGTGGCTCACAACCATGTGGAACTCCAGGTCCAGGTGAGAAGGTTCCTGTTCTAGTCTCCACAGATCCTCAAATAGATATGCATGCAGGCAAAACATCCACATACACTAAATGGATTTAGAAGATTCCAGGGTTTGGCTTGAGCTGGCCAATGCAAGCTCGGGCTGTTTACAAAGACGATGGGCAGCAGGAGGAATGGTGAGACGAAGAGCCCTGCTTGAGTCTGCATTTGGCATGCTACCTGGACTCGGTGGGAGATTGCAAATCCTGAGTTCAAGGCTAGTCTGGTCTACAAAGCAAGACTGCATCAAGCAGGAGAATATGTTGTCTTGTATAGACTGATGCTTGTTTTGCAGCTGTGCTTAAAAACTCATGTACCTGCTTCCATTACAAAGGCACCAGAAATTTCTCAAAATGACTCAAAAAATAAAATCTGATGAGCTAGTGAGACATCCAAATGAGATGATTTAAGCTGGGAGTTAAATTTAGGAGTCAGTCGGGGCTGAAGAGACTGGTCACCAGCTTATAATTCTAAGCTGTAAGGCCTTGAAGATGGCGAAATTAAAGCTCAGGCCAGGGGCTAGAGAGATGGCTCAGCGGTTAAGAGTACTGACTGCTCTTCCAGAGGTCCTGAGTTCAATTCCCAGCAACCACATGGTGGCTCACAACCATCTGTAATGAGATCTGATGCCCTCTTCTGGTGTGTCTGAAGTCAGCTACAGTGCATTCATATACATAAAATTAATTAATTAATTAAAAAAAAGCCCAAGCCAAGGTCTTGAGGATCAGGTGTTCAGAGGCTGACCAAGGAGAGCAAAGTGGTGTTTCTTCTGCAAGCATTATTTTTTTCTATGAATATTATGATTAAGTACCCCAGGAAGGACTTAACCCACTGACCCCATAAGTACTGTTTTTCAACCCTGTATGGTTTCTGGGGTCTTTCTTCCATCGTGGTTACTGCACCATGAGCGTGTACTAACTGCTTTGCTTCTGGGTGCGCCCCAGTCTCACTCCAGGTCTGTGTTGCTTTCATTCGACACCTGCTGTCAGCGACTTGGCGAGGTGCCAAGGGGAGGGTCCAGGAAGGTTCAGGTTTCCAGAAACAGAACCAGCCTTCCTGGTTCTGCTGAGTGCTGTATAGCAGCGCTCTGGACTCTTCATTTAGATAGAATAGACAGCCTGAGTTACAACACTGCGCTCATCAGTAATTATAATGGCCATAGGCTGGGAAACAATTCTATTACACAGCAGTGCCACTTGCTACTTTTGTGACTCCAGAAAAACCTTAATTTCACCATATCACTGCATCTACAAGGTGGTATCATTAGATTTAAATAAGTGTGTGTGTGTGTGTGTGTGTGTGTGTGTGTGTAGCAGAAATACCTTCCAACAAACTGGAAGGCAATTTCCTACTCAGACACCAAGCAGAAATGGGTTATGTAACTCCAGTAAAAGCTAGAGAACGAATGAGCTTCTCCAAAGGGAAAGCTTTGAGTACCTGAGCTAGACCCCCAGCGTGGACCAGCGTTATATCAGGCATCCATGAGCACCCAGGGACCACTAAGCCATACAGTGCGATCACGAAGTAAGGGACAGAGTAGAACATGTATGCCAGCATCTGTGGGAAAAAGAAAAAAAAGACAAATGAACCGCTTGACCTTAACAAAGAGCAAAAACATGAAATATTTTCAAAGATAAAATGCTAAATCCTGTTCCCATTTAAAATAAGAGAATTAACTTTAGACAAATGTTAAGTACTTGACCTGAATTTTGGGATAGGCGGCAGGGTCCTTTAGGTAGGGCTCCTGAGACTGTGTGTAGAGTCGGCAGAGCTCAGCCGGGCAGTCCAAAGCAATCTAAGCACAGAGTGAGTGAGTTCATTATAAATAGTCTTGTCTGTTCCTTCAGTGTGCTGATAAGGCTGCGCGCCAGCTTAAGTCACAAGCTGCTTCAGTTCGCGACATAAATTATGTGTCTTTATAGGCTCACCAATAACAGGAAAAAGAGAAATATTCAAGAGTTGTTCAGACCAGCCGGGCGTGGTGGCGCACACCTGTAATCCCAGCACTTGGGAGGCAGAGGCAGGCGGATTTCTGAGTTCGAGGCCAGCCTGGTCTACAGAGTGAGTTCCAGAACAGCCAGGACTACACAGAGAAACCCTGTCTCGAAAAAAAAAAAAAAAAAAAAAAAAAGAATTGTTCAGACCTCTCTAAATGACTAGGCCTGGGTTGACAGTGGAGAGGGGTTTTTGAGACGCTGGTCACAGCTGCAGCACCTAGGGTTAGTGAGCCAGAGCACAGCTGTTGGGGTGGATGGCCAGTTCCACTTTTCCCGGGAATAACTAGTCAACAAGTCTCTACAGGAAGAAAAAGAACACTCCTGTACAAAATTAATTTTACTATGCTTTGCAAGATTCAAAAATAGCATCCACCTCTCTCCAGCGCCTCAAAGAGCATATGGCCTTTGGAGGCAGTAAGGGATGCTTTGAAAGCAGGGTCCTCCTGTGAAGCCCCTTCTGTCCACTTTGGAAAACAGCAGGAAGCAGATTTAGTCCTGGCAGTGAACCCTAGGCCACAGAATAGACTTTGGCACATTCCTGAGACACCTCTCCCTCAGGCACCATTCCTCATATCCTTGGCTGTACATGAAATTTTCCACCTAGATGACAATGGAGATTACAGGCTAGCACTAGAGTTGGGCCTCTGCCCAAATTCTCGTCTGCAAAAGCCCCACCCAGTATACACACACACACACATCTCTCTCAGGGGCAAGAGAAAAGGGCCATGGAAGGATTCCACTGTCTCTTGGGTTTGAACTTGGCAATCAGAGCAAAGCAGCCCAAAAAAGGTAAAGGTTCTATGGCTGGTTCTCAGCTTGTGCCAACGCCAGCGAGTTTGGTAACTGTTGAAGCTGAATATGAATAACAAATCTGAGATAGTAAATATTTCTTCTAAGAATAAATTATAAATCTGGGTCATAGTGAAGGATCACTAAATGAATTAAGACCATAACAACTGCTTATTGACAACTTACTATGTGCAAAAATGATAAAGGGCAAAGAGAAAAGAAAAACAAAAACAAAAAGCTCCTGAGACCTTCATGGTATCAGGCTCCAAAGCTGAGCCTAAGTCAGCATCACCTTAGCAATGAGAAACTCACATGACCCTGCCCAGGTGAGGACCAGGGCCCCTTCCTCCATCCTGTCACCCCTACTCTTGAGCACATGGACGCTCTGGGCCACAGGTGTACTGAGGTCTTAGGATCACCCTGACCAAAGATGGTTGCCTTAAAATCAGAAAAAAACAATAAGGTTCTAATACTAATTTGTCAGGTGACTGACGTACTTCTACACAGAGTTTGGTGTGAGGACCCAAAGGAGGGTGGAAGAGATGGCCCGGGGTGAGCCGTTCCTCGTGACTGAGGGACTGAGGGACTGAGGGCAGCAGGGAAGTATTCCAGAGCTCCAGGCTGGCGCAGGAGCAGACACACAGACACACAGACACACAGGTTTTTTTTTTCCCTGTTTGGAATAGTATATTGTTGTTTGACACGCTTACCAAGCCTCTAAACAGGCAAAATCCAGTTGCCAAGAAAAGACACACCACCAACACTAAGTCACACGGTCTTCTCAGCAGGGCCTTTGCTTGGGCTTCTTGAAGAACCTGAAATAGAGTTTGTCACCAGAGAGCAACCTTATCCTGAAGCCAAGGACAAGTCTGAAATACTGAATGCCAGGGTATGGACACTTGAATCTAGAAGATGCACAGTTCACATCACAGCCCGCTGGCACTGAACGGCGCTAGTCTTCTCCTCCAGGGCACCCCTTCCTCTGCGAAATGGAGGTACTGAGCCAGGTGATGCGGGGTCCTTCCAGCTTTAGTACATTCTTGAAATTACATTTTTATGATTTTAAAGGTTAGCTACATTCATTTGAGAAATGAAACTTTAGAGAGTAAACCATAAGCAGCCCCACCGCACATGCTCTGTCATACGTGGCTCTCTTTGGTTGGCTGGTCAGTTGGTTGGGTGATGGTTAGTTTTGGTTGGTTGGTTGGTTGGTTAGTTTTTTGAGACAGGATCTCAATTATGTGGCTGAGATAGACTCCCTGGGTAGCTCAGGTTAGCCTCATATTCATGATCATCCTGTCTCCACCTCACAATTGCTAAGATTAGATTTCGTGTGTGCCACCATGCCTGACTCAAATGCTTCTATACATTTATATGTATATACATATACTCACACGTAACCTTTTTGAAAAACAGAACTTAGGATATAAACAGTTTTGCATTCTTCCCTGCATCCCCACGTGATTAAGAATTGAGAACACGGTAAGGAAACCACTGGTCCTCACACTGCAAGACGTGGGCGGTTTTCACTGAACACTTCCTGCAGTGGTCAGAGTGGCTGGCAAAGACATCCGCTATGGTGTCTGGACCCGTCTGGACCGACTGCCTCGGGACAGGCCCTGCTGGGGAGATGGGACGGAAGCGTGGCTAGCCTGCTTTGCAGAGTGCTTCCGAGGTTGTTAGTTTTGTTTGCTCTGAGTTTAGTTCTTATCAGCTCTTCCTAACAAAGCCCACAGCTGTGCTTTAGCACTGAAATAACGACGCAAATGGCTCTGTGTCTCCTGTTATGCAGACAGTGTTCACACCCCTGAGACCTTTCAAGACAGTGGAGCCAGGGCCACAGGGTTCCTGTTTACCTATCCCTTTAATACCTGCTCTCTCAGCTCTCTCCGCAAAGAGAGGTCTAAGTGTAGCTGCTGCCGGCCTGAGTTTACACAGCGGTATCTAAATATTTACAGACTAACTGTGTAAGTTATAATGTACACGGAATGAGATGTAAACCTGAGTGGTAGAGTGACTCAGTACATGTGACTTTATCCCCAACGCTCTCCTAAAATGGCATGTTAACGATGTCTACTTATACAAATATCTTTGGCCAAGTGTGGTGCTGCACGCTTTTAATCCCAGCACCCAAGAGACAGAGACACGTGGATCTCCATGGTCTTGAGGCCAACCTCAAGAGAGTTTAAGGCCAGCTACATAGTGAGACCCTGCCTCAAAAATAATACATTTAAAACTAAAATAGCTTTGTAAGGTAATTGTACTCTAACTAGTAGTGTTTTCATATATCAGGTAGATCTAAGGGTCCTTATCCAAGGATCTTGTGTATAAACTGAAGAGGAAGTTAGAAAGAAATCACTAGTGTTGGTATTCTGTCTGGACTCCACCCCCACAGTTACCTGGCAACAGCCAGGTAGGCCTGGCCCACTCTAAGAGGAGTTGCTTGGCCCCTCCCCTTACTCTCTTACTCTTGACTCTCTTGCCCTCTTGGGCTCTTCCTTTCCCCCTTCCCTTCCCCCCTCTCTCCACATGGTCATGACTGGCCTCTACTTCTCTACTCTCTCTGCCTTTCTCTGCCTCTACTACCCTCTTAACTCCCCTCCCCATGCCCCGAATAAACTCTATTCTATGCTATACAGTCACGTGGCTGGTCCCTCAGGGGGGAAGGGACGCCTTGACATGGGCCTGCAGAGGCACCCCTCCCCCCACACCCCCATAGAACATATTCTTACACCTATTTCTCTTTTTATAGTCACACTTCGCCCAGACCACCTCAGCAGTGGATGGAAGAGAGGGGCCTCAGGTGTGCTCCTGCCACCACGTCCAGGGGCCTGCATCCAGGGATCAGACCCTACAGCCATGTGGGTCACCTCGAACACCTCAGCAGTAAATGATATTATTGAAAGATGTGTCAGGTGCTCATCTACAGGCCATTCGCAACCCAGGCAAACCACATCCTCTGAGCTTCACCTGTCATACTAACACAGAAGGGAGACAGGACCGGAGGCGATCCTGCAAAGGGGGTCTCCAGAAGTGTGGCCTGGATGGCCTCAGGCACAAGCAGACGGTTGGCCATACAGAACATGCCAGCAAATGCCAAGCCATCAATACAGCCCCAAATGCACCTCTCCTCACAGAGACATTCAGTGAGCCGTGTTGAGTCTGAAAACATGTAAGAGTTACAGCGGCTGGGGAGCCAGCCAGAGTTTACACCCCAGCACTCAAATATTCGCACTGGATACATCTGAATGTAATAAAATCACCTTTGAGGGATAATTATAGTTTTCTGATGGCTGATTATAGATTCTGAAGCCAGCCCAGACCGGAAGACACGTATACGGTATGCTTAAGAAAAATGCAGGGCAAATCCGTGTCCCATACTTTCCTATTCAAAAGAAAGAGGAAAAGAAGGTCAAATGCGTATTCACTGCGTTACATACTGCATACGTTAACACAGTAACATTTGAGCTACCTTCCACCCCAAATTATACAGTTTTGCTATGAACCAGGCAATATTTGTATTAGGCAAGACAAGTCAACTTAAAGGCATGAGATGTTTGTAACAGTGATGCCCTAGATACATTAAAAAGCATGTGTAACACATATGCCCCAAGGTTTTGCACATCATATGACTTTCCTTACTTCAGCCTGGAAGGCTCTCTCTGCACGCGAGGAGTAAGCATGACACTAAGGGCTGTGTACTGGCTAATTTCGTGTGTCAACTTGACACAGGCTGGAGTTATCATAGGAAAAGGAGCTTCAGTTGGGGAAGTGCCTCCATGAGATCCAGCTGTGGGGCATTTTCTCAATTAGTGATCAACTGGGGGAGGGCCCCTTGTGGGTGGTACCATCTCCGGGCTGGTATTCTTGGGTTCTATAAGAGAGCAGGCTGAGCAAGTCAGGGGAAGCAAGCCAGTAAGTAACATCCCTCCATGGCTTCTGCATCAGCTCCTGCTTCCTGACCTGCTTGAGTTCCAGTCCTGACTTCCTTTGGTGATGAACAGCTGTGTGGAAGTGTAAGCTCAATAAACCCTTTCCTCCCCAACTTGCTTCTTGGTCATGATGTTTGTGCAGGAATAGAAACCCTGACAAAGACAGACTGCGAGCAGTGCCCCTGCACTAGTGCCAGCTGCTCGGCGAGCCGGTGAGTGCAAGCGTCTGAAAGCGGCCGGCCGCAAAGCCCTCCTCAGCAGGCAAGGGCACCGAGGGGAGCAGGAACAACTTCTCCAAACTGTTTTCATAATCTTGGAATTATTCTAGTATAATGTTTTTTGAAACAACGACTCTTTAAAACCCGTTACCGCAAAACAGACGACAATGACAACAAAGGGACTGCTGTCAAAACAGGGCTCTTACCTACGATGTTTCCAGGCACAAAAACCACGATGCTCATTATAATGGACCCGACCCAGTATAGGCCAATGGTTCTGTAGCTTTCCCTACAACAAAACAGTTTTGATTCAGCGCACTTGTCTTGGGGCACAAAAGATGATCCGATGCCGGGCGGTGGTGGCTCACGCCTATAATCCCAGCATTCTGGGAGGCAGAGGCAGGCAGATTTCTGAGTTCGAGGCCAGCCTGGTCTACAGAGTGAGTTCCAGGACAGCCAGGGCTATACAGAGAAACCCTGTCTTGAAAAAAAAAAAAAAAAGATGATCTGAGAATTATCCTTCATTCTAGCTGTGGAGGCACATGACTAGAAACTCACTGAACCAAATGATAAGCACAAGGAACCCTGAGGATAGATGGAGCGTCACTTCCAGAAGGGACACAGTGCAGGGCCACCTTTGTGTCCTCTGTGGGTTTGTACACTCGTTCACAAAAACATGTAGTATATGTATGTGTGTGCACATGTAACACATGCGCCTGTTCGTGTGCATGTAGAGACCAGAGGGCTATGTCAGGCTCCTTTCTCAAGCACCCTTCACCTTATTTTTTGAGACAGGGTCTCACTGAGCCTGGAGCTCTGGCCAGTTCAGCTAGGCAAGCTGGGCAGAAAGTCCCCGGGGTCCTCTTTTCTCGTCACTGCACCCCGGTACCGGGGCTCCAGGTGCATGCCCTCACACCTGAGACCTGGGGATGTAAAGTGGACTTTCTGTGGCAACTCAGAGTTTGGGGTGAAGCCCCAGAAGTGAGGATAGTGACATGTCCCTGTGTTCTAAAGGGGCTGCTCTAATCTCAGGGATGGCCAGATGTCCCTTCTACTGATAACCCAGAAACAACACCACACTAGAGGCTGAGACAAATCCAAAAGGAGGGGACAGAGTGGTGAGCACTGTGTGTTTTCTGCTCTGCTGAAGCCGCCTAAGGGAACCAGCCCCACCAGGTCAATGATGTCAGGATTCTGTCTAAGCTCCACCCCACAGTTACCTGGCAACAGCCAGGTAGGCCTGGCCCAGGATAAGAGTAGTTGCTTGGCCCCTCCCCTTACTCTCTTACTCTTGACTCTCTTGCCCTCTTGGGCTCTTCCCTTCACCCCCCCCCCACATGGTCACAGCTTGCCTCTACTTCTCTACTCTCTGCTTCTCTCTACCTTTCTCTGCCTCTACTACCCTCTTAACTCCCCGTGCCTCGGCATGGGCCTGCTGAGGCACCCCTTCCCCCACACCTTACCACACCCCCACAGAACATATTCTACCTATTCTCTTTTTATGATCACAACATTGATTCCACAACAAATGATAAATCTCAGAATACCACAGGAAGGCAAACAAGGCGGAGCTGGAGCATGAGGAAGGAAGTGAGGTCAGCTCACAGGGCACACTGCAGCCTCCCAGGGGCGCAACTAAGACCTCTAACCTCAGGCCACACGCACCGAGGCTGGGGAGGCTCAGGCTGTCTGGAAAGAGTCCATAGCCAAAGACTGCCTCCTGCACCCAGAAGAAGCCATGGACGCCACAGTGGACAGAGAGTGAGAATCCAGCCAAAGCTGCTGGTTACTTTTGCAGTTGGTGTGACACAGACTTCTGCTGCAGGAGTCCCCAAAGAGCCCACGTGCTGTGAGATACAGTTAGCTTGTCACAGCAAAGGGTACTGGTACCCCCTAAAAAAACAGCAACTGTCACAAAATCTTACTTCATTTCTTTAATAACATAGTCAGGCTCCCAGAGGGGCCAACTACAAAAATTTGAGAGGTAACCCCAAGTCTGTGTCCAATTTCCCAAGGCCTACAGCCATACCTGAACTCGAGGAGAAACTCTGAACTGAAGTCAGTAGGAACCTTTGCAGTACAAGGTGCTCGACTTTGATTCCCTGTGGACCCAAGTTCAGATCCCTAGCACCCAAATGAAGAGCCAAGCCAGGTGATGCGTGCCAAGGAGAGGGTGGAGGCGGGGAAGACCCCAGGTGCTTGCTGGCCAGCCAATCGGTGAGCTCCAACCTCAGTGAGAGACCCTACCTCTAAAAATAAGACGCTGAGCCAGCAAGGTGTCTCAGTGGGTAAAGGCACCTACTGCCAAGCCTGTCAATCTAGTTAGGTCTCCAGGCCCCGCATGGTGCAAGGAGAGACCTTAGCCCTGTGTAAATTAACCTCCACATGCCTATCATAGCGCACACACGCGCACACACACACACACACACACACACATGCACTCGCGCACGCGCACGCACACACACACGCACACGAACATGCACACACAAAAAATGTGATTTAAAAAATAAGGTAGAGAAGAAATTGAGGACCAGGACTACATCCAGCGTCATCCTCTGCCCCCATACAGGCTTACATGCAGGTACATGCACATATGCCAACACACACACACACACACACACACACACACAAAAACACACACAAGAGTTTTATTGTTGTTTTGTGTTTGTTTATTTGTTGGGACGATCTCACTGTATAGCCCTAGCCTGGAAGTTACTCTGTAGACCAGGCTGGCCTTGAACTCACAGATCTGCCTGCCTCTGTCTCCTGAGTACTAGAATAAAGGTGCGAGCCACCATACCAAGAGAGATTAAACCTAAGGGGTTATTCTGCCTGAGCTGCCACCAAAAAAAATAATAATAATAATAATAATAAACAAAAACAAAACAAAACAAAACAAGCAAAAGGCAACAAAACAAAACAAGCCATTGATACGGGGAAATAAAGTTTTGTTCACCTCAGAGAACATTGCTCTCCTGGCGTGCCTGAGTGCATTCTCTGCGCATGCACTTCCCTCACACACCCCTTATGAGTTGCAAAGGACAGCACAGCCACCAGGAGGGCGAACTTACTCCCAGGCTATGGCGGCCACCATCACCAGGTACATCAGGTAATGAACAGAGCCGTCCCAGTAGCAGATCATGTGCCCATAGGCCGTGTTCAGATACGGTTCACCCTAAGGAAAGCATTGAAAAGGCATCTTAAGGAGGACTCATATCTTTACATTGCAAATAAAACAACAGAACTAAATGCTGTTCGTTCACTGAAATGAAACAGCTTCCGTGCAGTTGGTGGGACTGTGAAAATATGTCTTTACCCTGGGGCTGCCAAAACCAGGGTCTGCCATGGCATCAGGCAGGAGAATCCCTGACAGACTGGCGTTTGATTGCTCAGCAAAGCTTTGTACAACACAAAGGCATCAGATGGCCCTGTGGGCGATCCCAGCCAATTGGAGCAAGGCCAAACCTGGGCTTGCAGGTGCTTGGCCTTCGCCAGATGGGCAGCCCGGGAAGGCCCTGCTCACGGGTGCCACCTGCTGGCCTTAACCGGTCGTGCTGATCTTGTTGTGGGCTGGGCAGTACGTGGGGAGCTGTCTGCACCCAATTCCGTGAGCACACACAGACAGGCAGCCCTGAGCTCAGCTTCCTACTGACCCTTTATTTAGCCTTCCCAACAGGCTTGTGGGCTGGTCAGAACTGACTGTCCAGAGAGGAAGAAACCCATGTCAAGAGCTTCAAGACTTGCCTGAGGCCACATAGCTAACCCGGAGCCGCGAGGGTATCACCAAGAACCACATTTCTGAGATACTTTTCGTTTCATGAACACAGATTGTATGATGAGCTATGCATACTTCCCTTCCTCAGGTAGTCATGTTTCCGGGTCCCCTCCTGGGACATGGGCTCTTCAGTAGTGTCTTCTCTCTTCCTTCTCCCAGTCAGTACCCTCCCGGATTGCTTATGTATCCCTAATATGCCTGTATACCCTAATATTCCTTTCTCTACCTAGGAAAGGTCTGAGCAGCCAAATTGTATCTAACATCCAAGCAGGCATTCTCTGAAACTCTGGGGGTTCCCCTGGGGCAAGGACAGCAGTCTAATGCCCAAAGTCAAATCAAATTCAAATCACAATGAGGGAGGAAGCCACACCTAAACTCTAGCCAAAGCCTGGACACTGCCCTTTTCTCTCACCACGTCCTGACTGTATAATTCCAGCTGAGTTCCTGGCTCCAGTCGGTCCTGCCTTCACACTCAGCGCTGAGAGCCAGCACGGGACTCCTCTGAGAGCTTCACAGACATCCGTGGGCCCTTCAAACACACCTGAACTCCTTCACCGATGTTCTGTCTGTGCGACCTTCCCTCTTCATCCCCGCGGAGGCCTTCAGAGGCACGCCCAGAACCACGGCTACATTTCCAAAAGGAAATGCATCTGCTCTCCCTCCTTCCCTTCACCACACTGCCGCTGCAGGCCCGAAAGCCCGTGGGTCAAAGCACCATCTCTTCTACTGGGCGCCCAGGTCTTACCGCTGTTGCACCCCTGTTTCCTTTCTTGTACCTGTTTGCCCCAATTCTTGTCAACCTCCCCAGGTGGCTATCTTGGCCCTGCTGCAGCAGCCTCCCTCCTGAAGACCCCCACCCCTCAGGGCTCATTAGCCCCTCTCCTGGCTTCCCTTCTGCCTCTGTGTGCCGGCCAGGGTCCATTTCCAAAGCTCCTCCCCTTCTGACCAGTCTCCAGAGTTTGAGCATCTCTTCACCACTGCCTGTGTGAGCAATTCTCTGCCTGGACTTCTAAGTTTCAACTATATTTGGGTAGCTCTGGAGGCTCTCTAACAGAGCCATTACTCAGAGGTCCAGACCTGCCCAGACCTGCCATCTGGGGCATTAGTAGATGTCCTTCAAGCACCCAAAACTCCAAATGTTTCCAGATGAACGCTGCATTACCCTGCAAACATTCCTAGGCCTCTAGGAAGGCCCAGACCCTGGGCCTCCTCTCCAGACCTTTGCCCAAGCTTTCCCTTTGCCATAGATGGCCTTTCCCTTCCTTGCACCATGCAGAAGTATGTGTGGTCCTCTCCCGTGGCCATTCTGAAGTTCTATGGGAACAACAGCAACTCAAAGAGGCCCTCCCGGCCGGTCGCAGAGCCCCTCCACCTATGTGGAGAGTGTGCCTCTGCTATCACAGCCCGGGCAAGGCCATTCTTCCTTCACATTGGACAGTGAACTATTTTTTTTTTTTTTGAGACAGGGTTTCTCTGTGTAGTCCTGGCTGTCCTGGAGCTTACTCTGTAGACCAGGCTGGCCTCGAACTCAAGAAATCCGCCTGCCTCTGCCTCCCAGAGTGCTGGGATTACAGGCGTGCGCCACCACCGCCCGGCCTTTATTTTTATTTTTTAAAGATTTCTTTATTTTTATATATGTGAGTACATTGTTGCTGTCTTCAGACACACCAGAAGAGGGAGTCAGATCCTATTACAGATGGTTGTGAGCCACCGTGTGGTTGCTGGGATTTGAACTCAGGACCTCTGGAAGAGCAGTCAGTTGCTCTTAACGGCTGAGTCATCTCTCCAGCCCTGGACAGTGAACTCTTGAAGGCAGGAGACAAGGTTAGATTCAGTGACTCCCCCCAGATCTTCACTCCCCAAGCCTCCAGTTTAGTGACACCAGCATCTGAACAAACCTCAAAGTGGGAATCAGGACATCAACCAGGGCCTTCCTCTCCATCCCCCAACTCGACCCCGAATCCCACTCAAAATCCCTGAACCTCGGTCCTCTCCGTTTGCACTGCTCTGGCTACAGCTATGGCCTCACTGGCCTTGAAGTCACCTCGGGGATGTCCCACCTCATGGCATGGCTCCATGCACACAAGCTTGCCTTCCTCCCGGGTTCAAACTCTCCTCTCACACACTCCTGGGGAGACATATAAACTCCCCATTATTTGAAGCACAGAAAGACTGTAGACAACACTGTTTTCATCTCTGTGACTTATTCTCTACGTGACCTTGAGCGAGTGACTTGGCCACTCTGGGACTGGATTCAGCCCACTCTAAATTAGAAAACAAGATTGGTTTCCTTGAGTGCTATGATTTGGTTGGTAGGGACTCCAAAGGCTTAAGTAAGTGCCTTGATATTATTATTATTATTATTATTATTATTATTGTTATTATTTTGATATGGGGTCTCACACTGTAGTCCACGATGGCCTAGAACTCACCATGCCATCGGCCCGCCCCCAGGCTTGCAGCCACCCTCCTTCCCTGGCTTCCCCAGTGCTGAGATTACAGGCATACTGATTACGGGTAGGCCGGTTAGGCCTCTCTGAGATTACAATTCAGTAATAGAAACCCAATACTAAATCCACGTGAAGTTCTTCCCTTCAAGGGAAACGCTAGCTCACACAGCGATTCCGGAGTGGAGGAGCCGTGACGAGAGAGTGGCCTCCCGACCCTCTGCTTTCTGTGGCTGGCTTGCCATCGGCCTGCCACAGACTGAGAAGACACCCCCTCAGCAGCCTGCATTTGAGCTACCCGGTCACCCGAGCGACCCCGGAGCAACCCCGTACCTCTCTCAAGTAGTGCGTCATAAACCCGTCAATTATGCCGTCTTGCTCCAGGCCTATGATGAGGTTCACCACGCTGGTAAAGCCAAACACCGCATACACTAGAACGAAGGAAGCAGCCGCTGAAGACGCATGCTGTAGCAGACCCCCAGGACGGGGCACCCACCAGGTGTCATGGAGAGGCAGACTGCATCTCCTCCACATCAGCTGGGCATTTACCTGCTGTCATGGACCTCTCCGGACCTATCCAAGGCTCTCACTGAGGGAACTCATGCCAGAGAGACCTTCCGTGTCCCAGGAGACCCTGCCAGGTGACCCCACTATCCTCTCTTGCTTCAAGTGAAACCCACTTCCCTCTTGGACAGCAGGAGCTATGCCAGTGACCAAGCAGTCAAAGAGGCCCTCAGGTGGTCTAGAAAAGGTGTGTCATCTCAGTGTGGCATGCAGGGGACAATGAAGAGTACGTCCAACTTTTAGCCTAGTCCCGGGGGGGGGGGGTGTCCTCAAGACAGGTGGCTGATCTGTGACAAGCAACAGCTTTCAGAAAAAAGGCAGTGAGTTTTTAAAATGCCCCTGAGACGGGACAGCTGAGGACGCAGGGAGGCGGGCCGGCGCATCTTCACCGTCCAGACAGTTGTGCAAGTCCCCTAAGTAAGTTTCAAACTCGGCGAGCGCTCCAGCCAAGGGCCAGAGCTTCCTACCAGCTGGCAGGCCTACTCAGGGCTTCTGAGTCTATGAAGAAAACTGTATTTCCAAGTTCTAATAAACTGGCGACTGAGCCTGTGGAAGGGGCCGAAGAAAACCCAGTTGGTGAATTCAAAAGCTGTGGAGAAGCAAAAGGAGTGCAGGAGAGTCGCGTCAGCGACGTCATCTGGACTGGAGTGAGGCATCCCTGAGAGTGCTTCACCAGGCCCCACTGAGGCAGGCCCAGGGCTACTTCCTGCTGATGTCACCACTTTGACTCCCAGGTGAGTAGTCATGAGTCTCCTGGAAAACCCATTAGCAGCTGCTGAACCATGGGGAGGGTCAGATACTGCCTTAGAGGTGACAACGACCGAGCCTCTGCCTCCTGGGCCAAGGCTCGACCTCAAGGTCAAAGAGTCCTCCAAGGCCTAACAGAACTGAAGACCCAAGAGTGGCTGCCCGGCCTCAAGGACAGAGGACTGTATCAGTAGGTTACAGGTGGGCTCCCTGGGGGCGCGGGGAGATAGCAGGAGACTGGTCTGGGACCAGATCGAAGCCTGTAGGATGTTGGGGTGGGACAGGGATAAGAACCCAATGCTGATGTCAGAGAGGTGCAGCGTGACATGGTCTCTCTAAGGGTCAGTTTTATTTGTGTGGGTCACCTAGGACCATTGGGAAACACAGATCTTTACATTATGATTCATAACTAGCAAAATAACAGGAAGTAGCAACACATAATTTTGGGGTCACCTACAACGTGAGGATTTAAGTGTCGCAGCACTAGGAAGGGTGAGAAGCGCTGGTGTCAGCTGAGACTAACTGTTGCGCTAAATTCAGTCCCCCTTGCCAGCCACCAGCGGAGGCAGAAAGCCCAGCCAGGAGGCTGAGGTAAGAGCCTGCCGGGGACTCTACGGGGTGCAGGGAGGAGGCCCGCCTGGCCCTGCCAGTCACTCTCATGCAGAACTCTATTTAGAAAGTAGACACCACAGCCTAGAAAGGGAGCTGAGAGGGAAGAGCCTTCTCCTCAACAGCCCTGCACTTCCGCTTTCTGTGGGCTCAGAGCAGTCACAGCTCAGAAGGAATTCATACCCGGTGGCCGGCTTCCGGCCACAGAGTGGATACAAACCCTTCCCCTCTGAGGAAGCCTACCTACCGTAGAACAGAGGGTCCCTCGGCGGTTTCCTTCTGACAAGGACCCGAGCCAAAAGGGCCACCAGGAGCAGGATGAGGGCAGCAACCCCAACAATGGTCCAGGAACTGTGAGGACCAGAGCAGGGAGGCGGTCAGTAATCACAATAAACAATGGCGCCTGGAATTTCCTGGCTGTTGAGGGCCCTAGCTCCCTGTGCTGCAAGAAGGCTCTGGGAATCCAGCCTCGACTGCATTGAAAAATTAGTTCGGTTTATCTACAGCACGCTGATCTGGGTCACAGCCCCATGACTCTCAGGATGAGAACCCCAGCTCATCCGTTTCTCCTTCCCACCCATCTGTGTATGTTTCTTCCTCATTCTTCCTTATCCCTAAGATGGAACTGGCCCATCTCCCTCTACCCTCCTGCTTCTCTAACCCATTACCCTGGAAGCTAACATGCCTGAGCACAGAGTCTGCCACGCCCCCCAGGCCAGCCATTATGCTTGCACATGCACCCCAGGGAGGGAGCTGGGCTTCCTTATGTGGCGGGCACCTTTGCTGGCCTCGAAGAGACTCCAGATGAGCGAGAGAGGCCTCTGTCTACATGGAGAGATTTATCCTGTCGGTTCTGAGCTCTAACTGCTGTCAGGGCATCCCAGCCCTACAGAAATATCCAGATTGCCAATACTGGCGGGACTTCCTGTCCCGGACAAATACCTGCGTGGTTCTCTCTGTCATCCTGGCATATACTGTCCACTTTCCCCCCCCTCCCCCACTGCCACGCAGATGCCACAAGCCCCGAGCTGCTACACCTGCACACCAGGGCCTGCACTCTGGGAGCTCCAGATAACCTTCTGGGAACGAGGAAGACAATGGAGTGGGAAGAAAGGGGGGATAAACAGAATGGAAGGAGAGAATATGGACAGGCGAATGTTTAGGAAACATGGAGAGTGGGTGGAGGGGTGGTAGATGAAAAAAACATACGATTTTATGGATGAATTCTATAATATCATGAGGGGGCTGTGTCTGTGTGATAACTAAAAATAAAGGTTTCTGATGCCCCACACCATTGTCTTCTCCAGACTTCAGGTCCAAAGCAGAGGAAGGAGAAGCTGTCAGGGGTCACACACGTGACACTGCTCTAAGATACCCAGGGAGGAGAGAGGCAGTTGCGTGAGCCATATGACAAGGTGTGGGTGATGAGCCCAGAGGCAGGTCCTGGTCTGGAGACAGCCCTCACCCTGGACACCAAAGGCTGAGCTCACACAGCCAGCCTGCTCGCGGGGCTGAGCGCGGACAAAGTATGACACACAGTATGAATTAGTTCAGGCTGGCCTCTCATGCTCTCTACCTCTGAGAAAGGAAGACAGATGAAGAGAAACTGGGGCAGTAGGTCATTTCTTCCTCCCAGGTCTGTCCTTAGAGACCCTCTAGGGAAAACAACACATGTGCAAGACAGACAGAAAGAGGTCTAAGTGGGACTCCAGGTGATGGGTGAGCGGTCCTTTGAATAAGCCATGGTTGTTAGCCCTGAGTGGTGGGAAAAGTTATGGGGCTCTTTAAGGAATCCTCTGAACTGCCAAACAGCCCTTCCTAGGCTACTCTGCCAACCAACACCAGGCTAGCCCTCCTCCTTCCTTACCTAGCTCGCACATACCCCAGAACACCTGCAAGGTTCTGTCCCCAGATCTCACCATTACCGAACATATGTGGGTGCACTGTGAGACCCCCCCAACCCTTCCTGACCCTTCAGCTTATCTGATCACTCTGTTTCTCAGAGTTTCATAAAAGACTCGGAGAAACAGAAGCTCAAGTTATGAAAGCCCAGGGCAGCCAAACGCCTGCTACACAGAAGGCGGCACTGGGGCTGGGCAGGGCAGTACCAAGACAGGCTGCAGCCTGGGAAGGGGAGCTCTGACCACAGGAAGGAACTCTGTTGGGGAAAGTGAGTCACGAGGCTGAGGGGGCTCAAAGCAGAAGCCCCTAGTTGGGGGGGGGAGGATCCACAGAGGAAGACATCACCGGTTCATATACTCAGAGCTGTCAGGCTAAGCGAGCCTGTGTCTGCGGCAATCAGCAATGGGGAGAAAGGAAGAAGGGACAGCCAGGGGGGCAAGAATGTGGAGCAGGTGTTAAAGAGCAGAGGGGAGGGGAGGGGAGGAGCTGGAGGCTCAGAGTGCAGGGGCTCGGGCAGGGGACGGAGTTTGCCGTTGTCTGTGCCAGAAGAAGCCAGCACCAGAGAACTCAGAGGAGCGCAGGGACACTGGAGTAGCCCTGAGCCTTACCGGGAAAGAGGACAGTAGGAAGGAGAACGGGAAGATTATAAGGGAGTGTTATAGACTGCTGGTAGTTATCCTGTAGGTCCAACAGTACAGGAGGATGGGGGTGGCGGGAACAAATCCTCTCCAGGGCTCAGCACTGATCAGTAACACACAGAGATATGTCCTCAAATCCTCACCACCACCACCAGCAGCCCTTCCTAAACTGCTCTTCCTGCACATACCCGCCCACCGCATCCACTTCCTACCCCTACCACGCTCGCCCGCCCCTTCCCTGTGCCCTGTTGTCTCCATAGCGTGCTGCTCTCTATGTCTGATGGTGTCTGCTTTAGTGTCTGGCTCCTCAGCCATCCCTGGCCTGTTCTCAGCTGGTCCCCAGCTTCAGCAAGGGAGCCGAGCACAGAGGTGTTCAATGGGTGGTATTGCTTTAGCAGCCCAGCTCCCTGTGCTCTATTGTCAGGCACAAAACGTCCGACTGCTCAGAGCTGCTGCTTCAGGAGACACACCAAAGGCCAAGGGCAGCGAGCGGCAGCCTGTGTCTAAGGAAGCCTCTCAGGGCGCACTCATGCTGCCTGGATGAGGTGACCACAATGAGAGATAACCCACTGACTGTGTGTGCACAGTCTGGGGTCTGGCGAGGGTTGCAGGGTATAGACTGATGCAATTTCCTTAGCACCAACTGCTGTGAAAAAACATAGCCGGTCACTTCCTCCACCAGCAGGCCCGCCATCAACTTCAGCAGGGCCACCGCCGGCTTTCCCCTGATCACTCAGGCCTTCGGCTGTCCAGGGAGGCTGGTCTGCCAGTGATCCCTTTAGAGAACTGAGAGCCGAGACTGGGACCCACCGGTTCCTTAGCATTAAACTAACCACTGAGCCTTTGCTCCAGGCCAGCATCGAACCTCTATCTCTTTCACAGTGCCCTTGCACAAAGTTCCCACAAGATCCTTGAGGTGCAAAGACTACCCGTTTGACAGACCAGAACAGTAAAGCCAGGTCACCCTGTTAGTAGCAAAGCCAGGCCCAGAGAGCCATGGTTATTTCTGCTAGCCGCTCACAACGGTTTCTAAAATAAAAAAAATAAAAAAAAAAAGGTAAGTATGTGAAAGTCCGTACATGGCAAGCGTTCCTTTCAAATAAGGCAATTCCTGCTTTCCGTGTTGCTCTGCACCCCTCTGAAGTCTGTGAGCCTCGGAGGCAGGGGCATTTCAGTATTGACCTCGGTAATACCAGCTACCCACCCAGTACTGGCAAAGAGCAGGCGCCCAGCTCCCAGACCTTGAACTGCCCTAGCCCAGCCGAGGACCTAGGGCCGGGTGACCCTGGTGCCTCCCTCATGCTGCGGGCGTGGCGTTTCTGGACGCTACCCAGTCCCAAAGCCGAGGTCCCAAGCCCGCGTGAAAGTTGCGGGCGCTCGTCGACCCCGCGCGCACTCACTCACTCGTGCTGGGCCGCCAGGTGGTTGAAGATGTAGGTGACCGGGATAGCTGAGAGGGACAGAACAAAAACCCCCGTGGCCGCAGAGGCACTCATCGTCACCTCCGGGTCTCTCTTCTTTCACCGCATCGCGCCCGGGGGCCCCCTGCCCCAGCCTCCGGCGGCGCCGCGCCCCTCGCCGCTGCCCTTCCAGGCGGCCCCCGGCCGCGTCTCCTCTGCGCGTCCCCGTCGCCCGCAGCTGCCCCCCGCGCACAGAGGCAGCAGCCGGGTGCGCTAGGGCCGCGGTACGATCCCCGGAGCCGTCCCCACCCGGCTCCTGCTAACGAACGCAGGGGCAGCAGCCACCGCGACGAGACAAGCGCCCCGGGACGCTTGCTTTAGTGGGAAAAGGAGGGGCCCGGCGAAGGACGCGGGTCACAGATGGGAGCTGGGCATCCTCGAGCTGGAACCGAGCTGGGCTGAGCCAAGGGCCAGCAGAGGGTGGAGCCAGATCCGAGGGTGTCAGAGCCCGCAAGCCCGCGAGATCCGCCCAGAGACCTGCGGGGACAGATGCTCCTGGAACCTTGGGAACAACCCTGCTCGCCCGTCCCCACCCCACCCCCACCCCCACCACACACACACAGCAGTCATCAACCGCCGCAACCAATGTTCCAGTGCCAAGTGGAAATATCTGTTTTCCACCCTGGTTGCTCGCTCACCGGCCCTTGACCTTGATCAAGTTACTGAAACATTCTGTATCTTTTCTCTCTGTGAAATGGGGATATCCTGCTCTATCCTAAGGTTGTGGAAATCAACCGAGTGAACACATATCAAGTGCCTGCCCCGCCCCGCTCAGTACTCTTGTCTGTCTCCTGCTCCCTTTCTTTTTTGTAGCAGAACTGACCCTCGGAGGAATGCTCTGATGTAAGACACTGAGGCAGCGTTATTCCCTGCCTGGAGTGTTCTTGGAGGCCAGGTTACCACCGGCTAGCCCGGCAGGTCCCGAAGACTAGGGCTCTTCGCGGAATCTTATCAGACGTCTGGGTGTAGACACGGCAGTGCCTGATGTGCCCCTTGAGCAGGACCTTCCGGTGGGTGTGCTCGGGAAGCCCCTGGGCCTGAGCCAGGGGAAAGGGAAGAAGTGGGTCCTGAGCAGCCGCGGTGGGGGCAGCAGAGTGCGTGTCTTCCTGTCCTCAGGACAGAGGCTTACAGGTCATTTGGTCACTTTAAATTTGAGGAAAATGAACCTGCTCCAGGCCATTCGGTTGTTCCAAAGCCAGCTCTCCTAATTTCTATTCTACCTTTTCTTGAAAATTCAGCCCAACAATGGGCACATAAGGATAAAAGCCTCTGTCCAAACTGCAGCATTTCCAAAGCTTCTCCCAGAAGTCTCAGCGGGAGCCTGGACATCACTGTCTTCCATGATGGCTCCTTACCTTTACCACCTCCTCCATTCCCCAAAGTGCCTTTTCTCCCCAGGTCAGCCCAACCTCTTCCACGTCTGTCCCATACCTAGCTGCTTTACTCTTCTGGGTGTGTCCTGAGCCTCTCTGGCTGCCCTGGATCTTTCTTGTCTACCCAGACACTTGCTGGATATCTTTTCTAATTATTCTTTCTCACCCATGCTTGGTTTGTTTTAAATTCAAAATTATATTTATGAAAATACTTTAGTAGGGTCTGGGAATGTAGTTGATAGTGCTTGCCTAGTGTATACAAATCTTACGGCTCTGCCCTCATGCACTTCATAAACTGAATTTGACGGGGCACATCTGAAATCCCAGCGCTAAGAGACGGAGGCAGAGGGATTCAGTGGTTCAAGGTCATCCTCAGCTATCTAGCAAGTCTGAGGCCAGCCTGGGATATATGCGATTCTGTCTCAACTAACAAAAAGGTACCGGGAAATGCTACAGAGCATGCCACATCCTGAGCTCCATGTCGTCTGATTTGGGTGGAAATTGAAGTGTTGTGGGACAGAGAGGAGAGGAGGATGAAGATGGGAGATGGTCAGGCTCCTCTCAGAAGCCGCAAGTGCAGGAAGACACTTGTAAGGTCCGGCCTGGCGAAGGAAGCATCTTAAAAGCTTGTGGTGTGCATAGCTGCTTTCCAGAAAAAGAGGCAGCCAGAAGACCAATCAGGAAGCTTCTACAATGTATCCTGGCATGAGATGATAATACCAGAACCAACCCAATGGCAATGAGAGGGGGGAGGAAACAGATGTGAGGGATGCCAGGAAGAACTGGGCCACATGGGAGGAGACTATAAAAGAACGTTAATGGTTGTGTTGGGTTTTCAGTACCCACAGTATTCTAACCATCCTGAAGGCAACTGGGAGGGGGGGGAGGTCTTGATCTGTTCCAGCAAAAGAGGCAAAGGCTGTAGATACAAGTCTGGGTGTCATCAGCCTAGAGGTGGAGCTTAAAACCAAGACAGTGAATAGAGGAAGAGTCAAAGAGAAGGGTAAACTGGAGCTGTCTGAGGGGGGTCTGTGAGCATTGCCACCAGCAGAGCTGAACCGTCACACCTGCCCTGCCAGCACCGTCAACTAACAACATCCCAGGGCTGAGAGCGGACAAAGCTTTATGACAGGCATATTGGACCTGTGTGTGCCGTGCTTTATCTTAAAGATGAAAACATACACAGTAAGTGGTGGGAAGGTTCCGCAGGAACTTCCCCTGGGCTTGTGAGTAGTCACAAATATAAACCCTGTGGATTAAAAAATAATCCCCATCTTTCGCCACCCGATGTCTGCTTCTCCATCTCGGGGTAGCCAGGCCCGTTGGGGACCAGGCTGGGCTGGAAGGAAGGAAGCTTAGCTGGGGCCGGCGGGTGCAGGCAGGATTTCTCTCAGCAATGAGTACTTGGGCAAAGAACATACACCCAGAAATGGCTCCGAAGCACTGTTTCAGTTATTAGGGGGGGTGGAGAGGGAACAAAGCCTATTTAAACCTTTGGGAGCGGTGACTAGGGGCTATCGGCCTGAGTGTACGTCATTGGCCAGGACCAGGGTGCAAGAGATGCCTCATTTGCATAAGGAATTCCAGCTGCTGCTGGACAGACTTCGTGAGGGTAGAGGAAGCGAGGTTTTTCGATCTCCTCTGGGGAGGCAAGGGTTGGGGACACTAGGCTACACGCACCAGGACATTCAGGCCCAGGGCAGGGGAAAAGCAATCCTATTGCCGCCAATCTCAGCGCGAGATTTCCAGGGTTTGGACACACCTCTGCCTGACTCTTGCTCCAGGCCTGTTGCCCCGGGTCCCACCGCTCCACCGCTGCGCAATCTCTGTCTCCTGTAGACAAGTCCTAAAGAATGTAGAGCCATTTGTGGATGAAGAAGACGCTGAGGACTCAAAGAAGTTAGCGGACTTGCTAAAAGCCAAAGGGTAAAGAAGGAATGACAAATTCATGTCTCCTTTCAGTTGCTCAGGATGCCACAGCCAGACAGCAGCAGGACCCTGGCAATGGCGCCTTAGGGAGCTGTGGGCACGCGCCTGGGGTTTGCTAGGGTGACCCAGAGCCTCACTCGGTAAGGCTTAGTAATGAGAGTCTGAGAGAGGGACAAAGTCTGCTTTTAAAAGAACATCCGGGGTTCTGAGCTGCCCCAGGCCGATTTCTAGCACCCATACCCACCTGTAACTCCAGTTCCAGGGAATCTGATGCCTTCTTCTGGCATGCAAAAATTTTAAGGTATACAGACAATGAAATTGTTTTTTTGGCTAGTGAGAAATTAAACTGAAGGTTCCCCTCGGGTTTCCATCAGTGAGGAGTAAAGAAAGCAAGACTCTGAGGAGCTTGGTCGCATGGAAACTAAGAACTCACAGAAAAGCCTTCCACTTTTGACCCTCCCCTCCCTGGCCCCAGGGCTTCCCTCTCTGTCTCTCATGCTTCATTTTTCCTCGAGTGTGTATGGCTGGGGATGTCATTCAGTGATAGAGCATGTGCCTAGCATATACGAGGACCTGGGTTTGAGCTCCAATATCACAAAAAAGAAAACAACAACAACAACAAAAAGCTGAGAATGTGTTCTTACAGAAGCTGACATCCTCTAGATGAGTGTGTTCTTGAGGCACTCGGGGTTCTGTGGGATACACTGTGGCAAAACAAATGATGTGAAAGTGATTAAAGTAAGGACTCTGTGACTCATGGGGTACATCATGAGAACGCTGTCTAATGACAGAAGCCAGGAAGGGATAACCCACCACTTCCTTCCCTCAGTGCCTGTGACTGCTAACTCTACAGTTACTGTGAGTGGAGCCATTACAAATGAGGATCTTGGGGGAGGGGGAGGGGGAGGTGAACTTGCCTATGCGCCCAGCCCCTAATGGCACCAAGGGTAGAACATGCTCAACCCTGACCGCAGAGGGCGAAGCACGTGTGGGGGCCAGATAGAGAAGGGTGGAGAAAGGCGCAGTAGGAGAGGAAGATGAAAGCAGACTGTGTGAAAGGTTTGCAGAGGTCCTGAGCGGTCGCCAGCGGAGGGCTGCAGTTTGCCCCGGGTTTCCTAGCAACCAGAGCAAAAAAAGAAACACAATCAGTTGTAACATCCACCGTGCCCATAAGATTAAGAACAGAGCAGTTGCTCAGAAAAACCTCTTCCCTCAGTCTTAAGGGAACATTCCTGCAGTTAATGTGGGCTCATGTTCTAGACAGCTGGTGTTCAGTACAGCCCCGGGAGGCAGGTGATGGCGTTTCGCCAAGTGTCACTCAGGAGACTTGAGTGGTCAAAGCAATTTAATGAAGATAAGAACTCTTCCGGACGATTCTATAAAATCTGGGGACAGTGACGTTAGGCTCACTGCCCAGCTGTCTTAGTCGCTATTCTAGTGCAGTGTGAGGAGACGCGACCATGGCAAGTCTTACGTTGTTGTTGTTGTTGTTGTTGTTGTTGTTGTTTTTAAAGCATCTTTCTTATAAAAGAAAGCCTCTTAACTGGCGCTTGTTTACAGTTTCAGAGCTGTAGCCCGTTAGCATCATGGTGGGAAACATGGCGGCAGGCAGAACGTGGTGCTGAGGAGCAGCTGGGAGTAGAACTCCAGGAAGAGGGAGCCTCTGGGCCTGGCCTGGGCTTTTGAGATGACAGAGCCCACCTAGAGTGACACAAGGTTTCGCTCCAACCTCCTTCCAACCAGGTTACACGTCCTCCCTCGTAAATAGTGTCACTCTCTGATAATCAAGCACTCAAATGTATGAGCCCATGGGGCCATTCTTGTTCAAACCACCACACCAGCCAATCTAGCCTAATCGGCAAAGTCCAGGCCAATACGAGACCCTTGAAGTTGTGGCAGCTGGCAAGCAAGAAAGAAAAAGTCCCATGCTTTTAAGTAAGCATGGAAAATAGATACTTTGACACTCTGGATGAAAAAGGTGAGTCTGGCTAAAGCCCTATATCAAAGCCCAAAGCTTCAGTAGAGTTCAGGCTGTCCCTGAGGCACGGCAAGGAGACTTCACCAAACTGCATTAGAAAGCACTGACTGGAGCAGGGCTTAAAACCTAAGCTACTTAAAAACAAACAAACAAACAAACAACGATAAGATTGATAGGCCACAAAGTCTGGAGAGTAGGCAGAAGGCTATGACGACTGTCCAGGGTGGGGACAGTAAGCCACACCACTGAACGTCAGGCTTGGCAGCGTGGCCTATTCCTCCCAGTGAGACACTAGCACAGACGAGCTGAGGTCTGTTAGTGGGTCTCGGTTCTGGAGTCCAATCTCTTAGACCCTAGCTATGACTGATGAGGAAACTCCCAGTAGCCATGAGAAGAGGCCTGGCTGGCGCCCATAGGCATTCCCAGCAAGTAGGCAGCATTTTTAACCTCTTAGCCAACCCAACACTGACATCACCTGAAGGTAAATTTTCTTAATCATTACAGATTACAAAGCTTTGGTGTACCCCAATTCCTAAAGCACGGAATTGTGGGTGTTTTGTTATGCCACAGTGGGCAGTGATGAGGAGACAGTGACAGGGGAGACCGGAGGAAACTGACTCTGACCTATCCGACGCTTCCCATGGGAGAGGATGAGGTGGGTCTCGATGGTCTTTCAGGAACAGGGCTGGGCATGCCTGTCCTCTTCCCTACAAGACTAGGAAATGGCCTGAAGTAATGGCTTCCTGTTTCCTATCAGGATCTGTAAGGAAATAGGTGATCTGCCAAGGGAGTGTTTAGAGGAGGGTGAAGGGCTGAAGTGCCCTTTCCCTCAGAACAAGGCCCACCCGCTCGGTACTCAGTACGCCATACCCTAGGCCTACCACTACTTCTCGGTTCTACATTCTTTTAGATCCTTCCTGCTTACACAAAACTCTCTGCTGATCTGTCAGCTAAAGAAGGCCTACTGAGCAGCCCACACACCTGCAAAACCACGGAAGTGTGCACGCTGACCTCCACAGTCCTTTATTCATAAATGTAAGCAAAACCCAAGGATTTCTAAATACATCAGGAAAACCAACCGCACAGAAGACAGGTCCAAAAAGAACCAACTAGGAGGCCCGCCTCGGAGGAAACAGGCAGCTTAAAGAGGAGTGCACTCCAGAGCTAGTTACCATCTGGAGGGATCCGAGGTATCGTAGAAGCAAGGAGAGGTACTGTGGGAAAAGGAACAAAACAAAACGACAAAGCCGTTGGTCCAGGAATCTCCGGATGTGGAGTAAGAAGAGCCAAGGGCCAGCAGGATTAAAGAGGGAGAAAACTGGAGATCCATCCACTGTGCGATTAGGACATCCTCCCTTAGGACCAGACATCCTCCCTTCCCAGTGAGAGACTGTAGATGTGCACAACCATGCCTAATTGAATACTTACTTACGTTCATGAGTCCTTAAGATTGAAAAATCTCACTGAATAGGATTAGGAAAAAATAAAATACATTCCCCTCCCAGCATGCCCCTCAACCTGGTCTGCTCCGAGTCTGTCCTGCACGGATCTGCCCATCACTAGCATGCTGCATGCTTTCCTTAGGCATTACACATATCAGCTATGCCCTGCCTCCCCCTACAGTTCTGCCCGCTCCAGGAAACCAGGGACGGTCGCCTGATTCATCCACTAACAAACAGAGCCTAGACTCGGAGATGCCAGCAAAGATTTATGGAATTAAATTAAACCTGGGTGCAAAGAGCAATGTCTTATAACTCCAGTTATAAGAAGGACATTATGAAAAATGTGGCATTTCCTTCAAGAGAACAGAAGGCAGAGCTGTTACCCAACCCAAAGAGCTTTAGGTCCTAGAAAGCAGAGTTAGCAAGTTAGAGGCCATTGGTCCTAGAAACTCTGCCAAAACAGTGATTTGTCAAGTGCTAAAGAGTGTATTGTTTTTCAGACATGATATAACACAGGATATTTACTATCCATACCCCCTAGGTAGGAAAATCAGTCAACAATACTATTCAGTAAAAGTCAAGGGAGGTCCAATGATGTGACTTTTCCCATTTATAAATGTCCTCTGGCTCCACTCACACTAACTCCAGAGTCTGTTCCCTGCACTCCCACAGAGGCAGTGGCTTCCCCTCACAGACAGCCGGTCCTGGATGGCTGAACTACAGAACTTCATGACGTTGATTAACGTGATGGCCGAGAATGGCTTCCTTAAAAAAATAAGACTTTGGGCTGGAGAGACGGCTCAGCGGTTAAAAGCACTGACTGCTCTTCCAGAGGTCCTGAGTTCAAATCCCAGCAACCACATGGTGGCTCACAACCATCTGTAATGAGATCTGATGCCCTCTTCTGGTGTGTCTGAAGACAGCTAGAGTGTACTTACATATAATAAATAAATAAATCTTTAAAAAGATGTCAGTAATTAAAAAAAATTAATTGTTAAAAAAAAATAAGACTTTAACGGTGAAATTAGTTAATGAACAGCCGAGTAACAAAGATATATAGACACGGTGAATACTTCCAAATAGGTAGCTTGAGGACCAAAGGCTCAGGGGTAGAGGCAGGCTGTGGAATAACCCAGTGGACACCATTTCTGTCACTGACTGGCTTGTTAGCAAGTATTTTGAAGAGCTGATGGCTTTTGCTACTTTTCACAAGCTGTGTGTAAAGATCTAAGTGTCACGTCCCATCCCACCTCCCTCTGGAGCCTGATTCGTTCAAAGCTGGGCCCCCAACTGCAGGTGCTGTTGGAAGGTGACTGGCCGTGAGGGCCACTTAACCAGTGAGCTAATCCACAGTTGACTTCATACTGAAAGGGGGTGGGGCCTGACGTAGTTACCTAAGTGCATCTCTTAGGGCGTATTTTGCTTGGACCCTCTGGATTCTCTCAGGGCCTCTACTTTAACACAGGGGCAGCCATTTTCCTCCTCCATGTGCTCCTGATGTTCTGCCTCAGACCCAGAAGCAACGGAACCCAGTGATCAGGGACAGAGACCTGTGAAACGTAACCTTAAGTAGATCTTCCTCCCAGTAGCCTCACGGTCTCAGGCTTCATGTCTGGGATGAAAGCTGTTTCACTCACCCTACAGTGGGATCCTGAATAACAGACAACCAGACAGTATGAGTTCTGGGTCTGGGGCATTAGCTGTCTGTCACATAGGCTCTTCCTTCAGTAGTTCACCATTTCCTTGATCCTAGCGTGGGCAAGACTGGCCTATAGTCAGGAAGTAGAAAGGAGAAGTGAGAAAGAAAACACAGCAGAGATAACAAACCACACACACACACACACACACACACACACACACACACCTCCCACACCTCCCACACCCCACACACCCCAGACCCCCAGTGCTGGAGAGCCGAGTGAACTCTACCCTAGTTGTCATATTTAACGACAATGTCCCCCAAAGAACTTTTCTGCATTGACTGGATACTTCCTGTACTAGGCATTGTGGGTAAGTTACCAACTCATTCACAGTCTACAAGGGAGTTAGACACATCACTCACCACAATCACAGGTGGGCTGAGAAAACACAATAATGAGAGTGAGAGCCCCACAACAAGGGAAGTGTGAGGGACACAAGATCTCCCTAACCTGTTGCTAGGTTCATGGCTGAGACACCTGAAGCAGACGACAAATGATCAAGAGGAAATCATGTAAGTGGATTTACAACTTTTCTTCGACACCACAGCCTTCAGAAATGAAGGCTTGACAAAACACAGAAGCCTGTGTGTTTATTGATGTGCTATTTGATGAGAAGTGTATATCATGGGAAAATAAAAAACAAAGGCAGCAGTCACACGGGTGGGGATGGCGCCAGACCAGTTTGTTCAGGTTCTGCTTGGCATCTGGGGTCTTCAGGGACAAGGAGATCCCTTTCCACGAGGGCACTTCTAGAATGAAAGCTTTGTGACCTGCCTCACAGGAACAGAGTGAGGGGAATGATGGTTTTCTGTTTCTGTTGTTTTCTCAGATGTCACGTTGCTGCCTCCAGAGGTATCTTAAGCGCTGTTGTACTGCTGTGGGGAGACACCATGATAAAGCAACCCTTATAAAAGAAAGCATTTCGTCGGGTTGTGGCGGCACACATACCTTCAATCTCATCCCTTGGAAGGCAGAGGCAGGAGGATCCGAGTTCAAGGCCTGATCTCCACAGCAAATGTCAGGACAGTCAGGGTTACACAGAGAAACGCTGTCTCAATAAAACCAATAAACAACAACAACAAAAGAAAGCATTTAAGTGGGGCTGGCTTAGTTTCAGAGGTTTAATCCATTACTGTGGCAGTGAACATGGCAGTGCACGGGCAGACGGGGTATTAGAGAAGTAGCTGAGAGCTCTACCTCAGAATCCACGGCAGCAGGGAGAGGGATGAGACCTAGTGTTTTGGGGACTGCAAAGCCAACCCTCAGTGACACACAGGGCCACACCTTCTAATCCCTCTCAAGTAGTGCCGCTCCCTGATGACTACACATTCAAAATTATGACGGGAGCCATCCTTATCTAAACCACCCCCAAGAAATAAGTCCTGCACCTCAGGGTACAGGTCCCACAAATGGGACCTCAGAAGGAGCAGAGAGGAGGGGACCTTTCAAATAGCATGTGGAATGGCCCCGTGGAGGAAATGCTTAGGACAAGGGGACTGGTGGAAAGGTTAATAAGAGTGTCACGCTCAGCTAGGCTGTTTCAGTAGCTGGGGCTGGCAGTGTGTGTGTGTGTGTGTGTGTGTGTGTGTGTGTGTGTGTGTGTGTAGTGTGTGTTTGTGTGTGTGTGTGTGTGTGTGTGTCTGGTAGTGTGTTTGTGTGTGTGTGTGTGTGTGTGTGTGTGTGTGTGTGCGTGCTCAGGAGAAGGGGGGATCGGGTGAGCAGGAGGAGACAGCAGCAAGGAGGAGAGAGCAGTCATCTTAGCAGGGAACTAATGGGCCTTTGCTGAGCAGCTGACACATTAAGGACACGTTAATTAGGAACGAGCCTAGAGTCTGGTGGGTAATTGACCGAGAGTAAAGTGGGCCTGAGGACTTAGGGATGGCAGGTGGCTAGGAGAAAAGGAGCCAATGAGAACGATTCCCTGAAATGTACTGAATCCCATTGTGTCTTATGGTTTTCCTCTAAAACCTGGAGACAGGCTCCTCCTTCCTTATGCTCATTGCTTCCCAAATAAAACAATTGAGGGTCATATAAACTGGGAAAGAAAGGAAAACCTATCAGGAAGTAGTTGTAAGACAGAGATCTATTGGATGATTTATCTGCTCACACCCCCCCCCAACAGGTTTCCACTGTGTAGCCCAGGCTAACTTGGAACCCATTCTCCTATCTCAGTTTTCGCACTGCTGAAATCACAGGAGCCTTGGAGCCATTCTCAGTGTTTGAGTCTCAAACACCTCCCCAAGGCTCTGCCTCCCTGGGGAATGCGCATCCCTCACCAGGCTTAGGGAGAAGCGCCTTGAAAAATCAGATACGAAAAATCCTAGAGAAACAAGGCTCCTTCTTCAGCGTGAGTGGCTTGGGGTGTCACTAAAGACATGGCCGCTTTATGGCTTCCTAATCCCACCCTCAGCATGTTGGATTTTCACCTTTAAGCGTGTTAATACATGTCTGGTTCCTCTGGGGTTTTTCATTTAACTAGACCACATGAGCCTTCTCGCTGGCTGGAACTCACAGTTAGATTGGTTCAGCGTCACCAGCAGGAGACAAGATCAGTCTCAGTTGCTCCCTGAAAACAGAGCCAGTCCCTCAGGGCATGTGATGCCACTGGATGAAACTGGATTCTATAATCTAGAAAAGAAATAGAAAGAAAGTGGGTGTCTGTGCTTTGGAACATCACAGGAGGAGGAAAATATGTAAAAAGAAAAGAAGGAAACAAAGAAAAACAGAAGGCCAAAACAGTCTCCTAAATACTTCTTGGTGGCACTTAACAATAGAAGGATTTTGTTGTTGTTGCTGCTTTGTGTTTTGAGACAGAGTTTCTGTGTGTAACCCTGACTGTTCTCAACTTGCTCTCTAAACCAGGTTGGCCTTAAACTTACAGAGGTCAGCCGGCCTCTGCCTACCAAATGCTGGGATTAAGGTTGTGCACCACCATGTCTGGCTTTAAAAGATTTCTTTTTTAAAGATCTTATCCATGCAACACACTTAGCAGGATACGGCTGGTTTACGTGTACTGTTGTAACCGGGATGCATGCATCTAAGCGTCCTAGCACAGCAGAAAGCTTTCGTAACAGTGTCTTAACTACTGTACTATAAAATACGGTGTTTCCTAGCTCCTTGGTGTAAGTGGTGTCCTGCATGTTCCAGTATGTTCCTTATGGGCTGCAGTGAGAGAGAGGCCAGCCCTTCATCGCTGGTCCCAGAGGCCTCTCTGCTGGCCCTAGACTCAATGCCATCTGCATCTTTTTAATCCATAGTAAAGGCCAGTATTGGGTAAGATCCCTGGGACTTGTGAGTGCAAACAATTAATCCTTTTGTTATCCCGGGTAAATAAATAACAGTGTTATCACGTCCCTTAGACCGGTGAGGAAATAAAGCTTGGCAAGATTTAAACCCGTGTCCAGCCTCACCTAGACTGAACACCGCCGCAGAGCACCCGGGCTTGGAGGCTTTCTTCTATGGCTTGTGGCTGACTGTACCCTGGTGCCAGTTCATAGGGCAGGAATGTAATCAAGTGACTTCATCTGTAAACACAATGGTAGCGTGCTATACAGTTCTGATGCATTCTGTTGTGACTATTGAGACCGCAGGCAAAGTCTGACTACTTTTCCACTTCACATCTAGAATTTTTGGCTGAACTTCTCAAATGTGTTTATATTTATTTATTGTATGTGAGTGTGTATGATGTGTCTTTGGCATTAAGGGCAACTTCAGAGTTGGCTTTCTTCTTCTTCTTCTTCTTCTTCTTCTTCTTCTTCTTCTTCTTCTTCTTCTTCTTCGTTTTTCAAGACAGGGTTTCTCTGTGTAGCCCTGGTGGTCCTGGAACTCATTCTGTAGACCAGGCTGGCCTCAAATTCAGAAATCTGCCTGCCTCTGGCTCCCAAGTGCTGGAATTAAAGGCATGAGCCTCCACTGCCTGGTGGGGTGGCTCTCTTCTTCTAACATATGGATTCTGGGGATCAAACTCATGTCATCAGGCTGACGGGAAAGTACCTTTACTTACTGAGCCATCTTTATGGTGTGTGCCAGTTGACTTTTGTCAACTTGACACAAACCTAGACATATCTGGGAAGAGGAACCACAGTTGAGAAAATGTTTCCATCAGACTGCCTATAGGCAAGTCTGTATGGGTTTTTTTAAATTGGTAATTGATGTCAGAGGATTCAGCTCCCTGTGGGCGATGCCGCCTCTGACTAGTTTGTTCTAAATGCTTTAAGAAAGTAGGCCAAGCGAGCTGTGAGTGAACACACCAATACACAGCATTGGAGATGCTGTGAGAAATTATAAAGCTTGTGCTGCAAAGCCCAGGCCCTGGCAGTGTCAGAGCATGAGGCCAACCTTCACGCCCAAGGAGGTCAAGTCACAGAACAGAAAAAGAGTCGGGGGGCCTTGACAGCTAGATCGCCAGCCAGCAGCCTTAGAGCTACATGCCGGGGTGGGTGACAGAGCCGGACAGCACCAGCTTCAGGAGCATGAGTCACGTGAGATGAAGATGCTCACACAGGAAGGAAGAGGAAATGTGAATGGAAGTGTGAGGGAAAGGACATGAACGGAGGCCAGGCTGGGCTGAGGACACTTTCCAGGGTGGGGAATGGCTATATGCTTATAGATGTCTGGAAGAAAGAGCCACGGAATGGGGACACTGACGTCGCCAGAAGGAGACTGCGCAGAGTAGTTCTGGAGAGTGGGGTGAATTCAAGTGCAAAGACGGGAAAATTCGCCTCGAAAAGAAGGGGGATTTCTGCAGCTGGCAGGCAAGGGTCAAGCAACGGCTCACACTTGGGTTGTCTGCTTCCCGAGGGCTAGGGATAAGCAGAGGTGGGCGGGGCTAACGAGGCGTGTCCACATAATCACCATCTATATTTACTTCCCTGTAACCCAAGAGGCAGCAGATGCCGGCGAAGTGGACTCTGAAACCCAGCCTGCTGGTTTGGCTTTCATTTCTGGCCAGGACATGTTTTTCGTGGAAGGTCATATTTAAATCCCGCAGCGGAACTGCAGCCGCTGTGCTCAGAACACGTGGCCCAGCTCCTCCATGCCGAAGGCCCTAAGGTTATTTTTATTATCACAAAAATCTTGAGACATCTAATAATAACAGTGCAACTGAACGATGACAGGAGATTGAAAGCAGAAAGGTAGCGATGATGAGTCAATGCAAACCCGGGAAGGTGAAGAAACGAGACTCTGTAAGGTAAACAAGAGCAAAGTCGCAGTAATCTCACATAGAGTAGGAAATGTGCAGCACAGAATTTAGCCGTGAGATCCTAAGCCTTGCGGCCCAGGCCTGTGAAGCTGAGGATGTTAAGACAGAGAGGATCTGCCGGGCGGTGGTGGCGCACACCTGCAATCCCAGCACTTGGGAGGCAGAGGCAGGCAGATTTCTGAGTTTGAGGCCAGCCTGGTCTACAGTGTGAGTTCCAGGACAGTCAAGGCTACACAGAGAAACCCTGTCTCGAAAAAACCAAATCCAAAAAAACAAAACAAAACAAACAAACAAACAAACAAAAAGACAGAGAGGATCAAAGGTTCAAAGCTAGCCTAGGATACACAGGAAGAATCTTTAAGACAAACAAAAAGAAATCAGAGGTTAGTATTTAAACTGACTCATTTTTGAGTAATTTCTAGCATTTTGTAGCAAGGAAAATGGGGACTGGAAAGGTGAAGTAAACTGACCACATCATAAATTGTGGCCCAGACGCAATTCAAAACCAGGTGAACTGATTTCAAATCCTCTCTCTCATCAGTCTCTAAACCAGAAGCTCTCAAATTGGTCTCAAGAATCTTCACATTGTTGGTCTTAGGATCTTAGAAAATATAACAGCTTTTATGATGAAAAAATCCTTAGTTAACTGGAATAAACAAAAATGTTACTACCCTCAACATAGGGAAGAGCAGCCGAGACCAACCCATAGCTGGCGTGACAGTCATGGGGACGGAGCAAAGACACTGGCCTCAAGATACGGCCGTTAGAATGGGGGCACTCTGCCTCTGGTGTCTGTGGTACCATTGGTCTGCCTCTGAAGTCTGTGGTACCGCTGATGACCAGGTTTGAGTCAACTAACCTGTCTGGGTGGGCAGAGTGTTCTTTTTCTTTCACCATCCCATGCACATCCCTCTTAAGACTATGCACTGAGAGGATGACCTTCCCTACAGGGAAGAACTACTCAGTGGTCAAGGCTATGTGAGTACCAGGCTCGCCTTTATATATATATTTTTTTTTTCTTTATTTTCTATATTCCAAAGGCTTTCCCCTTTCCCAGTTCCCCCCTCACCATATGTCCCATAAGTCCTCTTCCCTCCACCCATTCCCCAATCACACCCCCCCTCCCAGGCTCGCCTTTCAAAACCTCCAATACAATGCTCAGGATCAGAAACACAATATGCTAATTCTCACCTCCCCTAGTCAACACTACTCTAGGACTCCAAGATAGAGCAATCAGGATAAAAGAAAAGAAAAAGAACAAACATCTAAAGTGGGAAGTCTAAAATAAAACTGTGTTTAGTCACAGATCATCTGATTCTATATAAAGAAAGTATCAAAGAATATATGCACAAAAGCCATTAGAATTAATTGCTGAATTTGGCAGTTTGGCAGATATAAGATCAAAACCCAGAAATCTGTTGTATTTTTATGTGAATAATGGACCATTCAAATGTACTTTTAAAAAAATTCCATTTGTAAAAGCATCAAAAAGAATACTTCGGAATAAGGTTATTGAAGGAAAAATAAGTTTTGGTGTGTGTGTGTGTGTGTGTGTGTATGAGTGTGCACATTCATATGTGTGCAGATGCATATGAACATCTCTGCACTTGCATGTGGAGGTCAGAGGGCAAACTTGATTCCTCAGGGGCCATCTATAATTGTTTTTTTTAAAAAAAACAAAAACAAAACAAAAATAGAGTCTTAGTCACGATTCTATTACTGTGAAGAGACACCATGACCACAGCAAAAACTTTTCTTTTCTTTTTTTTTTTTTTTTTTCGAGACAGGGTTTCTCTGTGTAGTCCTGGCTGTCCTGGAGCTCACTCTGTAGACCAGGCTGGCCTCTAACTCAGAAATCCGCCTGCCTCTGCCTCCCAAGTGCTGGGATTACAGGCCTGCGCCACCATGCCTGGCATGACAGCAACTCTTATAAAGGAAACCATTTAATTGGGGCTGGCTTACAGTTTCAGAGGTTTAGTCCATTATCCGCATGGCAGGAAGCATCGAGGCATGCAGGCAGACATGGTGTTGGGAGAAGGAGTTGAGAGTCCTACATCCTGAGGAAGAGAGACATCCAGACCTGGTCCATTCATCTGAAACCTCAAAGAACACCCCCAGTAACACTTCCTCCAACCCCTCCTCCAACAGGGACATTCTTCCTAATAGTGCCACTCCCTGGTGACCATTCAAATCCGCGAGCTTCCAGGAGCCACTGCTATTCAAACCACTGCAGTGTGTCTAATTGATCTGGAACTGCCCAGGAGGTAAGCTGGCTGGCCACCCCGCCCCAAGGATCTGCCTGTCTCCACCTCCCCACTGCTGGGCTTATAATCATGCGGGCTTTTTGTACGAATACTGGGAACCAAATTTAGGCCCTCATGCCTGCCGCTGAGGACACCAGGTACACACACATGCAGGCAAACATCTTTTAAAAATGAAAATGGGAAAACCAGACCAGTGGATGGAATCAAAATTAAAACATTTTAAGGTTCTAATAACAGTAGCAAGAAAGTAAGAAGACGAGCAGTGAAATGGAGACCGTATTGTAAACCATGTGTTCAATAAAGCTCCAACATTCCAGGGCATATAATGACAAATTACAACTCAAAAACCTGATTTTAAAATGGCCAATAATGCTGGACAGTGGTGGCACATGCCTTTAATCCCAGCACTTGGGAGGCAGAGGCAGGCAGATTTCTGAGTTTAAGGCTAGTCTGGTCTACAGAGTGAGTTCCAGAACAGCCAGAGCTACACAGAGAAACCCTGTCTTGAAATTAATGATTGGGTAAGTACATGACTAATCAGGGAACTACAAACCAAAACCACAAATGAGATGTCATTTTACAACCACTAAGCTCTCTTGGGTCTGAGGCAGGAGATGTGTACATCTCAACATACCGCCCTGCGTGGAGAAAGACCACCATCTTGTCCTGAGCATTTAGATGCTGGAGTACCACAGACATCTCTGTGGTTGTGCGGGGGAGTGGCCGCAATGCTGGGAGTCACTGTTCTGGAAGCTCAAGTCTCCATCACCATCCTTGGAAGTTCAATCTCCATCTCCCATCTCGCTATCTGAGACACAAGTCCAAAGAAGTGGCTGCTGCTTAGGATACAGGATTGGATGGTGGGCAGGGTGAGGAGGAGAACACACTCAAATATTTTACTAGTAAATAAAGGGTAGTCTGAGGCAATGGCGCCTGGAGTTTTCTCCTCAAGTTCTAATCAGAAGTCTAGAAAAACGTTCAAAGTAAACTACTCTCATGGTAACCATAAAGGTTCGGAGGGGAAAAAATATACCCACACAATGCTCAGAAGCACTGAGGAGTGGAATTTCCTTAATTATCCTTTAAGCAGATTGGTCTCACCAGGTCCCACCTACTCCGTGAGCTGAGTGTGATGGTTTGTATATGCTTTTCCCAGGGAGTGGCACTATTAGGAGGTGTGGCCTTGTTGGAGTAGGTGTGCCACTGTGGGTTTGACACACCTTTACCCTCACTGCCTGGAAGTCAGTCTTCCACCAGCAGCCTTCAGATGAAGATGTAGAACTCTCAGCTCCTCCTGCACCATATCTGCCTGGATGCTGCCATGTTTCTGCCTTGATGACAATGGACTGAGCCTCTGAGCCTGTAAGCCAGCCCCAATTAAATGTTGTCTTTTATAAAACTTGCATTGTTCATGGTGTCTGTTCACAGCAGTGAAACCCTAACTAAGACACTGGGGAAATGTGTCTAGCTTGTTTCAATACAATTCGTCCGAGGCAGGAAGACAACCAATCCCCACACAGCCTGTTCCCTCAGTGAGGCGAGTCTCTGAGTCTACCTTTTCTCCCTCCCTATCTGTATGCTAGCAGCTGTATGTTGTAAGGAAGGACCCACATGACCTCAGGATATTGTTGAGATGTTCAGCTAGCTGGGGCCTTGTCCTGGACCTGTCCTATGTGCAAGCTGGTGGTGGCTGACATACTGGCCCTGCCCCTGGCATTCTGGTGTCCACAGCTGACCTTAGCACTCCCTCTAACCTGTGGCCTAGTTTTGCTTCTCTTGGCTAGACCCTGAGGGCTGTTCTCCAGCTGGCTCAGTCTCAGTGTGGCTTTTGCTGACCCCATGAGTTCCACTGACACATTGTCTCCCAGGCCCTAGCTGGAAGGTTCAGGCAAGGAGGACACTCTGCCCCGCCCAGAGAGACTATGGAAATCCAACTGCTCTTAACTAAACCTAGGAGCTAAGAGAGGCTTGAGTCCACGAGCACTGCGCCTCCTCCTCGGCTTTTTCCAAATTGCCTTCATAAGGAAGCCAAATTCTCACTCTTTCCTTCTGAGGTAGGATAAATCTTTGTAGGAGGCTGGGGCTCACTTAGGGGCTGCAGGAAAGGAGAGCCTGGGCTTCGCTCTTTGACCTGCCCTTTGCCTGGAGCTCAGACTGGCGTCACAGGCCGAAAGTGCACAAGTCTTCAGAGTAGGGGATGTGATTTCACATGCTTATCAGTTTTTGGGGCACACGTGAGGGCTTCTGCCTTGGCTTCTTCTCTGTAGCTTCTATTTATATTCTCAGTGCTCAGCCTTTAAAGAGCAGGCAGTCCAACAGCGGCTACGCAGCACCTCCCCGGAACACAGAAATCCAAGGACCTAATCACTGCCTTTTACGCTTTCTAAATCTCTTCTCTTCTTTGGCGTCAACTCATTTTCCAAAATAGATCCTTTCCTCCGCCTTTCCCCTGGCCGCCGTTTCTAGAGTTTTCCTCAATGCCTTTCTGTCAGTAGGTCTTTTTCTTCTGAGTCCTCACATCTGCTCTAATTATAAACCAGCACGCTTGGTGGCATATGTTACCTTCCCTAGGCTGACTTCCAGAAAGCACTGACGGGCAAAGAAAGAAGGGCTCTGGAAGAAAGCTGCATTTAGTTTAGGACATGGCAAATTGCTCTTGCCACCATGGTATTTAAAGAAATACAGAGAAAAGAAGTTTGATTTTGAGCTGAGCAGGCCTTCTACCTCTAGATAAGGTAGAAGCTTCCTGGGACAAGGGATGTTCCAGTCACTTTTGTAATCTCACTCTCTCTTTCTGCAGTGGGTGCAGAAGTGAATCAAATGACATCTCTTCAGATTCAAGATTATGCCTACTGGCATTTCAGAGGCCCAAGACACAATGGTGACTTATGACAGTCATGCCTGGTGTCATGGTTGGGGCTTACCTGAGAGTTCATTTAAAATCTTGATGTAGTCTCTTCCTAGTGTTCTTCCCTATAAAAATTAACCTCTTCTCTTCCCTCAATTAATTATCAAGTGAGGGAAATCACCCTTAACCTCATCATTCTGTAAGATATAATAGCAGTGGTAATATGCTTTTCTGTATACATTGTGCAAATATTTTTATAAAGTCTTAGGCATTTCAAACAAAATGCCGTACTCTGAGCCGGGAGGACAAAACAGCGCTCTGTGCGCCTGGCTGTGTGTGAGCTCTCTTTTTTGTCAGTATTATGGGTTGAAGACACTTTTTTCACATCAATAAACCTCTTTCCAACAGATAATTCTTACTCCATCACATGCATGGCTGACTGTACTGTAGTGGTCATGGGAAGAAGGAAACTAATTGAGGAACTACCTCCATCAGACTGTCTCTGTGGGCATGTCTGAGGCTCATTTTCTTGGGAAATGGTTGGTGTGGGAGGGACCCCTCCCAGTGTGGGCTGTGCTACTCAGGGAAGTTGTACTGGTTTTGTTTTGGTTTTTAGTTTTTGTTTGTTTTTTTTTGTTGTTTTTGTTTTTTGTTGTTTTTTTTTTTTTTTCCGAGACAGGGTTTCTCTGTGTAGCCCTGGCTGTCCTGGAACTCACTCTGTAGACCAGGCTGGCCTCAAACTCTGAAATCCACTTGCCTCTGCCTCCCACGTGCTGGGATTAAAGGCGTGCACCACTATTGCCCAGCAGTACTGAGTTATATAAGACAGCTGGCTGAACTCAAGCCAGGGGCAGCAAGCTAGTAAGCACTGTTCCTCCATGGTCGCTTGCTTCTAGTTCTTGCTGTGACCTCCCTCAATGATGGACTGTAACCTGTAAGATGATATAAACCCTCTCCTCCCCAAGATGCTTTTGGTCAGTATTTTACCACAGCAACAGCAAGCAACATAGAACAATAGTCAAATGTTCATTTTAAAAATTATCATAACACTGCTCTATTGTTTTAAAATCTACACCCAGCTCCATTTCTTCAAGATAGATTACCATAGACAGAATTTCTTAAACAAGATATTTATTGGCTTTAATCTATAAACATATACTTCTGAATTACTCCAGTATTTATTGTTTTATCCATTAAAAGTGAGAATGAGCTGGGCGTGGTGGCTCACGCCTGTAATCCCAGCACTTGGGAGGCAGAGGCAGGCGGATTTCTGAGTTCGAGGCCAGCCTGGTCTACAGAGCGAGTTCCAGGACAGCCAGGGCTACACAGAGAGACCCTGTCTCAAAAAACCAAAAAACAAAACAAAACAAAAAAAGTGAGAATGAGCTATGGATATAGTTCATTGGAAGAGTACGTCCCTAATGTGTACAAGGCCCTGGGTTTGGGTTCCAGAACAAAAGAGGGAGATGAGTATTTGTCTTATTTATTTATCTATTTTTTTAAAAGATTTATTCATTATATATAAGTACACTGCAGCTGTCTTCAGACATACCAGAGGAGGGCATTGGATCTATTACAGATGGTTGTGAGTCACCATGTGGTTGCTGGGATTTGAACTCAGGACCTCTGGCAGAGCAGTCAGTGCTCTTAACTACTGAGCCATCTCTCCAGCCCCGTCTTACTGATTTATAAAGGTCCTTTATATATTACAATCCACACCTTTGTCTAAAAACTCTTTTGTCATGTAAACTCAATGTTATTGTGTTTTTTCTACTTTTAATTTTATTCTGTATTATTTTTAGGTAGATAGATTTTAACAGCTTTAATCTAACATGCCTTTATTTTTTATTGCATGGATATTGGTTTTGATTTCCTGTTTATAAAGGCATTTCCTAACTTAAAAGCAATCATTTCTACTTGGATTTTACTCTGGTTCCTTTATAGTATCTTCTTGGTGTTGCTCTTCCTTTTATTATTATGGTTTTGTTTTGTTAAGGCACGATCCCTGTATAAGGCTCAGGCTGGCTTTGAACTCACTATATATCCCAGGCTGGCCTCAAACTTACCTGTCTCAACCATCTGAGTGCAGAGATTACATACAATTATTGACACAGACAGGTTTACATCATATTTTAAGATATATAGACTACCATTTCAAATATATAGGAGAGAAATATACTCCAACTCACATGAGTTAAGTAATTTTGCACTAGTGTCTTTACTAACGAGTCCCATGCTTTCTGCACTAACATGAACTGTTATCTCGTGTGTCTGTCTGTCTATAATAGAGTTTCTGGATTTCCTAGTCTCTACAAGCATCATAGACCACTGCTTCTCAGCCACACACACTATGATTTGTGGAGCACCAGCCCCTCCTGCCTGTTTTCCACATCCCACTTCTGTTACCCATTACGAGCCTCTGCAGGGCAGCCCTGTCTTCCAACGCAGGAAACTAAAGCTCAGGGCAGCTCACTGGTATGAGGACCCCAGCAACGTCTACACACAAGCCTCTGTTTTTGTAAACTTTGAAGAATATGATATTTCACAAAAGTTGATTGACTGCTGCTTATGAAAAAGAAAGTCTTCCATGACCATTTATTTTCCTGAGTCAGAGCATAAAAAGGAGGTAAACAGAGGTGCACTTAGCTGGGTTTGGTAGGACAGCCTTCTGTGGCTCCCAGTCTCGTGTGCTGGGCGATGCTGTAGGACAGGGATTCTCAACCTGTGGGTTGTGACCCCTTCATGTGACCTTTCACAGAGGTCACATATCAGATATCCTACATATCAGATGCTTACGTTACCATTCAAAACAGTAGCAATGAAATAATTGTATGGTTAAGGGTCACCACAGCATGAGGAGTTGTATTAAGGTGTCACATCATGAGGAAGGTTGCGAACCACTGATCTAGCAAGCTAGTAAGCAATGTCCTCCATGGTCTATTGTGTGGATCAAGCCAGCAGTATGACAGGACACAGGGCCAGAGCTTTTCTATAGTTGGGTAAATAGACCTAGAGAAGGTGAGTACTAGGAGAAAACAAGGTCAACATTTTGTAGCACCTGAAGCCAATCAGTGGGGAATTTCTTCCAGCCCACCGAAGTACACATGGATGAGAACTTGGTTCTTATGCCAGTTGAAGGAGCAGAAGTCTCCTACTGTGAAGACCATCCTCGTAACTCACTGGAGTCTCCTACTGTGAAGACCATCCTCCATAACTCACTGGAGTCTCCTACTGTGAAGACCATCCTCCATAACTCACTGGTTTCAAGCATTAATCATGTTGCTTTTGTGAAACCTCACAGAATAAACTAACCAGCATTCTTGTTTCTAGAACCCACATCTGTACTATAAATCTCTGCTATAGCTCATACAGAGAAGCATCAATCTTCTCTGGATTTCAGAACATCCTACAAAATAGATTGTCTCTGCTAACAACTGTAAAAGCTGAAGATATTTACTAAAAAATAAAAAATAATCTTCTGATCATTTTAGAACATACTGTTTTTCTCCCTTTTCACCCCATCCCCACTTACCCTATACCTGAACCCCATCCCAGTTTCCCTCCCTATCCCCTCTGCTCCCCAGTTCCCTCTCTCCATCGACTTCTGATGTTTATTTCCCCTTCTGAGTGAGATTCAAGTCTCTTCCATTGGGCCCTCCCCGTTATTTCTTTGTGCCAGTGGTTATACTGAACTTTATGGCTTATATCTACTTGTAAGGGGTATATATCATGCATGGAAGACATTTTCTGATTATGTGGAAGAGTTGAAACTACAAGAGCAAAGTGTCACAGAGAGGTGACTTCATCTTTCCTCTTTCAAGAGTGCTGGAAGGTTTGAAAGACTTGTTTGTGTAACAAAGATTGCTCAACCCCATTTTCTACTTAGCTTTGCATAATTTTTTCTTTCTTTCTTTTATAAAGATTTATTTATTTCATACATGTGAATACACTGTCACTGTCTTCAGACAAACCAGAAGAGGGCTTCAGATCCCATTACAGATGGCTGTGAGCTACTATGTGGTTGTTGGGAATTGAACTCAGGACCTCTGGAAGCGGTCAGTGCTCTTAACGGCTGAGCCATCTCTCTAGTCCATGCATAATTTTTTCTTAAAAGTTCCTCCTTATAATAGAAGCTTCAGACTCATGAAAGTATAGAGTAGTTTTACAGATGATAGAATGAAATAAGGATCAGGGCAATGCTGGTTAATATACTGTCCTAAATTAGAAACTACTGACCTAAAATGTCTGTAAATGACCACACTCCCATTTTATTGCATCTTATCTCAGCTTAGAGTTGTGGGGACATTTGATTTTTATTATGTGTGTATGGGTATTTTGTCTGCCATCTTCCATGTATGTTTGTGTATCACTTGTGGGACTGGTGCCATCAGAGACCAGAATAGGGTGTTGGATCCCCTGGAAGTGAAGTTACAGATAGGAGTTGAGCTGCCATGTGGGTGCTGGGAATTGAACCTGGGACCTCTGGAAGAGCAGTCAGTGTTCCATCTCTCCAGCACATTCTGGGGACATATTTATCTTCCTTTTTTTAAAATTGAGTAATACAACTCGAGGAGCTTTCCAATACACAAGATACTCTGCAGGGGGCTCTGTGGCCACCTTGGCCAGCAAAGTAACAATCCACAGGAGGCAGGGAGGAAGTTTGGTCTAACCCCAAGAAGTTTATTTTGAGCATATTTAAGCGCAACACAATTTGGTGAAAACTTCCCTGGTAATAATAATCCCAATTCTGTGTGTACAATAAAGCATGCATTAATCTCCCTGAGGAACAAAGTAAACTAAATAAAGATTGGATATGACTACACCAACTCTTTGTAAAGAACATGTGACAGCTTCCTTAAAGATGGGTTCTAAAGACTGAGATAAACAAGCTTATGATAAGGTTATGTGGGAGGATCCAGGGTGGTCTCAGACCACACAGATAGCTCCAAGGTCAACAGGCAATAAGAGCTCTGCTCCCAGCCTTCTGGGCAATAACAGGTCATACATTCCCCGCTTTGAAGCAATAGCCCTGTGTGTTTAACATGCCCACTCCCTAATGCTCATCTGGGAACACACAGGCCTCCATGTCTCTTATAGTACTCATTTTTTAAATGACTATATGAGTAGACCATAATTTAACCAGTCCAGTCCTCTCTCGATGAGTATTACATGAGTTCTGGAGATAGAGCTCAGGTCCTCAGGCTTTCAAGGCAATCACTTTACCAACAGAGGCATTTTCTTGACCAAATTAGTTGTTTTCCTAATTTTGTTCAGGATTATACACTGATAGCATACAGAAGTATAACTGATAGTTCTTTTATCTTGCATACTTGAACTTGTCTCTAGGAATTTTCATACTTTGTGTATTTATTTTGCACAGGAGCTTCCGTTATCCCTCCCTCCCACTCTCTCTCTCCCTCCCAACCTCCCTCTCCCTCCTTTCTTTGTTGTGTTGAGGTCTAAGTGTGTAGCCTGGAACTAGCTGTGCAATGTAGTTCATGCTGGCCTCTAACTGACGATCTTCCTACCTCAGACTGTTAAGTCACAGCGTGCACCACCATGTCTTTAGGATTTGTTTTACATGCGCGATTATCTCATCTGTAATGGCAGATAGTTTGACTAATTGGCTTGGCCAATCTCTTTAAGCACAATGTTGCTTAAAGGTTGTAAAAGCAGATGATATCTCTGTTTTACTCCTTATCTAGGGGGAGGTTTTTGTTTTATATGATGTTCATTAAGAATTTTTTTTATTCCCTTTGTCAGGGTGAGGATGCCTTTTCTGTTCCTAGTTTAATATTTGTATGATTAAAAAATAAGTTTATAATATTATTTTGTAATATAAACTTATTTTATATTTAATATATTTTATAATTTATTCAATATTTTACATGATAAAAATAGTGGGAACTGAGGGTGTAAGTCACTTGGTAGAGTTTTTATCTAGCATGGACAAGGCCCTAGGTTCAACCCCAGCTACATGTAAAAGGGGGTGAAGGTGTGGTTGCACAGGTAGGAAATCAGAAGTTCAAGGTTATCCTTCACTACACAGCAAGTTCAAGTCCAGCAGGGCTTTATGAGTATGTATCAAAACGCATGCATATATATGCACATGTGTGTGTATATACACACATATATATATGTTTTGTCAGATGCTTTTTCTAAAATATATAGTCTTTTATTCTACTTATATTATATAGTGATGTATTACACTAATGGCTTTATGAACTTTGCCTTCCTAAAATAAATTCCTCTGATAATACTTAAAATTTTTATAGTGTGTGTGTGTGTGTGTGTGTGTGTGTCACTCATGTGCACATGCCACATGTGTGGATGTCTAAAGAGGCAAGAAGAGGAGATCCATTCCCTGTAGCTGGAGTTAGAGGTTGTGGGCCACCTAACACGGGTGCTGAGAATCAAACTCTGGTCCTCCAGAGGAGCAGGAAGAGACCCTAATTACTGAGCCATCTCTCTAGCCCTAGAAATATACTTCTGATATGTTGGTAAATATGATTGGCTAGGGGTTTTTTGTTGATGAGGAGTTTTACACCCATACTCATCATGAATATTGGTAGCTTTCTTGGAACGGTCTGCCTGATTTTGTGTTCTCTGTCACCCCCTCTTACCAAGACTTTCCCCATCAACGTTTTCAGCTTTATAAAGTGTTTCCTTAATTCTCTCAGCTTGGGAAATGAGTCAGAAAATACTCTAAAGAGTAAAAGCTGGCCAGGCAGTGGTGGCACACGCCTGTAATCCCAGCACTTGGGAGGCAGAGGCAGGCGGATTTCTGAGTTCGAGGCCAGCCTGGTCTACAGAGTGAGTTCCAGGATAGCCAGGGCTACACAGAAAAACCCTGTCTCAAAAACAAAAAACAAACAAAAAAACAAAACAAACAAACAAATAAAAAAACCAAAAGAGTAAAAGCTGACCAGATGTTCATTTCTCTGAAAGATCCTGTTCCCTCAAGTTTCAAGCTCTCTCTATTACTCTACAATGCTGATTCTTGATCTTGCTAATTTTTGACATTTTAGGAAGGTTCTTCTGAACCCTCTCTTCAAAGCTTCAACTAAGGCCCCTTCTTAGCCTTCATGTATCCTCTTAAAGGTTTCCATGTGTCCACTTTTACTTAGGCCACAAATTCCCAGCTAGCTTTGCTGAATTCACAGCCGAATCTGATTGTTCTTCTGTTATAATGCCCCATTGTACCAATCTTATGAAAGTATTCCATGGTGTTTTATTAAGTATCAGCATAAGCTTCCTTCAGCAGTGCCCTCGCACAGCTCATTTACATATCTTTCATATCTGTATAGTTGTAAGTGGGAGAATGAGCCAGAAGTGAGTTGCTACATCAGACAGAAGACAGTGCAAAGGTTCTTCCATCTTGTATTCTTACCGGAGCCATTTCAGTTTTAACTAGAATTTGATCTCCTTGATGAGGAATCCTATAGAAAATTACCAACTCTCTTCTGGAAATTCTATTTGGAAACAAAATGTCTTGGATAATTTACCTTAGCTTCTGTTAACCTGCCTGTTCGGGCAGAAGCTCCTCTAGCTAAATGCTTATCTTCCTTTCTGTACAACGGCTTGCTTACCCAAAGCCCCCTACTCTTCTGCTGCTTATCAAGGTGCCAGTAAGTGGTTTTGCATTCAAAACTTCCAAAACCCTGTGTGCTGGCTACTCAGGGCCACAGCTAGATCCTCAAATGCCTGGGTGTGGTCCTAAACAACTGGAATCAGGAATTGGCGATAAACTGTATCTGAGTGGTCATCTCTGGGTGTGCTACCCATAACATTCTTGCTAAACACATAAGTCTATGTATTTCTGTAACAAGAACTCATTTTTAAGACTTTCTTTTACAATTATAATTAAAAAATAGTAATGGGGTTATAAACAGTGACTCAGAAAAACTACCAAGTGGAATGCAGGGGAGAGAGAATAATAAAATGGTGAAAAAGCAAGTGGATTTTATGTGACAGTTATTGGGGTCGGGAATCTGACCTGATAGAGTCTGGGTTGATCTCAAACTAGGTGCCCTTCCCTGGGGTAGTTGACCATTGGGAAAAGGTTAAGAAAGGTTCCGGGAAGATTTTAATTTAATATTTTTTGTTTTTTCAGGTTTCTCTGTGTAGCACTGGCTGTCCTGGAACTGGTTCTGTAGACAAGGCTGGACTAGAACAGAGGTCTGCCTGCTTCTGCCTCCCTGCTGGAATTAAAGCTGGAGTGTGTCTGTGAGCATGTGACACTACCACCCAGCAGGTTCCTGGAAGATTAAGGGAGATTCTTGGCAAACAGCAACCACTTTAAGAGATCTGTTTTTCTAGCAAATAGAAACCTTTAGGCTTGTTTACCAGATAACAATCCTTTGTTTACCCAAAATCCTTATTTAGGTCAATGTCACTAGCATTGCCATTTTGGAGGAAGCAGGGCTTTGGACCTGAAAGGAACTAGTTTTGGATTTTTTGTTGTTATTGGTTGGTTGGTTGACTTTGAGACAGGGTCTCACTCTGTATCCCTGGCTGACTAGGAACTTGCTTTGTAGACAAAGTTGGAATTTACAGAGAGCTGTTTGCCTTTGCCTCCCTAGTTCTGGGATTAAAGGCCTGGGCCACGGTGCCCTGCTCCTTCTGTAGTTTTTAATTACTCATGTCTGTGTATCTGTAGATATACATATCCTGGAGCACCATAGTGCTTGTGGGGTTCAGAGGACAACCAGTCGGTCTCTCCCAGAATGAAATTCAGTTCTTTAGTCTTAGCAGAGTACCTTTACCTGCTGAGCCATCTCTCTGGCCCTGTAGGCTATTTTTATTTATTTATTTATTTATTTATTTATTTAGTTAGTTAGTTAGTTAGTTATTTTTGAAACAGGGTCTCACTGGCCGGCCTGGAATTCACAGAGCTAAGTACACCCCTGTGGCATAGGTTCAAAGGTATACATCATCACACCCAGCTATGTGAGGTGAAAATTACATTCCATTTTTATGGGATGGGTGTACGCGTTACAATGGACATCTAGAGGTCAAAGGGTAACTTGCCGGAGTTTCTTCTCTCCCTCCACCATGTAGGTCCTTGAGATTAAACTCAGGCCATCAGGCTGGGTGGCAACTGCTACTCTATTTTTAGAGTTCCATAATAGATCATTGAATGCTATATATTTCAAAATTAATAATAGAGCTTTTACAGATTATTTTTTAAATATTCCTAAAAATAGAGATTAAAATATGGGGGGGAGGAGGAAGGTTCTGGTATCTTGCTTTTGTTTTCAAAGAATCAGCTTAAATTTCTTTTTCCAATCCTACTACAAAGTCGAAGTGTAGGACTCTTTTGGTTACTTGACATCTGTAAGCTGGAAGGGTTTTTTCCCCATTTTTCTCATGTAGTAAAAAGTCATTTTTCTGGGTCTTTCCCTTCTGTCTATAACAACTGCCTTATCCTAGGTTCTACTTATTGCTGCAGGGCTTAAGAAAGGCTCTCACGTAATGGTAACCCCAAAGGAACACTGTCCCCCCCCCTCCAAAGACACGTAGCTGGCGGCGCCCTTCCATTTGTTTTTGAGGGGAAAGGAGTTAAGTCGGGGTCTTCATCTGCTGCCCAGGCTGGGATTCCAGTTGCAGCGATGTTCCTGCCTCAACCTTCCATTTTACTGGGATCATAGGCATGAGCCAGTCTCAGCTCAGTTCCTCGGGTTTACTCGGTGGTTTGTTCTGTGTGGGAACAGAAAACAGGGTCTAGGACAGAGTGGGGCAGGAAGGCCGCCCCTCGACCACAGGGATGGAAATGGAGGAGGAACTCTCTCACAGTATGGATAGTGGAGCCTGGACAGACAGAAGGCGCAAGGGACTGCAGACCCGGGAGAGATCAGAGGGCTTCCTAGCCTCTCAGCTCTGCTTGGGGTTTCCAGGGGTACCGCAGCCATCAGGGTGGTGACAGGGCCACCGTGCAGGGCGTCTCTCCTCCGCAGACTCCCTCGCCATGCCCTCGAGGTCCTTCCACTTATCCACCAAGAGGGCCGAGGCGGCGTCCTCGGGTCCCAGGGAGGAGGGAGAGGCAGGGTGCACCTGGTCGAAACGAGGGGCACCCGCGGGGAGGGGTGCGCGGCGGCGGGAGGACACCGCGCGGCGCACCCGCCCCCCTAACCCCCTCGCGGCCGCGCGCCTCCCGGCTCAGCAACGCCGTCCCGCGGGAGGGCGGGGGCGCGCGCGGCCGGAAGCGTCTTTCCCGGAAGGCAGGGGGGCGGCGCCGGCCTCAGGGCGGCTCGACCATGGCGGCGGCGCGCCTGGAGCTCGCAGCCTGAGCAGAGCCGCGCAGCAGGAGGATGGCCTCGCTCGGGTCAGCCGCGGCGGGGGAGCCGGCGACCGGAGCTGAGGCGGAGCCAGGTCCTCCGGCCCCGCCGCCGCCGCCGCCTCCACCGCCGCCACCGGCTCCCTCGCCGTCCGCTCTCGGGCCGCTGTTGCCCCTGCAGCGCGAGCCGCTGTACAACTGGCAGGCCACCAAGGCGTCGCTCAAGGAGCGCTTCGCCTTCCTCTTCAATTCGGAGCTGCTGAGCGATGTGCGTTTCGTGCTCGGCAAGGGCCGAGGCGCGGCGGCCGCCGGGGGCCCGCAGCGCATCCCCGCACACCGCTTCGTACTGGCGGCCGGCAGCGCGGTCTTCGACGCCATGTTCAACGGCGGCATGGCCACGACGTCGGCCGAGATCGAGCTGCCGGACGTGGAGCCCGCCGCCTTCCTGGCGCTGCTGAGGTGAGCGGCGGGCGCGCGGAGCCCGCGGCCGGCGGCCTGGAGGGAGGCGACACCCAGCCCGGCCGGCGCCGATTCCCGGGTGACCTTGGGCACGGCGAGTCAGCCTCCCTCGGTTCCTCCCCGGCAGGCGATGCTCGAGAAGGTCGGCCAGTCGTTACAGTAAAAGCCAGTGTCGCCATCCCGGCGGCGGGCGCTTTGCCGTTGAAGGGTGCTGTCACATTCCAGTAGCGGAATTGTCACCCCGGCTTCAGAATCAAGTGGGCAGACTGGAAGACGAGGCCGGCGGTCCCGATTTCCCACTTGCAGGATTCGTTTTTGTTTAAAGGATCAGGGTAGATGAAGGGTCTTAGAGGACTGGCGTTTTGAGGTTCCTTACGGTGTGTTGTCAAGACTCTGAAAAATAATAGCCATAGCAGGTGTCAGGCTGACCTGCTTCAAGTTTCTGCAGACGAGGTGACATTGTATTCTAAAACCCCGCTACTGGCGTTAAGAGTTTGCTTTCGGATGATCTGAGGGTAGGAGATTGCTAGCTGGTTAGTTTTCTTTAGTGGAAGGGAACAGCATTTTGGCGTCTTTAGTTTTTAATCACAACAGTTCTGTTAGGGAGGCATATCGTGTTGTTTACCCCAATTTTACAAATGGGACTGAGTCCCAGAAAAGTAACTTGTCTAAGGTAATCGAGCCAGCTCCCAGAGGACCAGGCGTGTTTCATTATCCGAAGATGGTTTTGGCTGCCTGAGTATAGTGTTGTTTTTAAGATCGCAGAGTTTTGAGTAAATCTGATGTAAACAGGCAAGTCAGTGGAACGAACACAGGAGTCCACACAGCTCACAGCTTCATCAAGAAGATGCATATGAGTGAAATACAAAGTTCACACAAGAAATATATGTCAAGTTCCCATTAAATGGATAAAGGACAAGATAAATAGAAAAGAAAAATGCAGTTAAAGAATGCTTGGCCTCATTAGTAAATGAGGAAATGCAAATTCAAACAGTAAAGTGCGTTCTCCTTTTCATGAGCCCCACCATTCGGGCGCAGAGATTGGGGGTTCAGCTTTTATTTTCTGGGACCAGGGCTCGTTTAGACTTGGCTGATCTGGGACTCCACATGTATTCTAAGCTAGCTTCAGATTCAGTGAACTTACCACCCTCCGAGTGCTGACCCACTGAAAAATGTAAAACACTTTCTGACAAAGATTATCATAAAAAGCCTTTAAAAAAGAGTTGGGTTTCTTTTCTACACTCAGAAAACATTATTGAAAAGAGTATCTACAGTATTCTTCACAATATTGTAGAAAAGTTGAGCCAAGGGAATAAATAATTCAGTAACAATCATAGGTCTACTTGATGGAATATAATGCAATCACTGTGAAGTTTATGAAAATCAGGTAATATTATAGGCAGTGTCCAAGTTAGCATTTTTGAATTTCATGCACCGTAGTAACAACTGGAAAAGAATGGAACACATGTTATATACCCAGAGATAGGATAGAAGGAAACACCGATAAGCCTAGTTGTGTTGAACTGGAAAGCCAATAGTACCCTTTTCTCTCTTTGCCCTCAGATTTTCTAGCATTTAATTTGTTTGTATTTGTGGGGATAGGTGTGCAGCCTACCCGCTAGTATTTGAGTCATTTGGATTTTGAAGTTGACTAGGAAGACTGGATATAGCTTGCTTAAATTATGTAGTTTAGGAGCCTGCCTTAAAATGATAGACCAGAGAGGAGGCTGAGTCGGTAAAGGGTCCTGTTGCCAAGGCCAAAGGAAGACCTGAGGTACCTGTGGCCAAGTAGTGAAAGGGGGAACTTACCTTGCACTCGGTCCTCTGACCTTTGTGTGTGCTGCAGTCTACCTGCCTCCACACAAGCAGGAAAAAATACAACACAGTGGTTCTTTTGCTAGCTGTACCATGAACCACTGAGATGCTAAATTAGTAGATGTCTCCTTTTGGGATCATATTTGGAGGTGAAACCTTAAAGCATTTTTAATACTTTTCCTAAGTGAAATTTACACTGGTTAAATGTGAGACCCGAGGAGCTAAACTCTTAGGCACTCTCATTGATAGGGTTAGAATGAAGTTATGGAGGGCGCTGTTTCATACTTTTGGTTTTTATTTGTATTTTCATTGAATATGCTAATCAGTTTTAATAGGAAATAAGTTAATTTTAGAGCCCTTGAAATATACAGTGCCATTTGATTTCTCTCTCTCTCTAAATTGTTTTCCTGATAGTGAGGTTCTGGTCATTTTTCTATTCTGAACTGTGTGTCTAGACTAATTTTTACTTAGGCATTGATTATCTTTAAAACATTGTGTGACCACAAGTGATGGAGCTTGCTAAACTGGAAAAGTGAGGTAGTGAGGCAGATTTTTATTGTTTTTACAACCTAAATTAACTAACCTTATTTATGGGCTTCTGAACTTAGGTTTAAGCTCTTTAATAATCTGCTCACTTAAAGCACTCTCACCAGTGATGTCCTTGTTTGTTGGACATACACTGTGTGGTGTCTCCCTGTGCAGCTAATTTTTCAGTGTGGGAGTCAGCAGTAGACAAGCAAAACCCCTGCTCTCCTAAAGTGAGGGATTACATAAGGGAACTAGGACACAATGTCTGGGCGACCGCGTTTGGGAGGAAATGATACAAGAGAGAGCTTTTTAAGGGGCGCAGCTTGTTTTAGGCCTTAATCTCTTCTGTCAGAGAAACTGCAAGAGTAAACTAATGTGGTTTGAGTAGATAAAAAGAAAGTGATAGGTGATAGTGGTAAAAAAGACTGGCCAGACAGGGATTTGGGAGACTGAGGAAGGCTTGAGGGAAAATATGAAGGGTTTTCAGTGGAATGCTGTGATCCTATTTACATTTAAACCCTCCCCTGCCTGTTATTTGGAGATTAGACGAGTGTAAAAACGGGAACCTTCGATAAATAAAGAGGTTTTGTCTACTCTACTCAGATAAGAGGTGCTGGTGCGCTGCCAGGGGGTGTGGCTATGTGGTCAGATTATGGGTATATTTTGAAGGTGGAATCAGAGGAAGTTAAGAATGAATGTATTTAAATGATTTAACTGAATGAAATTAACTTGGGAAGAAGTGGATGGTGAAAGGTACAGGGTGAACCCTGAGATCTCGCAGTGCAGAGATGTAGGAATGGAAAGGGACCTGAAGCAGAGCAGGCGGCTGTCAGTGACAGAGAGGATGCAGAGCCTGGCCTCCTCAGAGTCAAGTCAGGAAGACTGTTTGGGAAATGAGAGGGAAAACTTTGTCAGCTGTGGATCATGGTCCTGTGAAATGGTCCTGAGGGTTGGGTAAAGTGAATTCCTGATGGTGTGCTGAGGTGTAAGCTGGGGCGGGACAACACTATCTGGGCTCTCCTTCATGAGTCCTCGAGGGGGGCGCGGGGGTTTGGGGGGAGAGGCAGACCATCTTGATTTCAGGTTGTAGCTTTGGTGCTCCTCTTTGGGGCAGATTTCTCAGTTTTGGACCACAGTGGAGTAGTATGCATTCTTTTCTCCAGCCGAGCTCCTGCTGGTTTGGACCTGCCTGTCTCCTGTTGTCCGAGGCTCTCACCCAGCGCTGCAGTTTCTCTCCCAGCCACTTGGGATGAAGTTGAATGCTTATAGTGGCTAAGGCCATTGCGATCCCACCTTGCCCCTTTCCTCTATCTGTTCAGTGTCCCACCTAATTACTGGTGGCATTTTCCTTATTTAATGCTTGCCTTCCAAGGCCTCTTCTAACTGTATAGCCTCTATCTAAAAAGACAGTAATTATTATACCTCAGGTAATCATTTTGGGCTTTACTTTTTGATTAAATACCTGTTCCCTTCTCCTACAGGCAAAATTGTACCCTAGCTCATTTAATCTCTCAGCATGTTTTGGTTACAGGTTACCGTAGAACAAACCATTCCAACAGCTGCTGGTGGTAAACAGTCGTTTCATTATCTTTAGAGCTGTGTGGGCTGACGGGATCACCCAATTGTTTGGCATATCTTTAAGTTTCAGGAATTGATTTCAGCTAACATCTAGGGCTGTGGTGTGGAGGGTTTGACTCACATTCTGGATGATTTTCAAGTAGTTTGAGGTCATTTCAGCAAGCTTGGTTTCTTTCTTTCTTTCTTTCTTTCTTTCTTTCTTTCTAGCTTGATATCTTGAACAAAAATAGGAGCTTCCAGGTTTTCTGAAAGTGTAGGCTACACTGATGTGTTTGTGCTGCTATATTGTGCTAATTAATGGTGGATAGGAATCATGTAAGCCAGCAAAGGACTATAGAACAGCATTAATATTGGAAGGCATTACTTAATTCAGGCTTCTGAAGTAATTATTGTATCTTAGTGTCTGGTTGATACTTCTTATGACATTACTTTTTAAGCATTCATGTAAACTTACTATGGACAAATCTATCTTACTCTTTTTGTAGCCCTGTTATCTATTACAGTGCCTAATGAAATACATAGTCCCTCAAAAATGTTTTTGAATAAAATGGATCGTTGGTAAACAAAGTTCTTTAGATATGATCTCCCCCCCCCCCCCCAGCAACTGTTTTTTTCTAATCTGAGATCAAGTTTTCACACTATCCTTTCAAAAATAGTTTAATTCAGGGCTGGGGGAACGTGAGCCTGAGTTTGGTTCCCAGAGCATGCATCAAAATGCCAGATGGGGTAGGCATGTCATTGGAGTCCCAGTGCTGCGATGGGTGATCTGGAGGAACCCTGGGGCTCCCTGGCCTGACTGGTGTAATTAGTGAGTTCCAGGCCACTGAGGACTCTGCCTTCAGAGGAGATGGATGTTATCCCAGAGGCTGACCTCCACCCACCCACCACATATGTGCACCCACACAAGAACACATGTGCATAACATTCTTTTAATTAGCCAGGTGTGGAGGCACATGGGTGTCACCCCAGTATTGGGAAGTGTGGAGGCTTGAGGATCAGAAGGTCAAAGCCTGAAACAGCTACAGAAGACCCTATCTTAAAAATTTCTTAAATTGTATTAAATACAGCCCTAGATTTTATCTTGTTGGAGACCATCTTTAGAGTGGAGATAAGGAAACAGATATACTTTGATGACATACAATCATTTCTCTGTGTTTTATGTTCTTGTCCTTAAAGGTCGTGTCTGAGAAAGAACTTCAGTTGTCTTTTGAGAATACAGAGACAACTTTGGGCTTGCGCTCTGGGACCTGCGATCTGGGGCCCGTGCCCTGGGGCCTGCTGTGCAAGCCCAGCAAGCTGAGCTGAGTACATGGAGGTGAAGGGGAGAGCCAGTTCCGTAGAGTAGTTTACAGCATGTATACTGGGATATCATGCATGCAGACTAATAGTTAAAATTCTGTCTGTTTATGTTTTAGTTGTATCTTTCTTAGTTTTTATTAACATGATAAAATTCTAATTGGGGGCTAGAGAGATAGTTCAGTAATTAAGAGTACTTACTGTTCTTGTAACCAACAAGATTTGGTTCCCAGAACCCACAGGAGAGATTCCAACTATAACTCCAGTTCCAGGGAATCTAAGACTCTTCTGACCTTTGCAGGCTCTTGCACGCAAATGGCACAAAAACTCACTCAGCCTCCTATACATGATATTTTATAAATAATCTTTGAATAAAAAGAAATCCTACTGATTAAATATATTTCAGAGAACATATGTAAATGAAATATGATTCTTAGATTTTTAAATAAGTTTTCTTATTAGAAATAAGACCAGCCGGGTGGTAGTGGTGGTAGATGCCTTTATTTCCAGTGCTTAGATAGCAGAGAGAGGCAAATTTCTGAGTTCAAGGCCAGCCTACTCTACAGAGAAAGTTCCAAGCCAGCCAGGACAACACAGAGAAACTTGTCTCAAAAGCAAACAACAACAACCAAAAAAAAAAAAAAAAAAAAAAAGGAAGAAATAGAAAAAAAATTAAAATACACCCCCACCACATTGGTGTTACTTAGAGACTTTTGCCTAGTATGTTAACGTGTGTACTTATTAAAACTTAAATGTGCCCATACTTTGTCTAGTACTGTAGGGGGAAAATTCTCTTTTTTTCATTGTTTATAGTCCAGTATTTATTTTTAACTTTCATTCTCAAAAATAATTTAAAGTATCTTTCAAGAAATCTAAAGATAAAAACTAAAATAGCAATAAGTAAGGTTAATACAAAAAAAATAGTATGTTGTGATAAAGCCACAGCTTTCCTTTGTAATTGTCTTAGCAACAAATGTAGAAAAAGGAAACTTGCTTGATCAGTTACAATTCATGATGTCTCTAGGCTTAAAAACAAATAAACTACTTAGGGGATCTGTACTCTAATACTGAGAACAATAATGAAACAATATCCCAGTTGGATTACCTTTATAGAGAAGGAATTATAATAATGAACAATGTCTGTAAGCAGTGGGTTTAGACATAGATGATTCTTTACTACAGTAATGATTGTGTTCCTTGATATAAGCTAAAGGTTATTACTAAAGTTGAATTTTTATTAAATTTAGTTGGAGTGTGAAGGATCACATGCAGTCTTCGCAGATGCTTTATGCTGGCCTAAATTGGAGCTCCCAAACGTAGATTCATATAGAAGTATCTACTTCAGCTTTGTGTCCTTGTCTACCATCTCTCTCTTAATTAAAATGATTATTAATAGATATGAAAGACAATATGCCTGTTAGAAGAAAAGGAGAGGGCTTGGGATGGCCACCATACATAAAGTAGACAGTGTGCTCAGAAGCTGTGTGGGTAAAATGAGAGTGGTTGAAAGAGCCGGTGGAGCCAGGGACTGGTCTGGTAGAACCTCCTACTACAAGTGGGTAGGTAGTAAAGGGGGTGGGGGTGGGGAGCCTAATGCCTAAGATACAAAAATACAAATTTATGTAAAGCCTCTGAGTGGTTGTAAAGACTGTCCCCCAGCCCAGTGCAAATTGCCTGCCAAAACATAGAACTGCTGTTGTGATTTTGGAACCTCTGGATAAAACTCTCCTAATGACAGGAGGGACCTTGATCTCAAGGCAAGGTGCTGGCCCCGCAGCTTTCACATACCCGGAACTCACAACCCAGCCTTTGCATTTTCAAGATGTTTTTACCTGGAAACAGAATTACCAGCTACTAATTACTGAACTTGGAGATAGTGACCACTTGACACACAGAAAATCAGAATGCAAATGACAAAGACAAATAGAACATAAGAATTTAAAGGAAGCATATGAATTTCAAGGACTTGAGGGAAAAGAAGACAAAGTTTCTACTGTGCGTCTTAGAAATGAGAAAAGGGTTTGTATCCATAAAACTAAGACATAAAGTTGTGAAGGGAAGAAAAAGGAATAATCAAGAACAAGGCAGGAGTTTTTAGAAATGTAAATGTGATTGCTAGGGAGAAAAGTAAGGCTATAAGCAAAGGAAAAGAAATATTCTGCTAGTTGTGGTGCACTCCTTTAATCCCAACCTGGTCTACAGAGTGAGTTCCAGGATAGCCAGGGCTACACAGAGAAACCCTGTCTCAAAAAGCCAGCCAACCAACCAAACAAACAAACAAACAAAGCCACAGAGAAAGAAATATTTCAAAATATAAAAGAAAACGTTTATTTTTTGTTAAAGAAAAGTAGATCATTTATTATTAGTAAGCAACTAACATTTACTCAGGTTAATTTTTGTTGGGCTCTACTGAAAATGCTCTGTTTTAACTTGTGTTCATTTTCACTGCAACATTACAAATAGATACAGTTATTTTCATCTCTGGAGAGTCACACCATGATAATATGCTTAAAACCACACACCAAATAAACAATAGCACTGGTTCAGACCCATGCAATTTCTTTATCTTTTTCTCTCACTTGTATTGTTGATAGACATTTGGTTAAGTCCACTGATACGGAACCTGTGGATACAGGTCAGCTTGGTCATTAAATTATTTTATTCCTCTAACACACTCTACTGTGGTCATTGTGCTAATTCTGGAATGGCTATGAAAGAAGGTTCTGATACCAAGAAATAAGTGAATCTTTGGAGATGTGACCTTAGCTAACTAGATGTAGTCAAGTGACTGTCCTTTGATAAGGGAGAGGTTAGTGAACCGCTGTTCTTGTAAGCAGCTGTGGAGTGCTGCTGGGAGCCAAGGTTTGGCTTAGGGACATGTGTTTGTATGCCTGTCTCTTGAGCACTACTTACCCTACTGAAAATGGGAATAGAGTGTATCTCTGAGGAATAAGAATTAGACCTCTGTGCAGATGCTTACCCTGATGCAAAGTTCAGGAGTTTTTTATTTTGTTTGTTTGCTCATTAAAGTTTAATTCTGATGGATTGCTTGTCTAAAACAATGCTGATTGTCTATTTAAATTTTCCAATTGCTTTTCAGATTTTTGTATTCAGATGAAGTTCAAATTGGTCCAGAAACCGTTATGACCACTCTTTATACTGCTAAGAAGTATGCGGTCCCTGCCTTGGAAGCACATTGCGTAGACTTTCTCACCAAACATCTTAGGGCAGATAATGCCTTTATGTTGCTTACTCAGGTAAGTAAGTATAGGTAAAATAGTAGCTTAAAACGATTGAACCTAAGCTGGGCAGGGGTGGCACACACTTTTAGACCCAGCACTTAGAAGGCGGAGGCAGGCAAATTTCTGAGTTTGAGACTAACCATGTCTACATAGTTGAGTTTCAGGACAGCTGGGACTACACGGAGAAACTCTGTCTTAAAAAAACAAAACAAAAATCTATGTGATAGATTTTCACTTTATAAAAGTGCATTAAATTTCTTAAAGAATTAATGAATTCTGGTTATAGACTGGAATCCTATACTAAAAGTAAAAATGTTATAAGAATAGGACCAGGTCAAAGTTAAAAAACTGAAATCAGCCAGCAAACTAATAAATATTGTATTAATTTTGTATTTACCAAATTACTAAAGTTATGTGAGACTATTATCCTCATTCGTAGGAAATGTAATATATGCAACTTACTTTCCTTCTTTCCTTGCTCTTCCCCCACAAATATATTTGCTCTCCTTACAAAACAGAGGTTTGTATGGACGGAAAGAATGAACAGATACAGTAGGTAATTTTTAGATATGTAATCTGGAGGTATGTATGATGTCTGTGTGTGTGTGTGTGTGTGTGTGTGTGTGTGTGTGTGTGTTCCCCAATTCCAGATTTTATGGGAAAATTACATAAATAGTTAATATAAATACTTTTTTATTATTATTTAAGGCTAAAATTAGATTGGCAAAGCAAATTAATATAAACAAGCCCAATGCATAATCCAAGGAGAACATTTGTTCAGTTGCATGTGAATTGCTGTATCTGGGTTGGAGACATGACTCAGTGGAGTGCCTGTAATAAAATCATGAGGACATGTATTCATATCTCTTAACACGCACATGAAAGTGTCACATCAGCATGATGGACAGAGACAGGTAATAGGTAGCCTTGCTCAGCTGTTGAGCTCCAGGTTCAGAGACCCTGTCCAAAAAAATATGGTAGGCGGTGATAGAGAAAAGCCCTGGACATCCTCCTCTGGCTCCGGGTGCACATGATTGGGCATATACCCACACACACATTCTCACATGTACATATGTGCATACACATACATAGAAACTCAATTATTGAACCTTTATAATTAATTTTACTGTGGCTAAAGAGATGGCTCAGCAATTAAAGAGCGTTTCCTGTTCTCATAGAGGACCTATAGTCAGTTTCTAGAACCTAAATGGTGTCTCAGTCTTCTGTGACTCCAGTTCAGGGATCCAGTGCTCTCTTTGTTCTGTACAGGTACCAAGCACACACAGTACACATATATACAGTACACATACACATGCATGTAAAACACTCATAAAATAAATAAATCTTTAAGAAGAAGAGAATTTTACTTAAGATTAAGTGAGGACCTATCAGTCATGTCAAGTTATGGGTGTCATTTCTGATGTAGTTAATTAGTTGGGTGCTTGGAGCTCTAAAATTCTTAAACAGCTCCCATCACTACAGTAAAGGGTTTTTAAAAAAAAGTATGATCTCTTTTTATTCTTGACAGTTGATGTACTAGTTAGCAGTGATGGTAAGACTAAAGTTTTAAGGACTAGCCTGCAGCATATCTAACTAGATCTTAGGTGTATACCACTGAACTGTTTGATGTGCTTTATCTGAGAGAGTTTGTTAAGGATCAGACTAAATAGTACATAAAAAAAGGCTGTAATGTATATGCATATGAAAGTAAGAATAACAGGATTATTGATATTGTGAAACATTTTTTAGCCTTCAATTTCTCATTCTGGCTATTTTGCATAATTATGAATTGCAACTGTATGCAGTATCAACTTTGAATCTGCACAGTCTGAGGTAAAGTAACTGAAAGTAAGATGACTGTTTGTGTGTTTGTATAGGCGCGGTTATTCGATGAGCCCCAGCTGGCTAGTCTTTGTCTGGACACCATAGACAAAAGCACAGTGGATGCAATAAGCGCAGAAGGGTTTACTGATATTGACATAGGTGAGTTCCCAGTGATCAAAATGTTTACATTTGAAGACAGCACCATCTTGTTGGAAAACTATGTGTGAATTGGTGTTTTCTCCAAACAATTAAAGGTCTACCTCCTTAAGGAGTTGTACTTCGTTTCATCATAATGAAAGTACTGTTGAAAATCCTCACTACCTCAGTGTGTCCCAAAAAGTACCAAATGACTAAGATTGTTCACCGTCTTCATGAGGTTGTCCTAGGGTCTTAGAGCAAATAAAAAGATGAAGAAAATGTGATTTGTCTTGTTAAATAACTGCTAGTTAGAGATGCCAAGGAACTAAATAGGTGAACATTATGATTTAGCATGTTAGTAGATTAGCTAGCATGTAACGGTAACTTGTAGCCATTCCAAGTAGGTATCAGATCTGTGGAAAATAATTACTTGATAATTACAAAAAAAAAAAATAGAGACATTACCTTAAATTGGTGTTGTATTTGGAAAATTATGACAAAAGAGGTTCTGTTGAGAGCCTTTACGGATGGATAGTACTAGCACTGGGGTATGGCTTCATCGTAGATTGCTTGCCTGACATGCATGAGACTGTTTCCATCCTAGCACCACAAGAAACAAGGTCCCTGAGTGTTAAAATGGCAGGATTAGGCATTAGAGACAGCAGAATCACAGAAGTATGTGGCAGGGAAGGCCTGGCTAATGGTTCCAGAAGGAAGTGGACCAGGAAGGGGACCGGCTTAAGATTTGTTTTGCAGGAGAAGAGAGAGAGCAAATTCCCATAGCTTTGTTTGTTTGTTTGTTTGGTTGTTTTTTTTGAGACAGGGTTTCTCTGTATAGCCCTGGCTGTCTTGGAACTCACTCTGTAGACCAGGCTGGCCTCAAACTCAGAAATCCACCTGCCTCTGCCTCCCAAGTGCTGGGATTAAAGGCGTGTGCCACCGCCTGGCATAGCTTTGTCTTTTTATGGTGAACTGGAATTAGGTGTTATCAGTCCCTCTCTTTTGGGATTGAAACTCATATACTGGTTGCCTGCTTCATTTGTAGATTTTTTAAAAAGGCATTCCATAGAAAATAGTCAAGAGAGCCGGGCGTGGTGGCGCACGCCTTTAATCCCAGCACTTGGGAGGCAGAGGCAGGCGGATTTCTGAGTTCGAGGCCAGCCTGGTCTACCGAGTGAGTTCCAGGACAGCCAGGGCTACACAGAGAAACCCTGTCTCGAAAAACCAAAAAAAAAAAAAAAAAAAAAAAAAAAAAAAAGAAAATAGTCAAGAGAGAAATGTTAATTTCCTTCCCTGTGTTAGAATTCCTCAGTTCCTTTCTGGATGTTTTTAGTCTTCACCAAGAAGTCTGATGCTTCAAAATCTTTATTCCTCTTGTTCACATCAGGAAATGTTTTTAAATATATTTATTTTTAGACCGGATTGCTTAAGCTTAAACCCCAGAACTTAGTCTTGGTTATTCTTTTTCATTAGCTCCACATGCAGTCTCACCAGTAGGTACCCATGACTTCACTTTGCAAACAAATGTGACAAAGGACCATTTCTTATCTGCTGTGACCATATAATAAGCCAGTGTTTTTTTTTAGTGGGATGATTTAGAATGATGTTTGTAACTGAAAAAGTCAGATTATGTTACTTCTGTTTCCACTGCAGGAATAATATAATTCAAACTTTTCATGAATCGTAGAGCATCAGGCCCTGTGTAAGGCAGAGATTAGGCTTGGCTATAGTAGCAAACCCCAAAGTGCCGTCTGGCTCAAACACAGAACAAGGTCATGTTATGTTCATGTCAGGGTCCACAGAGTCCTCAGCAGGTAACTCTCAGGCCTGATTACTGCCTCTATCTTGCTAGCAGATGGGAGGGAAGATATTCACATGTTAGAAAACACTTGGGTCTAAAAGAAATGGCACCCTTATTTCATTGTCCAGAATTCAGTCACATGATCCAGCCGACTTCATGGAAGCTAGGGTATACAGACTAGTTACTTCCTAAGGTGAGAGAGAACATACTTGTAATTAACAGCTCAAACTCAGCATAACCTCCTGTCTCCTGCCTCTCGTCCATTCCTGTTCCATTTACACCGGACAGGAGCTGTTATCTTGCAAGCCTTTATATTTGTTGCTCATTCTAACTGGACTCCTTTTCCCCTGAATCTTTATATGGCTCAAGGTTAACTGAGACTTGAGATAGACTATCTCAGTCCTATTTAGCTAAATAACTAAATAAAATCCCTGTTCCTTTACTCTGGTTTATTTTTCTCATATTTATTGCTCTTTGAGAGTCTTAACTATGTGTCTATCTTTTAAGTGTCGGTTGTCTGCTTTCCTCTCATAGACTCTGTGCTCCTTGAAGGCAGGCCGTTGTCTTGTTCACCACAGCGTTTGTAGCGTTGGAGCCAGCAGAACAGAGCACATGTTGAGTTAATACCCCAAACAGCTGCTAAGAGCTGCTGTTTCTCTGCATGTGTGTGGTTCTCAGTCCGGAAGCCAGGATGGCCCTTTTAAAATAGAACATAGCTCAGCTTATCCCGCTGCAGAGAGCTGTGTAAGAGCTGACACCTTACCCTGTCCAGACATGGAGTGTACTTCTCTTTTATGACTAATATAACATTCCATTGTCAGTGTACCTGTTCAGTGCTCAGTGCCTTGGGAAGAATTTATACCTTGTGCTTTACTGAAGGGCAGTGTTGAGCTGTTAATGAAGCATTGTGTAATCTTAATTGTTTCTTGTTAAGCTGTCAGATGCTCCATTGTTTTTCATCTGATCGTGAAATCACACTACCTGCTTCTGAGTGTTTTACATGTGGCAACCATTTTATAAATAGCTTTTATATTTTTCATGCCTGTGATGAATACTAAGAGCCTGGGAATCTGAAGGTGTGGGTGCTGAGCTGAGAGATTTGCTGATTTGTTTAACACCCAGTGTTGTATTAGGTTTATGGCTTATAATCTGTTGTGTTTTTATCTTCTTAGGCTCAGCTGTATATTTTTTTAAACACATCTGCCAATAGAAACCTCTCAGTAGGACCTATGTGCTCCTCCACCCATTTCCACACTGTAGACCAGTTTGCCTGACATACACTTACTGAACTTGGAAATTGTAGAGAAAGCAGAGGAGCTAAGAGGATAGGGATTTTTTTTTTCCTTCTGTAGGGTTTGAGCATGTGTTCTAGAGGAAAAGAGATGTTTTAGCTTTTTTGCTTTAGGAGAAAGAATCATTTTAACATGGATATAACAAAATGAATTCGGGCCAGCAAGATAGCTTAGCAGGTAGAGGTGCTCGCTGTTAAGCTTGTTGTCTGGAGTTGGAGCCCAGGACCCGTGCAGTAGAAAGAGGCCGAGAGCCAGCTCCCACCCGGAAACTGTCCTCTGCCTCCCACCTGTGCTCTGTGATGTGTGCACACATACAAACACACTCACAAAATTTAAAAAATAATAAAATTTGCTCTGTGTCAAGAGCAGAGTGATGTGTATATCATACTCAGGATTTAAGTTTATTTTGAACTCAAAGTTATTACTGAATGAGATAAGAGGTGTCTTTTTGGTTGAAGAGATTAAATATTGTTTGTTCATTTTTTGAGACATTGTCTCACTGTGTAGTCCAGGTTGGCCCTGAATTTGTGGTGATTCTCCTGCCTCAGCCTTTGGAGGCTGGGACTATAGGAGTTAACTGCTGTACTATGCTCGTTGTGTATTTTAAAATTTATCAGTTTATTTTATATGCATTGGTGTTTTGCTTGCATGTATGTCTAAGTGAGGGTGTCAGATCCTCTGGAACTAGAGTTACAGACAGTTGTTAGTTACCATGTGGTTGCTGGGAATTGAATCCAGATGCTCTGGAAGAGTAGCCAGTACTCATAACCTCTGAGCCATCTCTCCAGCCTCTTGTTGTGTATATTTAATCCAACAAATAATACAGTATGTTAATCTTCACTTAATTGAATTGTGAAAAGCTACATTGAGCCTTAGTTTGAACTAAATTGCTCAACGAAAATGAAAATTAAAAAAAAGTTTGATGTTACAAAACAAGTCCAGCCAGGCATGGTGTGCATGCCTTTAATCCCAGCACTTGGGAGGCAGAGGCAGGAGGATTTCTGAGTTAGAGACCAGCTTGGTCTACAGAGTGAATTTCAGGACAGTAGGGCTACACAGAGAAACCCTGTCTCAGGAAAACAAAAACAAAAACAAGTCCTGGGAACTTCTGGGATGAGGAAAGGTGGACTGGTGCCCTGTGGTAGCCCAGAGCTCAGATGTTCACACTGTTTGTCCTGTGAGTCCCATGGTATCACTCGCACACTATCCGCACAAGAAATAATAACTAGATGGAACATTTTTATTTTTTGGTTTTTTGGATTTGGGTTTTTCAAGACAGGGTTTCTCTGTATAGCCCTGGCTGTCCTGGAACTCACTCTGTAGACTAGACTGGCCTCGAACTCAGAAATCCGCCTGCCTCTGCCTCCCAGAGTGCTGAGAACACCACTGCCCGGCCTAGATGTAACTTTTTAAAGGAATTTTTACTTAACCAATTTTTAACATATTATTGAACCCCTACTTTGTTCTAAGGACTAATATCAATGTTATCCTCCATTGATAAGCAGTATTTGATTTTTAATGTGAATGTATAGAATGTTTTTTAAAAATAATTTTTATATTTATTTCTGAATGATTTATTACTCATGTGTAATGCTTTAGTTGATTTCTGCTATATATAAATATAGCATGCTTTTAATTAAATTTAAAATATAGGGCAGCAAGTCTTCTGCAGACCCTCCAATCTAAATCAAAACTTCTCACTCCTCCCTTGCTATTTTATAAGTGTCATGTAACACTTTCTTGTTAATTAAGCCTCTTCTCATTAGAATGTAAATTCTGTGATGGCAGGGACTTTTGTTCAGTGATTTATCTGTGCACAGAGTACCTAGATCAGAATAAATATTCACTGAGTGGATTGTATCTGTAATCTTCATTAGTTTTTGTGAGTAACTTTGATGCCTGTATGTAGCTTACTATTAATTTTCTGGCTATCTAAACATGCTTAATAGTTTTTAATTTAATTTAATTTTTATTTTAATAATAAACATGTTTAATTTTTGACAGTGTCATATATGTGTATATATTTATATTTAATTCCTTTAGTGTCTTTACTATCTTAAAGATAAAGCCAATAATTTTTATTAGTTGGCTAATACGAAGTACTGGGTGTTATTACGGTAGCCCCCTTATCCCCCCCACTAACCTCCCCCACCCCCAGCCCCGCTCCTCTTGCTGCCCTCCGTTCTCCCCACAAGCCCTCCTTTGCTCCCATGGCTCATAGACTCCAGTACCTTCTCTCTTTCTCCTTCCCTCTAAGGTCTGTTGTTACCATTCCATGGTCCCATTTCTAGTTATACGTATGCATGCCCAGAAAAATTAGGATCACATAAGAGAGTATGCTATATTGGGCATTCCGAGTCCAATTTGTTTCATTTAAGGTGATTTCCAGTACCATCCATTTTCCTGCAAATACAGATTTTTCAGGTAACTAGAGTTGTAGTGTGTGTGTCTATCACATTGCCTTTATTCTGTTCAGTTGGTGTACGTGTCTGGTTCTGTGCCATGCTGGCTCTGATGTGACTCCAGCATGACTCTTTCTACTCAGGATCACTCTGGCTCATGTGAGAACTTTTGTGCTTCTATCAGCATTTTAGAGTTGTGCTAGTTCTATGAAGAATGCCATTGTAGTTTTGATGGGGATTATACTGAATATGTAGATTATTTCCAGTCATGTTTTCAAACTATCAATTCTGCCTATCTTCAGTCATGGAAATACCATTTTCTTGTGTCTTTTATTTTCCTTTAGTTTTTTAAAGTTTTCATTTATTCTTTATTAAACAGCTATTGTGAATGAGATATTTTTTCTCATTTCTGTCTTGACATGTTCATTATTCATTTATAGAAAAGCTACTAATGGGCCAGTGAGATGATTTCAGTAAAGTCAGCAAGACTGGTCCTGTGTGGTAGAAGGATGGAGCTGACATCCTGAAGTCATCGCCTTTCCCCACGCACATGCTGTGGTACATGTGGCATACACACAGTTTAAAAGAAAGTTACTGATTTTTTTTTTTTTATGTTGGTAATCTAACCAATTTGTGGAAAGTTTTTCAGCCTGAGAATTTTCTGATGGAGTCTTGAGGGCTTTTTAAGTGCAGGATCATGTCCTTATTTGAGACTAGGAATAATTTAGACTTTTTTCTTATTTCGATTCCTCTTTTTTTCTCCTAGAGACTTTGAGCCCTATATCGAATAAGAATAGGGATAGTCAGCACCCTTGTTTCAATCCAGAGTGTATAGGAAATAGCTCTTGGTTTTTTCCAACTTGGTATAATGTTGGCTATAGGCTTGTCATATATAGCCTTTTTTTTTTTTTTTTTTAGACGGTTTCTCTGTGTAGCTCCAGCGGTCCTGGAGCTTACTCTCTAGACCAAGCTGGCCTCGAACTCAGAAATCTGCCTGTCTCTGCCTCCCAAGTGCTGGGATTTAAGGTGTGAGCCACCACTGCCCAGCATATATAGCCTTTCTTATGTTGAAAAACGTTTCCTCTGTTTCTTCAGGACTTTTATCATAAAGGGCTATTGAGCTTTGCCAAATACCTTTTCTTTGTCTGTTGGATAATGATGTGACTTCTGTCGTAAGTCGGCTTGTATGTTGCATCACACTGCTGGCTTGCTTACTCTGTTGAATATATCCTAGAGTTCTTGGAAGCTTTGCTCATACTCACTTTTTTCTATATATCAGGATGTATTATTGTCTCCTACTGGACCTCCAGTCTTGATATTTTCTTGTCTTCTGAAGATGGTTTCTACAATAGTTTTTATTTAATTAACTCATTTCCAGAATTTCTACTTAGTTTCTTTGCAGAATTCCTTTTTTCTTTTCTTCCTTCCTTTTATTTTTAAAATTCCTTTTTATTTATTCTCTTATATATTCCATCCTGACTGCATTTCCCCTCCCTCCCCTCCTCTCAGTCTCTGCTCCCAACCCCTCCCTTCCCCAGTTCCATCTTCCCCTTCTTCTCCCCTCAGAAGAGCTGGCCTCCCAGGGACATCAACAAACTATGGCATAACAAGCTCTGATAAGCCCAGGCACATATCCTCACGTTAAGGCTGGACAAGGTAACCCAAGAGGAAAATGGTCCCAAAGGCATCCAGAAGAGTCAGAGACTGCCACCATTCCCACTGTTAGGAATCCCACAAGAACACATAACATAAATGCACATGACCCTTACAGGCTCCCTGATCTCTGGCACACTTGAGTTCCCAGTCAGTTAATTCTGTGCTTCTTGAGGTATCCCTGACCCCTCTGATTCCTCTGGTCCTTCCTCCTCATCCTCTGAAGGACTCCCCAAGTTCCACCTAATGGAGTTAATGACTGGGGGACTCTGCATCTGCTCCTATAAGTTGCTGATATATTTATGATTATGGTAGGCTTCAGTCTCAGCACATCATGCAGGCATCACAAAATAGGTTGGAGGTTTTGGTTGGAGGCCTTGACTGGTTACAGAGGATGGCTGGATCAGGCTCAAAGTCAGCCCATTGCATGAGGTTTCTACCTGGCTCCCGAAATGACCCCAATTCCAGTCATATCTTCCAGTATATTCTCCCTACATTCCCAACTCCACCTGGATTCCCTCCTGTTTCCATTCCCACCTCCCCCAGTCCACCCAAGAGGTCTATTCTGGTTCTCCTTCCCAGAAAGATCCTTGCGTGTGTATCTGTGTCTGTGTGTCTGTGTCCCGCCCCTCCCCCACCTTCCCTCCCAATGCCCTCCTGGTTACTTAGCCTCTCTAGGTCTATGCACTGTAGCATGATTATCCTTTACAGCTAATATCCACTTATAAGTGAGCACATAGTATGTTTGTCTTTTTTGGTCTGGATTACCCCACTCAGGATGGTTTTCTTTCTATTTGCATCTATTTTCCTGAGAATTTCATTCATGATATCATTTTTTAAACAGCTGAGTAATACTCCATTGAGTAAATTCCCCCCACCCCTTTTTTTTAAAATCCATTCTTTGGTTCAGGGACATAAAAGTTGTTTCTAGTTTCTGTCTGTTACGAATAAAACTGCTGTGAACATAGTTGACCAAATGTCTTTGTGAGAGGATGAACATCCTTTGGGTATATGCCCAGAAGTGGGTCTTGAGGTAGATTGATTCCTGATTTTCTGAGAAAATGCTATATTGATTTCCAAGGTGGCTGTGCAAGCTTGCCCTCCCCCAGCAATGATCTGGTGGTTTTGATCTTAGCCATTCAGTAAGAGAGAATCACAAAGTTGTTTTGATTTGCATAACCCTAATGGCTAAGGATGTTGAACACTTCTTTAAGTGTTTCTCAGCTACTTGAGATTTCTCTGTTGAGAATTCTGTTTTGATCTGTACCCCCTTTTTTTAATTGAATTATTTAGTTCCTTGAGGTCTAGTTTCTTGAGTTGTTTATTTTGGATATTAGCCCATGTAGAGTTGGTAAAGATCTTTTCCTATTCTGTAGGCTGCTGTTTTGCCCTATTGACAGTGTCCTTTGCCCTACCAAAGCTTTCCAGTTTCCTGAGGTTCCATGTATTAATTGTTGATCTTAGTGTCTGTGCTGTTGGTGGTCTGTTCAGGGAGTTGTCTCCTGTGCCAGTACATAAGACTATTCCCCATTTTCTCTTCTGTCAGGTTCAGTGTTTCTGGTTTTATGTTGAGGTCTTTAATATACTTGGACTTGAGTTTTGTGCAGGGTGATAGATGTAGATCTATTTGCATTCCTTTATATGGTGACATCGTTATATAAGCACCATTTGTTGAAAATGCTTTTTTTCATTGTATATTTCTGCCCTCTGTATAAAAAAGATCAGGCGTCCATACGTGTGTGGATTTATGTCTGGGTCTTCAATTTGCTTCCATTGATCAACCTGTCTGTTTTTATGCCAGTCCCATGCTGTTTTTATTACTATAGCTTTGTAGTACAGCTTGAAATCAGGGATTCAAATATCTCTGGATGTACTTATATAGGATTGTTTTAGCCTGGTTTTTGTTGTTGTTGTTGTTGTTTTGTCTTTCCATATGAATTTGAGTATTGTTCTTTCAAGGTCTGTAAAATATTGTGTTGGAATTTTGATGGGGATTGAATTGAATCTGTATGTCGCTTTTGGTAGGATGGTCATTTTTATTATGTTGATTCCACCAATCCATGAGCATAGGAGATCTTTCCATCATCTGATATCTAATTCAGTGTCCTTCTTCAAAGACTTAAGTTTTTATTTTAAAGGTCTTTCAAATGCTTGGTTAATTACCCCAAGGTATTTTATATTATTTGTGGCTATTGTGAAGGGTGTTATTTCTCTGATTTCTTTCTCAGCCAGTTTGCCATTTGTATATAAGAGAACTACTGATTTTTATTTTTATTTTTATTTATTTTTAAAGATTTATTTATTATTATATGTAAATACACTGTAGTTGTCTTTAGACACACCAGAAGAGGGCATCAGATCTCATTAAGGATGGTTGTGAGCCACCATGTGGTCGCTGGGATTTCAACTCAAGACCTTAGGAAGAGCAGTCAGTGCTGTTAACTACTGAGCCATCTCTCCAGCCCTATTTTTATTTATTTTTTTTAGTTAAGTTTCTATCCAGTCACTTTGCTGAAGGTGTTTTATCAACTATAGGAGTTCCCTCCTAGAATTTTTGGGGTCGTTTATGTAGTCTCTTCATATCTTCTGTGAATAGCAATACTCTGACTTCTTTGTTTAGTTTTCTTAGTGCTCTAGCTATAACTTCAAGTTCTCTATTGAATAGATATAGGGAGAGTGCCAGCCTTGCAGAGACTCCATTTCTACCTCACCAGTTAGTTACAGCTTGTCTGTGGCGTGTGGGGCATTAGTTCTTTCCATGCTTAGTTTCGTGTGATTGAGGCCCAGGGGGTATGGCAGGCCACGCCACCTGTGACTAATTACCTCCGTCCTATAGTCTCCTACCTGCACAAGGAGGCCGCAGCACGGTCAGCAGCACACTTGCTGGTTTCTCTGTTCTCTCGTTCAGGCATGGTGGGCCGATTCCTTCCAGGCTATTCACTCCAGAGCTCCGCTGGAGTCCTCGCATGAGGCGCCTCTGCTACACTTCTGTGTTGCCAGGCCGTAGCTCCTTTGACTGTGTGTCTAGCCTGCTACTGCTGTAGTGCTGTGTTGGTACTAAAGGGCACTCCCCCAGCAGATGCTGCTCATTCAGTGCGTGCCAGTCGGCAGCTGCTCCTGCCTGCTGCCCTGCAGGTCTCAACTTAGTCTTTATTCTTGTTCTTCAGCACTCTCTTACAAAGAGTTTATTGTTTTCATCCTAGTTACTCTCTGTTACTGGGTTGCAGAGGATGCTGCTAATCCACCATTTTACCTGCTTGGTATTAATAGTCTAAGTATCTAATCTAGTTTGTGTGTGTTTAAGCTGAGATTTAAAAAAATATAAATAGTACTTCATTAAAGAACAAAATATTCTTTATTATTGTATTTTCTCTGTAGATACACTCTGTGCAGTTCTAGAAAGAGACACACTGAGTATCCGAGAAAGTCGACTTTTTGGAGCTATTGTACGTTGGGCAGAAGCGGAGTGTCAGAGACAACAATTGCCTGTGACATTTGGAAACAAACAGAAAGTTCTAGGAAAAGCACTTTCCTTAATCCGGTTCCCACTGATGACAATTGAGGAATTTGCAGCAGGTAAGGCTGTAACTTCACTAATTTGAAACTATTTCCAGAGCAAAAAAATAAGAGTAAGTTATGACTTACTAAGTGCTAGTTATATAATAAATATATATATGTGTAGTTTCATTTAATTCTCAAAAGAGCTGTTCAAGATAACATCCACATTTTATAGGTTACGTAAACTAGAGAAGATGAAGTGAGTGCCTCGCCCAAGGTTATAGTAACAAATCTTTTCGGTCTTTATGGTTGCTACTTCTGATTAAATGAGGCAGACCTGATTTTCAGTTTCTGCTGTATAACGAGCACTTATATAGTAGTAGGCCCTCAAGCAAGGGCCCTGATACTGTCTTCTTTTTTCTCTGACAGACCTCTGGCCTTCTTGGGCACCTGCTCTCTATGCACATACCTCTTCTGAAACACATACAACGAAGAATAACAAATATAAATCCTTAGAAAACAGAATACAAAAAAAGGTTGTAAAACATTTTTTTAAAAGGTTGTAAAACTACATTAGTGTCAAAGATGTAAAATAAGTGGTGCCCAAGAAGGCCCGAGGGCTCGGATCCCCTTGGAGCTGGCGACCCGGGCAGCCGTGCACTGCCCGCACGGGCGCTGGGAATCACACTCCAAGACACGCAGTGCTGTTGCTTACTACGCCTCCCTTCCAGAGCTATAGTCTTTATCTTCCCCGTTTTAAGTAGGTTTTCATTATCTTTGCATGCCAGGTATGTTTTTTGCAAGCTGCAGTTTTCCCCCACCCCGAGCTGCATTTTTTTTTAAGGCAGCCAGTTCTATAAACATCAACTTTGACTTGGTATATCTGATTACATTTAAGAAATTCTTGGTACATATGATTTACCATCTTCCTGCATGTTCCTACATGTTGACTCGGCTGTGGTTTTTGTGGTGGGTTTTGTTTGTTCATTTCTTCGTTCTTATTCTTTTTCTTTTGGAGGAACCAAGTGATTTCGGTCTTTTGTTCTCTATTTGCTTGCTAAACATTTTTTTTTTTACTATTTTGTTAGTAAAAAGCAAAAGAAGGTTACCAATTTTAATGAGAAAAAATTTTTAACTATTCTTTTGGTGGGTTACTTGATAATACACAAATCTTAAGAGATTTTAAAATTAAATCTTAAAAATTAAAAAATTTAAATTAAACTTTCCTATGCAGTACAAAAGGCTTTACTAATACTTTTATTCTCTTCAGTGTTTGGTGCCATTTCGTGTATTTTAACTCTTCATATATTTTAAAACCTATAAGATGTTATCTTAAAAAATCAATAGTCATGGCTTGGAGAGATGGCACTAGCTGCTCTTCCAGAGGATCTGAGTTTAATTCCCAGCATCCACGTGGTGGCTCGCAACCTTCTGTAATGGGATCTGATGCCGTCCTCTGGTGTACATGAAGACAATGAATACATAAAATAAATTAACCTTAAAAAATTAATAGTCTTTTAGATGACCTGTAACCTCCTTTCTGATGTTTTCTGCTCTGTCCAGGATCACTTCTGTCAAGCTAGACAATTAGTATTTTTCATAGTAGTTCTTAGGTCACCAGAGTCTCTCAACTCCTCCTCCCCGTGTTCATCTGTAAACACTGTCTCCTGCTTTCACTTCTCAAGGATGTTTCTGGGTCTACAACTTCGGTTTGGCAGCTATTCCTCTACTATTTACATGAAATTCTGTTTCCTTTGGCTTCCATTATTTCCATTGGCCAGGCTTATTTTTAGAAGGATGCATACCTTTTCTCTGATACTTGTAGGATTTATTATTATTATTATTATTATTATTATTATTATTATTATTATTATTATGTTTGCTTTCTGGTAGGTTGTTGATGATATATTCAGTGTATCCTCTTACATAATGGACTGGAATTCTTTGATTTACCTCTAATTTTAGTGAATGCTATTTTACTTTCTTGAAGCTTACATGGTTTTCATGACATGAAGCCTTTTTTTGTTGTTTTTTGATTTTTCTTTTTTCCCCTCTGAGACAGGGTTTCTCTCTGAAGCCCTGGCTGTCCTGGGACTCACCAATGTAGACTAGGCTGGCCTCAAACTCAGATCTGCCTGCCTCCGCCTCTGCCTCCTAAGTGCTGGGATCAAAGGTGTGCTCCCACCCATGCCCAGTGAAGACTTCCTTTTTTTCAATGAAGGAAAATCCTCTTGTCACAGGCTTTTGAATTATCTTGCATTTTTAACCTTAAAAAGTGTGTGTGGTGCGATGCAATGCACAGTATGTAGAGGTCAGTCATGGGTGTGGCTCCTTAGGAAGTATCCACAGTGGGTGTTAAGACAGCTGTTTTGGGGACAGCCTCTTACTTGGACTGTGCTTGGCTTTTAACATGGGTGCTGGGAATTCAACTTTGCAGAATAAGGAGTCTCCTCAGCCCTTACCCTTAAAATTCCAATCCATCTGGAGGAAGACAGGTTTTCATCTTCATCCCTTATTCCATCATTCATAGGCCCTGTTCTGTTTCTTATGTCCTTCCTTCTCCCTCCTTCCCTCTCTGTCCTCTTTCTTGCTTGTTTGCTTGTTTACTCTTTCATTGTCCACAGATTACAAAGTAGCAAAGCTTGGGTCATGTATGTTGAGCAATATATTTTGTCATTTTGTATGTTTTTTTTTTAAAAAACTTATTTGAGTCACGGTCTCACTATATAGCCACAGTGACTGGGAAATGTAGAGTATGCTGATCCCAAGCTTATAGAAATTCAGCTGCCTCTGCATGTGAAGTCCCAGGGTTACAGGGATGTGCCACCACACCTGCTGTTCATACTGAGATTTTTTTTTTAAATTGTGTTTTAAAATTAGTAGGCTTCCTAATCTAAAATTACAGTATTTTGAAGTCTCTTCTGCTTCTGCTTGCTTTGCAAAGGCTCTCTGCCCTCTCTATGAGGGAGCAACATTAATTCTTTTTTTTTTTTGGTTTGGTTGTTTTTGTTTTTGTTTTTGTTTTTGTTTTTTTGAGACAGGGTTTCTCTTTGTAGTCCTGGCTGTCCTGGAACTCACTCTGTAGACCAGGCTGGCCTCGAACTCAGAAATCTGCCTGCCTCTGCCTCCCAAGTGCTGGGATCACAGGCGTGCGCCACCATGCCCAGCTCAGCATTAATTCTATAAGGTTAAAGTGCTCCAATAAGAGACAGTCAGTCACCTGGAAGATTCTACTCTTTGTGGTTGTCTGTTTCCACAGCTTTCCCAACCATGGTTCTCACCTTCTGCTCATTTCTAAACTCTAGAAATAAAGAATTATTCCTGTCCTTCTGGGCTGGAATGTCCCTTTGTTCAGATTATAGCCTCAGGCGAGTATTAAGTAGGAGATGGAAGGTCACTGGTACCTGTCTGACCGTGGAAGTGATTTTCCATCAGAGAGAATGATTTTTTTTTGGTGAATAGAAGTCTGTGGTACTCAGTGGAGTGGACAGAAAAATCCTTTTTGCTATGGTGGAGTTTCATCTAAGCCTTCACTTATCTTAATGCTTTCTTTCAGGTTAGCCTCAAAGGGATTGGCCAAAACTTCAAATGTATGCTAAAATTTTATATGCTAAGTTTACTTTATATTTTTCCAGGTCCTGCTCAGTCTGGAATTTTGTCAGATCGTGAAGTGGTGAACCTCTTTCTTCATTTTACCGTCAATCCTAAACCCCGAGTAGAGTACATTGATCGGCCACGTTGCTGCCTCAGAGGGAAGGAGTGTTGCATCAGCAGATTCCAGCAAGTGGAGAGCCGCTGGGGCTACAGCGGGACAAGCGATCGGATCAGGTGCCTGCCGGTGTGGGCATGGGTGGGCAGAGGGGACTGTTAGTGGTTAGTCTCTACCTATCCTCTTGTGAGAGGTAGTTAACAAGTATTTTATTTTATAGTTTGCTTAATACAGGATGAGGCCAAAGCTGAACACAAAAGAAAAAATAACTGGTTTTAGCAAATAAGAGTAGGAACAACTGATTTAAGTATTTAGTCCAAGTAAGTAGAAAATGAACATAGAAAGAGCCCGAAATTAAATAGGCAAGTGAAGAAAGCAGCGAATTAAAAGTAGCAAAGTTGATCAACTTGTAATCTGTTTTCCTTAACAGATTAACAAACAAACCATCCTAGAAGCAGTTCTTTAAATTCATATTTAGAAATTATGCTAAAATTTTTACTTTAGTTCTGGGTTTACTCTATGCTAATAAATTGAACATCTTGATGGAATGGATCATTTTATAGGCAAATATAAATTATCAAAATTGACCGAAGAAGAAAGCCTGAGTAGACCAATTACCCTGGGAAGAATTAAGTTTTCAGAGAACTGTCCATTCACAAAGTTTTTACAGGTGAGTTTTTTATCCAACATTCAAGGAACAGAGTTTCCTTGAGCACTGAAAGAGGAAAATACCATGTGGTTAATTACTGAAGGAAGCAAAATTCAGATAAGAGTTGAACACTGCACATATTCTAGCTGATCCTCACCATATAGAGGAAATTGTACGTATCCACTCTACCTTAATGGGACAGTGCTTAATGGGAGAACAAAGAGTATGTGCTTGGAGAATCAAGAAGTAGGTCAGTAATACAGCTCATCACAGTAAGAGACCACAGGGGCAGTGGTTCCAATAGGCAGCAAGACTCTGGGGTGGGTAGGGGGGTGCCTTTGATAAAAATTTGTCTTTGTACCTGGTGATAATATTAATAGGTTAAATTGTTAGCATTTCTCTAAAAATAATAGACTATTGAAGAGAAATTAAAAATCTAGCTAGAGATATCTACCAGTTTTACTGAGTTTTGGTGGTGATTGTTGCAGTCATAAATTAGAGCCCTGTAGAATCAGAAAGGAAGAGATCTTTCCCATTAATTCTAGATATACATTAGTATATAGCTCTTGGAAGCTCAGTTTTTCTGTAGTATATATTTTGTACTTATTCCTTTACCAGCTTGAAATTCATAGTGTTACAATTTAGGGGATAAATGGCATATCTGTAATACAAAGGAGAAATAAATAGAGCTGATAATAAAAATTTAAAGAGAATATTGAAGCTTAAAGTGAAATTAGAACTTCAGTATATAGACTTTGGGTAAGACACTTAGCAGGCAAACTGAAAAGCCCATCTCTCTATATACTCACGTGTCAGCTACAAAGTGTGCACATGTTCATGCTCTACACGCCAGTATTCACTTTTCCATATCTGAACTTACCTACTGGCCGAATGCTATTTGGAACTCTTAACGTCACTACTCAGAGACTTTAGTTGTGTGTTCCCAGGCAAACTGAAGCTCTGCCTTCCTATTTCAGCTTTCCTGCACAGGCAGAAAAGATAGGGGGTGGGGGGCAGTGCAAGTGACTGCTCTGGCTGGATCTAATGGACCCAGGTGAAGTGGCTCTTAGCGGGCAGCCTTGGTCAAGTCACTGAACTCCAAGTGATCTTTTTGTAAAATGCAGTACCAAGATAGGATGAGTTGTTTGCAGGATCTGAGTCTAAGGTAGAGAAGGGTGTTTGTATCTTCACATCTAACAGACACATGAATGGGAGTTTACACACAACTAACAATGGCAACAATAATTGTGTAAGAGTTTCTTTACATATAGGGTCCTTGCCTTTTGTGGAAGTCAGTGAAATTGTACTTAAATGTCTGTTTTTTAAATAAAATATGATTATAGCTTATAGTCACTAACAATTTCCTTTAATAATTTGGAGATCCTTGGCTGTAGGAATCTGTTCTGTACATCACGGGAGTTGTAGCGTCATTTGCTCCTTGTGCCTATAAACCTGAGGGTGAAGAAAAAAAACCTGTTGGAGCTTGTAAATGAATAGTTGCTGCTTAAAATGAATTTGAGATTATTCTCACCAAAACTCTGATAAAATAAAAAGCCCTCAGTTACAGAAGTGAGCAGTGCAGCTGTACAGTGATGTGAGCACTTGGTGCACTAGCCCTGCACGGAATGAGAGCGTGCATGGCTCACATGTACCGCCACAGTACGGAAACCCAAGACTGAACATGTTTAAAACATTGAGTTACGCTGAGCAAATAACATGCAAGTATATATTGTGCTATATTGCAGTAAGTTATATATTTGTTATATTGAATATTACTGTAATAAACTAGAATTAAACTCTAAAATGTCCTACAAATAGTACTATCTAGAGAACTTTGGCTTGAATCACACTTTGATAGGGATAAATTAACTTTCCAAACTACTATGAGAATCTTAGAAAATTCCTTTCAGAAGTCCTATGTGTTTGGTAAGGGAGTTGCCTAACAAAATACAGTTAGTCTGGGAGAATAAATTCTCTTCTAAAAAGAGAGGAACAGCTCAAATATGAAAAAGAACAATGGGACAAAAGCCAAGAAGTTTTCTATGGAAAACACTGTTCAGGTCAGAAACTCTGAGGCCAGATGAGCAGTTAGAATTGGATGGCGAGGGAAGGATTACCCACTGGGAAATTAAAGTTTTAACATGAAACATAAATGAAACTTGAACATAGTATAACAGATGAGGATTATCTACCTCTCTAAACTTGGAATAAATTATAGTTTGGTTCCACATGATTGAAGAATTTTGTCAAAAATTAAAAAATAAATAAATAACAAATGTTGAAATAAATAACAAATGCCTAGGAGTGTGCTTTGATTTTTTTTTTTTTTTTTTTTTTTTTTTTTTTTTTTGTCGGTGCTACTTCTGAGATTTATTCTAAGGAACTAATGAAAGCCTTATAAAACAAATTTTCTCTAAATCACACATTATCATTAACATATATTATCCAAGGAATTGGTTGATTGCAGTGAATCAGTGGTCATTTTTACTGTTTTACATGATTAAGAATTTAAAACACAGAATCTGATAATAGTTCACCAAAAGGAGTTGACAGGCTTCCCTTCTGGTTTCACAGGCTGCTTCAAATGCTTTCTCCCTTTTCCTTGTCTGCTGAGGACTGACTACTACAGAACCTGGGCACATTTATATTTTCCACTACACAGCTACATATCTGGGCGGCTTTCTGACAGATAGATAGATAGATAGATAGATAGATAGATAGATAGATAGATAGATAGATAGATTGTTCAAGTTTGGAACTTTGGTCTTTATGATTAGCATATTCATGAGAGAGATTTGGATACGTGCAGCACAGAATCAGCCATTGTAATAAAAGTAGTCATTTAGGTTATGGTCCTTTGACTGTACAGAACAAATCCTACTTGAGTTTCTCTTCAGTTCACATTAGGTTTTGTGGACCAAGAAGATAACACTTTCAAATTGTCTTTTATGATGATTATGATAGGGTTTTGATTATGATAGGGTTTTGATTATGATAGGTTTTTTTTGTTTTTGTTTTAAGTAAAATTCAGGTAATACCTTTAAAAAGTTATAACCTTCAAAATATGAGCTCTTGGAGAATTGTTCCTGCTATTCTGTAATGGGCTTCTTTCTCGCAGGTTCACAGTTAACAGAAGAATCTCTGTAGTTGGATTTGGTTTGTATGGATCTATTCATGGGCCCACGGATTACCAAGTGAATATACAGGTACTCCCCTTCTCTCTTAGCATCCTGAGATGCAACAGCAACTTTTCAGTAAATACTGTCTTAACAAAAAAAACAAGTTCATTGTCATTGCCAAAGGCATCAGGAAGCATCAGTAGTATTCTGTTTTGTGGTTGATGCAAAGTAAAGAATCTGTTTCGGGAAATTTAGGTCCTTTACAAAAGTATTAAGTGTACCAGAGGTATCTTGTGTTCTGTTTTGACGGGTCTCGAGCTGAGGATGGTCTGAACTTGCCATCCTTCTGTTGTCTCTGTAGTACTGAGACCACAGGCGTGTGCCGCTGGCCATGCTGTGGGGCTGCTCCGCCTCGGGACTTTGAGATAGGGCAGTAATGTGCAGTTGGAAAGAACGTTAAACACCTCTTCTGTTTCGTCTTTCCAAGAGGTCTACTGCTCTCCCTTGGGTCACATACTCTGTCAAGTAAAATTATTTTGGAAAATAAATCACTTATGAACTATGCAATGCCTCTACTTTATACATAAAGTATAAAAATAAGAGAAAAGGAAGTAAATCATGTTTCAAGGTTTTATCAACAACAACAAAAAGAACCAACCCATGCCTTATAAATGCTAACCACTATATTCTTTTTAATAGTGAAATCTTTGAACCTTGTAATGAAATGCATGCTTTTAAAATGTTGCTACTTTGTATTATTTGTGACTAAAAACAATTTCTATGACATCCAGAAACAAAGGAAAAAGTTATTTTTATGCTGTTTTTTGTGTATGGGGTTAAGTATGTTTACCTATGCAGAAGTACATGTTAATGCATGTAGAATCCAGAAGAACTCTTGGGTGTCATCCCTCAGGTGCCATCTACCTTTATTTGTAAACAGTCTCACTGTCCTAGAACTCACTCTGTAGAGCAAGCTGGCCGCGAACTCAGTGTTAGGAAGTTTAATGAGAGCTTCATGCTTGTGCAGCAGATACTTTATCCACTAACCCATTTCCCCAGCACCTGCTACGTTTTATTAGAACCATCTAGAGGATTCTTAAGTATTTGTTTTATTTTGTGTATGTGTGTAAGTGTATGTATGTGCACCATGTGCATGCAAAAACCTGAAGAGATCAGAGGAAACATTGGGTTTCCTGGAAAGTAGAGTTAGAGACAGTCGTGAGCCATCATGTGGTTACTGGGAACTGAACCCATCCTCTGAAGGGACACTAAGTTTTCTTAACTGCTGAACCATCTCTCCAGCTCTTAGGGCCTTATCTCAGAGACTTGTGGCATAGAAAGGAAAGTCTGGTGTTATAGACAGATATGGCATTTTCTATGTGAAAGTTCATCTTTATGTGCTTGCTTTGTTTGAGATACACTTTACCTTTCATCTAAAATGAGAGCTATGCACATCTCAAGAGAATATTTTGGCTCAGCTATATTAACAGATGACAGTACTAGAAGCTTGTGTAATAGAAGAAGAACATTTGTTTGTTTATTTGTGATTGTTTGTTTGTTTGTTTGTTTGTTTTTCGAGACATGGTTTCTCTGTATAGCCCTGGCTGTCCTGGAGTTCACTGTGTAGACCAGGCTGGCCTCGAATGCAGAAATCCTCCTATCTCTGCCTCCCAAGTGCTGGAATTAAAGGCGTGCCCCACCACTGCCTGATGAAAAGGGCAGTTTTGAAAGTTGATCCATCTCTCCCCTGCCATTAGCTATGTAGATTATTAAGGAACGATAGTGACTTAGGACTGTAGCAGTTACATCACACTCCATCGCAACTCTCCAAAAGTCTATGGCAGTGCTGAGTAGGAAGGAATGTAAACTGATGGTAATTGACACAAGAATGAATGAATCTGTATGCTGATAATGGCACCTCATAATGGTATGACCTCTTTTTTTTTTATTGAACTGGTAGTAGATATTTGAAGGGCATGTTCACTGAGTGTGGTGGTGGATGTCTTTATTCGCAGCCCTTGGGAGTTCCACGCCAGCCAGAACTACATAGTGAGACCTTGTCTTTAAAGAAACAAACAAACAAAAACTTGGGAAGGAAGCAGGTTATATGAATAAATGGTATATGTCTTAGTTTTCACAGACTGCACACACCTGTATAACTAATGCCTAGTCAAGGAACAAGACAAAACAACATCTTGAACTCGTAGTGATCCTTCCACCCTCCCTACAGAGGAAACACTATTCTAACCTTAGCTTTAGGTAGCTTTTGCTCATCTCATTATTGTCTGCTAGAATGCTGGCAGAAAGGCAGGCTTGTGGGGGTGATGGTGCCCCTGCATCCTGTTCCTAGGTGGAGCCCTCCTGGTCACTTGGTAGGCTATGGCCTGAGCTTGTCAAGCTGTCCTCTGTGAAGCTTCAGCCCTCTTCAGCAGAAGTGGTTAAGTCTGTCCTCCTCCTCCTCATCTGAGCTGGCATTGCCATCTGCTCCCTGTGGCCTGGACCTTACTGGAGGGGTGTCCCTTAGCGCTCTCTCTACCACGTGGCACATATGATAGAGCTAACTGAACTTATTCACAGACATGACAGTGCAGTTAAGGACATTTTAATGTCAGTAAATATTGAAGCTGAAAGTGTTGAGATTATTGTAGGAATACGACATGGGCTAAACGAGGAGGATAGATTCTTTCCTTCTAACACCGCAAGGCCACATTCTAAAGTTGGTACACAAACTCTACTGTTTTTTACAGAATCCCTTTGTAGTCAAGCCCCTGTTGCTTGATGTGTTCCCTATTCTTGTGATGTGTGAGTTGTAAAGCCATTTTCTTTCTTTCTTTCTTTTTTCAAGACAGGGTTTCTCTGTGTAGCCCTGGCTGTCCTGGAACTCACTCTGTAGACCAGGCTGGCCTCGAACTCAGAAATCCGCCTGCCTCTGCCTCCCAAGTGAAGAGCCATTTTCTGATTATCACATGCTTTAAAAATCTTTGATAATTAAAGATAAGTAGAGTGAAGTTTACACTGAGTCACAATTTCTACAAGCTTCACATTCTTTCCCACAGACTGCTACAGTTTAACTTAAATGTGACTTCTCTTTTAAAATCCCAGATCATTGAATATGAGAAAAAACAAACCTTGGGACAGAATGATACTGGATTCAGCTGTGACGGGACTGCTAACACATTCAGGGTCATGTTCAAAGAACCGATAGAGATCCTGCCCAACATCTGTTACACCGCATGCGCCACACTCAAGGTGAGAGCCGCTCAGCGCCGAGCCGCCATGCACTCAGGAGGCCCCCGGCTTCCACGGTTACAGAGTCCCTGCATGGAGCTCTTAGAAAGGGAAAGAGGAACCCGGAGCTAAGATGCTCCGCTGCATTAAGTGCTGCCCAGTACTGATCTGCTCTGAGAAAAGGTCTTCCCAAGAACTTCCTTTTTGTTGAAAGGAAATTGAACTTTCACAATTGTTTTTTTTTTTTCTTTTTTTTTCCTGTCTCTCTCTCTCTCTCTTTTTTGGGGGGGGGGGGTGGGGGTGGGGGTGGGTTTTTTTTTTTTTTTCCGAGACAGGGTTTCTCTGTGTAGTCCTGGTTGTCCTGGAACTCACTCTGTAGACCAGGCTGGCCTCGAACACAGAAATCCACCTGCCTCTGCCTCCTGAGTGCTGGGATTACAGGCGTGCGCCACCACTGCCCGGCTCACAATTGTTTTCTTAAACCTTTTTCACAGTTGTTAATAGCCGAACTCCATGTTGCTATTAAAATTGTTTTTAAGCAATAACCTCATATTTCACTAGATGACTGTATGAAATTTTATACTGAATAGGGTAGACCATTCGACAAATCAGAACACATTGAGTGCTTCTTAAATGACAGTCACTGAACCGTTTCTTTTCATTTAGGGTCCAGATTCTCACTATGGCACAAAAGGACTGAAGAAAGTAGTACACGAGACCCCTGCTGCAAGCAAGACTGTGTTCTTATTTTTCAGTTCCCCTGGCAATAACAATGGCACATCAATAGAAGATGGACAAATACCAGAAATAATATTTTATACATAATCTAGTGTTAACAATTCAGTCTAATCTCAAAAGCATAAACAACTGGCCACAAATAGTTTGAGTGTCTTGAGTATTTATAATTACTGATTAAGAAGCATTTTAGTTTCTTAGAAGTAAAATAGTTAATTTAAATCTCTGCATGACTCAAAGGCAGACTTTCCTTTTTCTTGTAACTCTCAAAGCAAAGAGAACCAGATTTGTGTGTAAATTGTTGTCTTTTCTGCCTTGTCTTGTGTGATTTCATAGTTCTGCTGACTTGTGATCTTTCAGTAGTTTGGGAATTGAGAGATTCTTGTCATAAATAGCAGATGTGGGTGTTTAGTGTTTTTTTTTTTTTAACTTTTGTTTTAACTGTTTTGAAAGTTCGATGAGATGGGTGAGTATTCCTACGGAATTCTTTTTAACTCAAATAACTAATTTCAGAAAATTAAGAAAACTGACTTTATATTTGGGGTTTTCAAATATCTGGTCATTAGCTTTTGGAATAATGCTAATAGTAAGCCTGAGGACACCCCAGGAAGGTTTGAGTGCGTTTACAGGGCGGCCTGTGTAACAGTGTGGGCACCATCTCAGTGCTGTTTAAAGCTGGAAGTGGGGGTTTGTGTAAATTCTCAGTGTGATGTAAAGATCTAAAGGGATGATCTGAGATGGATTCTTTATCACCCCCATCCCACTAAGCCTGTCGTGGGTGCTGCCAGTAATCCGAGGTGACTGAAATATGACAGATGCCAACAGATGACCACTTCAGCACTGCAGTGCCCTTATACAGCAAGAAGGGGGATAGAACACCAAGATCCCTGGCAGCTGCGTTGAATCATAAAGCTGTCCAGCCAGTCACTCCTTCTGAAAAGGAAGGAGGCTTTGTGTCACCTACATAGTTCTACCCAAGTGGAAATGCTTGATATTTGTGACCTCATTGATGTGACTGGCATCAATGCCACTATACTGTATCTTTAGTGAGAATAGATCAAAAGGATATTTGGCAGTGTGACATTTCTACATTTTTATATAAAGCAGATTTTTAAAATACAAGTAAGATAACATTTTCCCATTGAAAATGATTATCTTACACAAGAAAATCTTGTATAATTAAGCTTAAGGTGTATCAGTTGTGGAAAATTATTAAAAATAAAAATTCTTTTAAGTATCAACTTAAGAATTTTTCTAAATAGGATATAAAAGTTTTCATCAAAAATAATATTTTGTATTTTCAAGAGGGCAGGGAGGTGATGTATTGGTGGCCAGGATCTCTTGGAAGTTGTTGAAGAAAGGGAACTATTTTCAGCCTGTTCTGGTACCATGATCTTCTGGGTATAAGCCTCAGTTCACTGAATTACCTGTGGACTGTGTGATTGTGCTTAACTGAAGCTAAGACTGTATGTAGTAACCATTCCTCAGCCAGTGTTGCATGCCAGAGGTAAGTTAGTGCTTTTTGACATTTGAGGCATTTACATGCCTCGTGTTTTACTAAGCAACTGTAACTGAATATAGTCATAGAAGGTACAAGATATGGAACCACTCACTGACATTGGGACATCACCTGGAATTTTTAAAATAAATTTATCCTTTTTGTTTACCTTTTTTTTGGGTCACTTCTCTATTTCTCTAAAACTTGAATGAGATACTACTTTGAAACAAAAGTTCCAGTTAATTAAAGTTTTATGCACTTCTAATTTTAACTAATACTTACAGAGTTGGGCAGAGAATAACTCAGAGGTATAGCAGTTGCCCAGTGTGGTGGTTTGAATGGGAATGCCCCCAGAGGCTCATGGGGGGAGCACTAGTAGTAGTTGTGGTCTTTGCACACCATCATGCTTCCGGCCATGATGATAATGGACTAAACCTCTGAACTGTAGGCAAACCACAGTTAAATGCTTTCCTTTATTAGAGTTGCCTTGGTCATGGTGTCTCTTCACAGCAGTAGACCGTTGACTAAGACACTTAGTTTGAATTCCATCCCTAGTTCCAAATGCCGGCCATTGCAGCTGGAGTGATTACTGTGCTCTGGCCTTTGCTCTAAGTGTGTGCACACATTCTGGCTTGTCACTGCATCATTGTGCATTGGTATTACAGTGCCCGAACAAACAAGTTAATAATTAGAAAGGCTACTATGTGGTACTGGGTATGATTTGAAGTAGTTTTTATGCCCCACACTATTGGGCAGGAAAAATGCTTTGTTGAGTTGCCAAAACAGCCAGGCAGCTGTGGTCCCAACAGCCAGACACCTTTAGTGCCAGCACTGGAGAGACAGAGGCAGGCGGATCTCTGGTGTTGGAGGCCAGCCTGGTCTACAAAACAAATTCCAGGAGAGCCAAGACTACACAGAGAGACCCTGTCTTAATAATAATAATAATAATAATAATAATAATAATAATAATAGTGTTATTATATGGTATTATACAATTATATAAGGACATGATATAATATATATATTATGTATTTTCACCAACTATAACTACTATAGAATATCAACACACTTAAAAATTATTCCTTTAAAACACTGCTATTCTAGTATCTATCCAACAATTTAAGATGGAATATTTCTACTTTCAGATGTATTTTAGGTCAACATGAAGTTTTAAGAAAGCATACACTTTCAAAGGGAAATGCATACAGAACAGTAATAGTGTCAGCATCACTCACTGCCCCTCTTATCTTGCTAGTGCCTTCCCCAGCCTTCTGTCTCTGTTCTTGTCCTCACATTCAAAAGACAAGACGGAACCATAGCATTTATTCTTCCTACATGCCAAACCAAACCAAACCATTAACCCCACTGTCAAATATAAGATCAAATCTTAAGAGGTTTTCAAACCTAAGTTTACATTGGGTTCCTGCCATTTGGATCACAACCCCTGTTCTTTCCATTGGGGCAGGTGGCTGTGTGACAGATTGACTAAGGGTTCCTGCTCTTTTCTGGTGATGAGGTACTCCGGAGGTACCTGTGGAGAGGGCTGAGGGGCTCCTTAGAGGGTATTTCTTCCCTCTCCTTTACCCATCCAGCCACATGCCAGGCACCATCAGAAATTCACCAAGTAGTGTTGCCTCCCTTTAAAAAAAAAGTCAAGTCTCTAGAGCAGTGGTTCTCAACCTTCCTAATGCTGCGACCTTTTAATACAGTTCCTCATGCTGCGCTGACTCCTAATCAGCATTACTTTTGTTGTATTTCATAACTAATTTCACTATTAAGAATTGTAATGTAAATATTTTTAGGGAGAGGTTGGCAAAGGTGGAGACCCACACTGGTTGAGAACCACTGCTCAAGAGGGTATCATGATTTCACCTCAAAATTCACCAAATTACAGTATAATTTTGGCTCCACCTTGTGCCTCTATTTGTAATTTATTTCAAAATAGGTGTGGTGTGGTTTAACACCTGGATCACCTAAGCCTTAAAGCTTTGGCCACTTTCTCATAATAGCTTGATGAAAATGTTGTCTGGCCAGGCGGTGGTGGCGCACGCCTGTAATCCCAGCACTTGGGAGGTAGAGGCAGGCGGATTTCTGAGTTCGAGGCCAGCCTGGTCTACAGAGTGAGTTCCAGGATAGCCAAGGCTACACAGAGAAACCCTGTCTCGAAAAACCAATAAAATAAAATAAAATAAAATAAAATAAAATAAAATAAAATAAAATAAAATAAAATAAAATAAAATAAAATAAAAAGAGAAAATGTTGTCTGAGTAAATGAGACATCCCATTCTGACCCCAACCGCTGGTGGCTGTTTTCAGCTCTCCCATTCCAGTCTCGCTCGCCTGCTTCCGAATCTGAATGCTGCGGCCCTTTTAACATTTGTCATGTTCTCTGTCTTCCTCCTTACCTCCCCTCTCCTCTCTCCACCCTCCCTCCCCTCTCTCTCACTGGCACAGGTCTCTGGTGCTTTAGTTAGGTATTCAGGTAGCTCCTTAACTGTTCCACTTGGATGTCTCCAATCATTTCAAATTTAATGTACCCCAAAACTCCCCTCAGACTCCCAAAACTGTTTGCTAGCCGTAGACTTGGGCATCTTAAGATGATATTTCCCCCATCTCAGATCATTCAGATCCGAAAGATCCTCAATGATTATAAGACATCTCCCATTTAAGTAGCAGATCTTCCTACCTCTGGGCATATACTGTCAACACATTCTAACTTAATTGGACATGGCCAGTCCCTAACTTTAGCACTTGGTTTAATCTGCCTCTGCTCCAGTTTCACGAGTGGTTTTATTCCACTCCACAGTGGATCCTTCCACACTGCCCTGTGCGAGTTGCCGAGATGCCGCGTTGGGCAGGCGAGCACCGAGGCGGGCTGCTTTTTCCAATCCTAAGGACAAGTGACAACTTTCCCTCTACTGACGAAGATGGCTCACCATGGATCACACCCAAAAGCTGGCAGGTTGCAAAGCAATGAAAACAGCGCCATCTCGGGGCGAGGTGGCGCTCTAAGGTGCGGGCTGACGCGCATGCCGCTTCCGCCCGTGACGTGCGCAGGCGCACAGGACTCTTCCGCCGCGCTGCTGCCCTCCTTGGCGCCTGCGGGGTTGGGATGCTGCAGCTTGCTGTAGGTCGCCGTGCTTGGCCTCTGTTAGACTCCTGTGTGGTTCCACAATGCCTAAGAAAGCCGGTGCGACAAGCAAGGCCAGTGGCAAGCCCCGTGATGTGGAGAGGGTGGGCCACGGGGCTACACTGGCGGGGAACAGAAGCAGCGCCTGGAGGGCGGAAGACCTCCCTTCGGGTCCAGGTCTGAGACTTCCTGGGTCGCACATTAGGTCGCCCTAGGAACACTGAGTAGGTTCACTACGCACCCGCTGACTTCCGTCCTTGCTCCTGGACTCGGAGGGTTACACTTCCCGGCAGGCTATGCGTTCTGCCTACCTAAGGTGGCAGATCGCTTCCTTCTGTCAAGGATACAGCTTCACTAATATCTCTGTTCTCTGTCGCTGTGATCCCAGCCCCTTGAAGACAGGGAGTATGTATGAATCCTTATTCCTCTTCATACCCACTGTCTGCATACTGCCCTGGAAGTTGTTTTCTGTTAAGGTGTTAGGTGGCATTTAAATGCCAGTCATTGTTCTTTCTGCAATGAACTCCTCACCCACTCTGAGCTTTAGGATGCATTGGATATAAAGATGAATAATAAATGGCCTTTCTCTTGAGAAATAGGATCTATAAAGCAGACTATGGGAACAAGTCCTAAGCTAGCCAAGAGATCTAAATAGGACATACACCTACACACAGAGACACAGGCGCGCGCGCGCGCGCGCGCACACACACACACACACACACACACACTCTTCCAGTTTTAGGCCATGACAAATAGAGGTAAGTAATAAATAGTCTCTGCTTGTAGGGAAAGTGAATTTATAAACTGACCAGAGAAAGCAGTCTAACAAGAGAAGGTGTGGAGGCCAGAGGCAGGTCTTCCAGGGCAGTTAGTGGGAAGCAGGTTGGCATCATGGAGGGTGTGAGCGCCGTAGTGGCCAGTTCCTGGATGGTAGGCCCAGTTTAGTGAAGGTGGGGGTTGTGATGGGTCAAAATAACTGAAGTATTTTGTAACCTGTAAAATTGTGTGTGTCATTTTAGAGTAAAAACAAAACCAAGGAACCAGAGACACGACCTCCTGCAGGGCCTGTAGCAACTGATCCTAAAGGTTTTGTCACCATAGCCATCCATGCCAAACCTGGCTCCAAACAGAATGCTGTGACAGGTACGTCTGAGCACTGGTGGGATTCAGGTGTGGATCAAGCAGTTTATTTTCTTTTTGCCTTGTTATCTAAAAGTTTATCCTGCAGCTGTAAACCGTATTTTTTTATGTCTGCATTTAGAGACTTCTCCATTTAAACATTCTACAGTCTCATATAAAGGTATTTGAAAGAAAATGTACAATATTTAATACCAAATCATATGGAATATTTGTTTCTTTTCCTTTTAAAAAATGTGTTTTGGAGATGGGCCTGGTCATATATGCCAATAGTTCACAAGTAGTTGGGAACTGAGGCCGGAGGTCAGCTAGAATACAACAAGGCCCTGTCTCTAAATAACAAAATGTTTAGGAAGGACACATTAGGAAATCTGTGTACGGCTTCGACTATTCTTAATTATTCCTGTTTCAAAGAGTAAAGGCACTGACGGAGAAGAGCTGCTTTGGTGTAGTTTAATGATCATTAACCTGAAGAACAGGAGAACGCCTGAGCTCTGAGACCCCCAACTGATTCCCATGTGAAGTTAAAGTTTGATCTGCATTAGCTTAAGAATCTTGATTTTCAAGATAAAGCTTTGTGCTGGGCATTGGTGGCACACGCCTTTAATCCCAGCACCCAGGAGGCAGAGGCAGGCAGTTCTCCGATTTCAAGGCTAACCTGGTCTACAGAATGAGTTCCAAGACAGCTAAAGAGACCCTGTCTCAAAAACAAAGATAAAGCATTTTATACCAAATTATTTTTATATTTTGAAAATAATCAAGCCGGGCGACGGTGGTGGCGCACGCCTTTAATCCCAGCACTTGGGAGGCGGAGGCAGGCGGATTTCTGAGTTCGAGGCCAGCCTGGTCTACTGAGTGAGTTCCAGGACAGCCGGAGCTACACAGAGAAACCCTGTCTCGAAAAACCAGGAAAAAAAAAAAAAAAAAAAAGAAAGAAAGAAAGAAAAGAAAAGAAAATAATCAAAGCCAAAGTGCTAGGTAGGCCTGGTTTGTGCTCATGTCCTATTGTGTGGAATTTGTTGCCTGATAAGACACAGACAATGTAGCCAATGCTGGCTCAAGCTTACCTCCTGCCTCAGCCTCTCAAGTGCTAAGATTATAGGATTGTGTCCAAGCCCAACCTTTGGCCAGTATTTCCTAAGTCAAGTCTAAGATGGAGTCAACTATAAGAGACATGAGGGTTTATGCACGTTATTTAAAAAAAAATTAGAACAACTAAACTCTTCTATCTGACACGGCTCAGTTTCAAAGAAGGTAAAATGAAAAACTGCATCTGAGAGGTAATGGGAGGGCCTGTTGCTGTCTTGTTCTTGTGGAATATATAGAGTGTTGTTCTACAGGTTACATGTATATGGCCATGGCTGAGTGACCTCAGATACAGGATCGGCTCAAGATCATCTGCCAACCACTTTGAGTAAATACTTTGCTCTCCTCATAGCTGTGGAGTTACAGGCCACATTACCCAGTTGCATTTGCGGCACCTGTAAAATGGGGCTGATAATGGAACTAAGTTATAGTGAAGCCCTTCAGGGAGGCTCATATGCTGTTAAAAGTAATGAGATTACTACATAAATGCCAAATGCATTGAATAGTGAAAGCATCTAAGATACATATCTCAAAAGGAAGGAACTAGCCTAGTGGTCAGATTTTCCTGAGGTGAAACCTGGACCCTGTGCAATCCACAGGGTGCAGCTTCATCTATCCTCACAGCTTCTGCAACAGGAGCTGGCGCTGGCGCTGGTGCTGGCCCTTCCTAGACTTCCCATTCGAAGGCAATGCCTAAATCCCAGATGCTCTTTAAGACTCTAGCCCTGTCTCAGTAGGGTTTTGTGGGTGTGTGTTCTGTAACTGTAGAGACCATTTCTCTTTCTCTGGAGTATTAGTGTAGTCATTCAGTTTTGTGTGCGAGAGACTGAACCTAGCTCAACAGTTATCAGTTGCAATCCTGTCCTGGGTAAATACATACTGCTAGACGGTTCTTTGCTCCGTGAGGGAAGGAGCCCCTTAAGGACCGATTCCTGCTGTTTCTCCCTAGATCTGAGCACCGAGGCCGTTGGTGTGGCCATCGCAGCGCCTCCCTCGGAGGGAGAGGCAAACGCGGAGCTCTGTCGGTACCTGTCCAAGGTCTTAGACCTCAGGAAGAGTGACGTGGTTCTGGATAAGGTGGGTCTCTCAGTTTAAATTATTATATTTGGATCATAGTTCATATTTTGTAGAAGGTTTTCATAAAGCCAGGTCAGGTTTTAAAAAAAGTTATATGGGTCTGGCTGTTTTGCCTGGGTGTATATCTATACCACATGTATACCTGGTACCCTCAGAGGCCAGAGAGGCTGTCAGACCCTCTAAGACTAGAGTTGCAGATGGTTGTGAGCCATGGTTGGGTGCTGGGAATCAGACCTGGGCCCTCTGGAAGAGCAGTCAGTGCTCTCAACCACTGAGCCATCTTGCTAGCCTTGTAAAGCCAGTTTTTAATAACTCCTTCATTTAAACGCTGAAATGAATGATTTCAGTCTCCGTCATGCGCGCCGCCTCTGTCCGTGTAGACTGCTCAGTCCTTACAGGCCTTCGCTATGCTCACTCACAGCGAGTTTCCCATAAATCCATAACTGCCCCTACTGTCAGATTAATGTTCCCACCTCAAGCCGTCACTATACTGAAAAGAATCTAAAATGGTTCCTGTTTGTCATCTGCATTAAGGAGTTCCCCAGGTATTTCTGACCCCACGCTGGTCTTGCCCACGAGAGATGCTGATCGTGAATATAAGTTAGAATGTCAGAATCACCAGAGAATGATTTTTAACAAGCTCCTGGGCATCTCTGTAGATATGCTGAAAATATATAATAGAGCAGGCCACGTTTATGTTTGTAAAGCCCTGCATGTGTCTAGTGCTGTCCCCTGCAGTTCATATCTGGGTGTCATTTAAAGTCCTTGATTAATAAAGTACACCTGAAAATCCGTCTTGGCCTCCCCCCAGTCTGTGTCAGAGCATGCCTGGCCTTGGTAGTGTTCGGCACTTACATTAGCACGAAGCACACCCCACTCTTCCGGTGGACACACAGCCCCTCTAGATACATTCCTGCTCAGAGTCTGCGTTTCAAAGAAATCCTTTTATGAGATATTTTAAGTGATTGTGAAATCACATGTGGTTGGTTTTGTTTGAAGTTTTCAGAAATGTGTAATCTACAAAAGAGCACTTTATTTATATTTAGGTGTTAAAAAGTGTATACTGAGTTTCCGTTTTAAAATTATTTTCCTTTATTATTTAAACAAATTGCGTGAAACTAGAACATTGGCTAGGCACAGGCTACATGCCACCCCACCCCTTGAGGGACAGAAAACATCAGGGTTCAAGCTCATCCTTGGCTATATATTGAATTCGGGGTAACCTGGGCTACATGAGACTCTGTGTTAAAGAAAGAAAAAAGGACTTAGAAGTTAGAACATTGTAAACATTCATGTTGAAATTTTAATACCAAACTTTTGTTATAAAGCTTGACATAGGAAAGCAAAAGCCCTGAAGAGCTGTAGGAACTTGCCCTAAGGTGGAAGCATCCAGGGCCGTTAGGAACGGCCGTGGGTAACCCCGGTGGGACGCGCTGCCGTGGAGACAGGGAGGACTGGGCTCCTGCCAGCGTTAGGGTGCTGAAGGTGTCTTTTCTTTCTGGTGCAGGGTGGTAAATCTCGAGAAAAGGTGGTGAAGCTTTTGGCTTCTACAACTCCAGAAGAGGTCTTGGAGAAGCTGAGAACAGAAGCTGAAAAGAAATAAAGACGAGAAAAGGCGAGCACCTCCTCTAGAGCTCTCGTGAGGGTAGAGGGGGCCCAGAGGAAAGTGCCGCAGTGCCCAGCCGCGGAGAGTGGATACATACATAAGATCGGACTAAAATAAAAGTAGAAAGTGTAAGTCTACAGTAAATGCAGGCTCTCAAACCCCTCACCGCCGGAGCTGGAGACGGCTCAGCGACCGGCCGAGTGCACTTGCTGCTCTTCAGGGGCCCTGGGCTCAGCTCTCACAGTGACACCGGAGGGCTCACATGACTCCAGTTCCAGGGTGTCCCAACATTCTTTTCTGACCTCTGAGGTACTTGCAGACCATGTATATGTACATTCCAGGTACACACACACACACACACACACACACACAAATAAATAAATAAACCTTTAAAATTCCTGAGGGCAAACAACCTGAAACATATTACTCTAATTTCTTTCTTTCTTTCTTTTTTCCCTGAGACAGGGTTTCTCTGTGTAGCCCTGGCTGTCCTGGAACTCACTTTGTAGACCAGGCTGGCCTTGAACTCAGAAATCCGCCTGCCTCTGCCTCCCAAGTGCTGGGATTAAAGGCGTGAGCCACTACCGCCTGGCCCATATTACTCTAATTTCCTGGGATTACAGTGAAACAGCTGCTGTCCATGACAGTGCTTCTGATCTGCAGACCCTGGGAGATGAGGTGAAGATCACCGACTGCATGGAGGATGACAGGAAACCAGCTCCCTGGACTCCTAGGGAAGTACCTTTTGCCTCACAGCTGGAGTTCTGGGGTCTTCTAATTCAGTTTACACTTGGAAAAACCTTTTGTAAAACTGCTTCTATATTTTTAAAGTTTTTTTTCAATGCAAAAGTATTTTCTTTATATCTTTTAAAGATCACATGGAACATTTTGTGAAAAAGTAAATATTCATGAAGATGTATAACTTAATGTCAGTTATTTTTGGAACCGTGTAAACTTTCAAATCTAGAAGTTCTTAGGAATCTCCAAAGGCTTTTTTTTTTTTTTTTTTTTTTTTTTTGAGACAGGGTTTCTCTGTGTAGCCCTGGCTGCCCTGGACTCACTCTGTAGACTAGGCTAGCCTTAAACTCAGAAATCCACCTACCTCTGCCTCCCAAGTACTGGGATTAAAGGCATGTGCCACCACTGCCCGGCTCCTCCAAAGGTCTTAAAAGAATAAAGAAGTGCCGGGCGTGGTGGCGCACGCCTGTAATCCCAGCACTTGGGAGGCAGAGGCAGGCGGATTTCTGAGTTCGAGGCCAGCCTGGTCTACAGAGTGAGTTCCAGGACAGCCAGGACTACACAGAGAAACCCTGTCTCAAAAAAACCAAAAAAAAAAAAAAAAAAAAAAAAAAAGAATAAAGAAGTATCTGGAGCAGTGGCTAGCAGTTGAGTGCTCACTGCTCTTGGAGAGGACCTGAGTTTAATCCTAGCAACCCACATGGAATAGCTCACAACATCCAGTGTCAAGGGATCCAGTGCTTCTGGTCTGAGGGCACCCACACTCATATATGCATACACACACACACATATAATTAAAAATAAAAAATAAAGATAAAGATGACCTGGAAGTTCATCTCATTGTTTAAAGCCCATCAGAAATCAGTTGGGAGTGTTTCTTGCTGTACATGAAGCCTTGGATTCAGTCTCCAGCATCGTGTCAACTGGGTGTGGTAGCACACTCTTATAATCCCAGCACTCTGGAGCAGAGGGCAGGAGGATGAGGTGACCCTTTACATAATAGAGTTTCAGGTCAGCCCTGGCTCTGGGGCTCACACAGATGTGAGACCCTCTGTTATAAAGAGGGCGGCTCAGCCCTGGCTCTGGGGCTCACACAGATGTGAGACCCTCTGTTATAAGGAGGGCGGCTCAGCCCTTATCTCTGGGGCTCACACAGATGTGAGACCCTCTGTTAGAAGGAGGGCGGCTCAGCCCTGGCTCTGGGGCTCACACAGATGTGAGACCCTCTGTTATAAGGAAGGCGGCTCAGCCCTGGCTCTGGGGCTCACACAGATGTGAGACCCTCTGTTATAAGGAGGGCGGTTCAGCCCTTATCTCTGGGGCTCACACAGATGTGAGACCCTCTGTTATAAAAAGGGTGGCTCAGCCCTGGCTCTGGGGCTCACACAGATGTGAGACCCTCTGTTATAAAGAGGGTGGCTCAGCCCTGACTCTGGGGCTCACACAGATGTGAGACCCTCTGTTATAAAGAGGGTGGCTCAGCCCTGACTCTGGGGCTCACACAGATGTGAGACCCTCTGTTATAAGGAAGGCGGCTCAGCCCTGGCTCTGGGGCTCACACAGATATGAGACCCTCTGTTATAAGGAGGGCGGCTCAGCCCTGGCTCTGGGGCTCACACAGATGTGAGACCCTATGTTATAAGGAGGGCGGCTCAGGGGAGTGTTTGTTTTCCATAAGTTCAGCTCCTTCTACCTCACATCAGATCAAGTCACATGACGTTTCTAATCCATCCTCTTGATAAATGCCAATCCATAAATAAGTAGCCAGAACCAATAAATATGAAAGAGATTTATCCTAATCATTGTAGGCTAATTAAGGCCCCTCCCAGAGCTGGAGACAGGTCCGAATACTCTGAAGCAAACTAGTAGAGAGAAATGGATACTAAAATTAAAACTTATCAAGAATGGAGGCTGGATAGGAACCAGCAGTTTTTACTACAGTAATCTTTGTTTTTAAAGATTTTTTTTAAAAAATTTATTTATATGAGTACACTGTAGCTGTCTTGAGACACACCAGAGGAGGGACTCAAATCCCTTTACAGATGGTTGTGAGCCGCCATGTGGTTACTGGGAGTTGAACTCAGGACCTCTAGAAGAGTGGTCAGCGCTCTGAATGGCTGAGCCATCTCTCCATCTCTCCCCCTTTCTTTTTGAGATGAGGCCCACCTTGTTGCCCAGACTAATCTTCCATTGCTAGGTCAAGTTCACCTACTGCAGTCTCAGCCCCGTGAGTGCTGGGACTCCAGGTGTCTGCATTATTTGACTTTCAGTGGCCATATTTTAACAAGGAGCCTTTATATTTAAATATTTTAAAAATATTTAAGAGAAATATAACTATATTTCCTTTTTTTTTTTTTTTTTTTGGTTTTTTGGATTTTGGTTTTTTCGAGACAGGGTTTCTCTGTATATCCCTGGCTGTCCTGGAACTCACTCTGTAGACCAGGCTGGCCTTGAACTCAGAAATCCTGCCTCTGCCTCCCAGAGTGCTGGGATTACAGGCGTGTACCACCACCGCCTAGCGGATTCCTAGTGTTTTAAGTATTGTCTTTTAACCTGACAGTTTTTCTTCCTTATTTTCTTTTCACTCATACTGATCACAGCCTCCCCTCCCCCACTCCTTCCAGTCTCTCCCGCCATCCCCCTTCTCCCCATACCCTGTTCCCCCATTTCCCTTCAGAAAAAAGCAGGTCTCTCAGGGAGATCAGCTGAACACAGCATAACCAGATGTAACCAAACTATCGAGACTAATGAGGCAACTCAGAGGAAAAGGGTCCCGAGAGCAGGTGAAAGAGCCAGAGACACCCCAACTCCCACTGTCGGGAGTCCCACAAAACCCCCAAGCTGAACCACCATGTAGTGTAGACCCGTGCAGGCTCTGGGGTTGCCACTTCAAGCTCTGTGAGCTCCTATGAGCCCTGCTTAGTTGATTCTGTGGGCTGTGTTATAGAGTCCTCTCCACAGAACACAAAAGCACAAAAGGATATATGAACAAAAGCAATGTAGCACTGTTAGTATGTGAAAAAATGAAAAGAGAATTTCCAAGTATATACCAAGAAAATAGGCATTCAATCAATAGCAAATCCATACTATATTATGAAAATTACATCATTAGTTTTGAATCTGGTTGACTAGAATGTTATCTATTATACTGGTAAACACATGAGAGTTTGTGTGTGTGTGTGTGTGTGTGTGTGTGTGTGTGTGTGTGTGTGTGTATCCTCACTGGCAAGAAAGGCAGGAATATATAATATAATTTCTATAAATCTATGAACATGGTAAACATAAAAGAATACAGTGGTAGGGTGACAATGACTAGCTTTCACATTTATTCAGTATATTCATGAGTGCGCATAATGAAACACAAAAGAGGGAAAAGAATGCAAACAACAAAGCCCGCTGGCTTTAGCAATGAGGACGGCTTTGTTTACCTCACTCAGACAACAAGAGGCTGGGGACAGGGGACTAGGAGGCACTGGCAGTGGGGAAAACCATGAGATCATAACCACGTCCTCCCAGAACTGGTCTCAGGAGAAGTCACTGAAACACAGAGAAAACTTCACTGGTAATTAATACATAGGTTTCTCTGTGCCCTTGGGGACAGAAGGAAACACCATCTAAATTAGTTCATCAGCCCACGAAGACACTGGAGAGATGTGTGTGTGCTGAACTTTAATTTTTCCAGGCAGTCTTCTGCAGCAGACAGGTGGCTTCAGATACACTATGTAGTTGAAGACGAACTTGCAATTTTGGCCTTCCACATCTTATATGGAGCTGTTGACTAAACTCATGACTCTGTGAATGCTAGGCAGACACTCTTTAAGAGCTACACTCCCCAGCCCTGTGAGCTTAACTAGTTTTTGCATTTTTATTTACAAAAAAGCTTATACAATATATTTAAATTACATTCTTTCCCTTCCCCAACGCCACCAAGACCCTCCCCATCTCCCTACTTACCCAACTTTATATTCTCAATCAAAACACACAGAGTAACCTCACAGGAAAAACAAAAAATAAAAATTAAACAAAATTTAAGAAAGGGCAATCAATTAAGACAAAAAACAAACAAACAAACAAACAAAAAATGCACTGAAAAAATGGAGCCTGTTTTGTGTTAGCTACTACTAAGTGGGCATGAGGGCTGCCCTGGAGTGGTTGATCCGCCCAGTGACACTCAGGTGAAGAAGACAAGTTCTCCTTTTCATGAGGCATCAACTGTAAGCAGGTGTCAATGTCGTATAGCTTCTGGGTGGGACTCTGTGCCCATGTCCTGTCTTCAGTGCTGGGATCTTGTCTGGTTTGAAGCTGTGCATGCTATACCTGTAGAGCAGAGCGTCATTCAACCCTTGCCAAAGAAGCTTCTTCTTTGCAGTAGATGGGAATTAACAAAGGGGCCCACACTGGACAATGTGCAGAGTGAAAGACCTTGGAACTCTCAGCCCTAAGTCTTCTTCAATTCCCTTTATGAAGAGCCTCAAGGCTCAGGGATCTATGTGACAGAGGAGGCAAAGGTGGTAGATGATTCCAACGAGCCAGCATCCTCCAGAAACAGCAGGGCTGGTGTGCATGTAAACCCAGGAGACCGTGAACTGAACATCTCAGCCCAGCCCAGAAAGGCCTTCTTCAAATTCAGGAGGGTTGAAGCTGCCATTGGCCAGGCGCCGTTATGTGCCTAGACCCACGCTGTATACTTGGTTATTTTATAACTGATCTAGGATTTGTACTTTTTCATAGTATAATTTGATACATGTACAATATAGGGACTGTTGCAGGATTTTCCCTGTCCTATCACAGTAGGGCATCAAGAGGCCTGTGACTGGACAGGGAAAAGAGAGGCAGGGCTCAGGGTGAAGGAGACTGGGAGTGTCTCAGGAGAGGGAGGAGAATGGCGGCAGGCGTGATGTTATCGTAAGGTGAGAATAATTGGGATAAAGCTTTTACCATTATCAATTGACTCTGAAATTTTTGTATTGGCATTTTGTAAATTGTGGTTTTTATTGATACATAAATCTGATTGGTTAACCATAATTACAAGCTTTAAGAGTCTTGATTTTACCAGGTTACTAGGTATTGTGATATGCACCCGTGAGGTGGGCAGTTCCATTTTGGCTACTAGAATGTGGGCCAGAGCTGATGGTGGAGAGGAAGGACCAGTGGCTCCAGGGACCCGTGAGAGCTGGGAACACAGTGATGGACTGGGCCCGGCGGGGGCAGAGCACCCTGGTGCTGGCACTAGTGCGGAATGAGCCGGTTCTCTTTTAATATTTCCTGCAACAAGGGACTAAATGGGTAATTAGCATTTCTAACATTTCATACATTATCGTTTCTGTGTCAGGAACTCGGAGCCCCCTAGTTATTTTGGAAAGTGTAATGAGTCTTACATTGATTCTATTCAGGAATATTAGAGCTACTTCCTACCACTAATTTTATTTGGGATTCTATAACCCAACCCTCTCTATTCTCCTACCCTCCTCCTCCTCTTCCTCCTCTTTTCTTCTTCTTCTTCTTCTTCTTCTTCTTCTTCTTCTTCTTCTTCTTCTTCTTCTTCTTCTTCTTCTTCTTCCTCCTCCTCCTCCTCCTCCTCCTCCTCCTCCTCCTTCTTTTCTTCTTCTTCTTCTTCTTCTTCTTCTTCTTCTTCTTCTTCTTCTCCTCCTCCTCCTCCTCCTCCTCCTCCTCCTCCTCCTCCTCCTCCTCCTCCTCCTCCTCTTCTTCTTCTTTTAACCTCTGTGCTACTCCATACGTTTATGTGGTCAACAAAGTTTTCATTTCTGCTAGTGACATATGGTGTGCCTGGCTTATTTCTCTGAACACAGTATCCTCCAGCAGCACTAACCATGCTGGCACATGGATGATTCTGCCCTCCTTGTTTTTTTTTAATTAATTAATTAATTAATTAATTAATTTGGATTTTGGTTTTTTCGAGATAAGGTTTCTCTGTCTTATTTCTCTGAACACAGTAACCTCCAGCAGCACTAACCATGCTGGCACATGGATGATTCTGCCCTCCTTGTTTTTTTTTTTTAATTAATTAATTAATTAATTTGGATTTTGGTTTTTTCGAGATAAAGTTTCTCTGTATAGCCCTGGAACTCACTCTGTAGACCAGGCTGGCCTCGAACTCAGAAATCTGCCTGCCTCTGCCTCCCAAGTGCTGGGATTACAGGCGTGCACCACCACGTCCGGCTTACCCTCCTTGTTTTTGAGACGAGATCCTTCTATGTAGTTCTGGCTGTGCTGAATCCCACTATACAGACCTTGACCTCAGGATCCACCTGCCTCTGCTGCCTAGTGATTCCATCCTTTTCAGGAGCTTGCTTCTAAATAACCCTACACAGGAGCAGTCAAATGCTATCAGTAGGGTTGTTGGAAGCTATCTTCTGTTAGCCTGCTCCTCCATCCTACCTAGCCTGTAAAAATGTGAATCCGACAGGCACTACGCACTGCTCATCTCCATTCTCACCTGACAGCGAGGATAGCACTCCTCAGAGTAAAAGTGTTTGTCTGGCGCCAAGGCCTCTGCACTGTTCCCGCAGCAGAAGAGCCATTCATCCCCTCCTCACCCTGCACACCCGCCCACCGCGCAGCTCTGCCGATGGGCACCTGTAGCCGCCCTGGCCCAGGACCCCGCTTTCAGGGAAGTTCTACTCACCTTAGTTTCGTCAAAAGCAGCATCAACCAGATTCCTAGAAAGGAGAAGTATTTGCTCTCAAGGTTCCCTGGGGGCGGGGAGGGGGGGCAATCTACTAATTAGATCTAGTATTTAATTTGTTCTTTAATAATATAGCAGAACCTGAGAAATTTTTTATTAGATATCACAGAATGTCACGTATAGCTATATTTTTAATCCTGAAGTATTAATCTAAATATTGACCATGTTAATTTTCTTTTACTGTAGACAGTAGTGCTAATTGAAAGTTCATCTCCCGAGTAGGATTGAAAGTTCAAGGTCAGCCTGGGGAACTTGAAACTATCTCAAAAGACAGGGCAGAGAGAGGCTGCCTAACTTATTTCCTATCCCCAGGATCCACCCTACAGCTCATGGTATAGACGATTTCCACAACCAGATCTTTGTTTGGCTCTCAAGGCCCATGTGTGAAGAGCTTTGTTCCAGCCTGTGGGGTCACTGGGAGTTTAGACATAGGGCTGAGTAGGAGGCTCTCAAAGGGGCTAACCAGACCCGGGCCCTGCCCTCATTGCTCTCATCTTCAAACTGTCATGACGTGAACGAGCTTCTGCTACATGCTCTTTCCACAGCGTCCTGCCTTGCCAGGAGCCCAGAAGAACAGGGCCAGCCATGACAGCAGCCTGAGATCATGAGCCTCAGGTGCCTGTCCCCTGTAAATTTCCTCATGTATACTGATTACAATGTACACAAATTTTAAACATCAAGTGGAATAAAAAGGTAGAAAAAAGTTTAAGGCATTAAAATGTTATGAACAAAGTCCAGTGCTGTGATGGTTTGAAAGAAAACGGCTCCCAGAGGCTCGTAGGGAGGGCCTTGTTGGAGGTGTGGCATTACTCCTTGTTGGAGGTAGGAAGTGTCTCAGTCTTTTCCTGCTGTGATTCCAGAGGTAGAACTCTTAGCCACTTCTCCAGTACCATGACTGCCTGTGCACCACCATGCTTCCTTCCTGCCACGGCAATAATGGACTAAACTCTGAACTGTAATCCAGTACTAAATAGTTTCCTTTATAAGAGTTGCTGTGGTCATGGTGTGTCTTCACAGCAATACAGACCCCAAGACAAGTACTTTTATTAAAATTCAAAATTAGTGCCACCAATAACCTTCGGAATGAAAAGTCTTTTCCTTCTATTTTAGCACTCTTAAAACTATGGTGGCTGTCCTCTGAGAGACCCCCCCCTTCCCCAACAGCTGACTCAGACAGGTGCAGATAGATACCCACAGCCAAACAGTGGATGGAGCTTGGGACTCTCATGGAAGAGCAGGAGGAAGCTCCATTCTGGCTGGGCAGGGTGGCATACATGTATAGTCTAAGGGCTGCTTGACCCTAGGGGATTTGGGCCAAGCTAAGTAATAGAGAATCTCACTCTTAAATGATAAGAAAAAAAGAACACTGACATTTCTTTAATTCTACCATACGGTCCTGTATTTTCCTTGAGGTCTATACAGCACAAAAGGCAAATTGTATCCTTCTCTGTTGAACATATGAAGAATGCCAGAAATCTTTCCAGATGCCTTTCCTAAATGGCTCCAAAAACCCAAAACCTCCACTCAAAGCAATGGCACAAGGTTATTTATAAGCTAGCTACCCTAAATCCTTCTAGCACTGCAAAAACACTTGCCAGGAAATTCTTAAGTCCCCAGCAAGCTGTTCTCAAAAGGATTTAATCTCATGTGTTTGATAATCAACACATTTTAAAGTGAGTGCAATTTCCAAAGTGTGTGCCATTAATTTTAGCTCAGCTTTTATATACACTTCTTCCAAACTTGAAGTGTCTACTTCCTAAATATATTTTGTTCTCCCTTTGCAATGTAATTTGAATATATATAATTTGAATATGATAAGTCTCCATCATTGTTTCCTGCCTTTCCTAGTCTTGTTTGTATGTTAGAGAGAACTCTCTGTGCAGCCCAGGCTGGCCTAGGCCTCCTGAGGCCTGGGGCCTGTGCTCACCACGCCAGGCCCATCCTGTTATTCTACATCTTGCACTGCCCGGCTTCACCACTCACCGGTGCTCCCTCCCAACACGTTTGTGCTGTACTTATGGGCTGAGAACTTACTGGTCAGTTTCAGTCTCCAGACCATCCCTTGGACATTTACACCTGCAAAGGTGGCAGGTGAGCTATTAACCCAAAACTGCGGTGATTTTTCTTCAAGGTTATATACCTTTAAAGACGGGACTGGAAATCGGGGCTCCTTCTGCCTAAGTGCTGTGTGTGTTATAATAGACTGTTTGAAATTCATTTCACCCAACTCTTTTGGTCCACCTTTAAAGTATCCTTTTTCATGTTATCTCCTGTCTTATGAAGCAGAAATCATGCCTTTTATTTCTTCCTTATTCTAAATGCACAGGGGCAGTCTGATAATAATTATTGGTTAACAAAACAAAACTACCTATCACATGGGTTGCTACATTGAATGAAAAAAAATAATTCATGTTAAGAGGAGTTCACTTATTTTTTCCTTTTTGCTTGTTTGTTAAAATATTTAAATACTGTTAAAATTTTTTTCTTCTGAGCATCTCGAGATACATCCCTCACTCCAGCTGTCTTGCTTTGTACCATGGACAGATCTTTCTGGTAACCCTTCTGCTTTCAGAGGTCCTGTGGTGGAGCCAGGCGACTCCTGACTCGAGGGCAGTATCTGGAATACCAAGACTTATCTTCATGTAGCCACAGTGACCCATTACCTGTTGCTATTGCTATGAGAAGGTACATGGAAAGCCTTACTTTATGTTAAGATCTTATTAACTCATTGTGAATACTTGATGTATTAGAACCTTTTTAACAAAATGGTTACCTGAGTGATAGCTCTTTTAAGAGAGACTTGATATGTTCAGACTACAGAGAACCTGGGAGAGTCCATCTCAAGGAGCTAAGAGAAAAAGCAAACTTAGGAAGTTAACTCTTATTCACTATTTAGAGAACAGCATAATAAAAAAAACCAATTAGGTCATCACCGCATAAATAAATGGGCTGTCAAAACTTAACAGTAAAGTTGCCTGGGTTTTATGCAATCTATTTATTTATACTTTCACAATTTGGTACACACATGATATATCATTAAAATATTTCAAGAATGATTGTTCTGAAGCAAGTGACAGCCTTACTACAGCTGTAAGAGGAAACACCAAGGGTAGGCATTTGGAAATGAAGATGACCTCACAAAAACCAGTACAGATTAGATACCAAACAGTCAAACACAACAATACTTACATGAGCATTGCGTGTCTTCCCTGCCAAGTTTACAAAAACCTTGGGATATACAAAATGTTGAGTGCCACCATCCCACCCATGGCCGCCTCAGGAGGCTGCACGGAAAATGAATCCTTCCACAAAGGACTGAAGCAGCTCTGGAGCTGACCCATTTATAAACCACAGGACACGCGATCACATACAAACCCAGAGCAGCACACTCTAACTGCCGCTGTTAGGTACAGTACACCGTAAGTGACTGTGGGTGCTTCCCCAGACTGACGGTCCTCGCCTCGGAAACACTCCAGAGGTGAGCACATCTCAGCATATTATTCTTGCATAACTCAAAAGCCAGCATTTTAATTAAAAGTTTTTATTTCTGTGATAGGAAGCCCTACAGTCCAAATAAGGAGAGCAGACCAAACTTAAAACACTATTAAATCATAAAACAAAACAGTATGTAAGACAGAGTCAAACGATATAATCCACATTTGGTAAATTTATTCCTATCAATCATCACATTTCTAACAAGATGAGTTTTTTCCAAGTCTCAAGTTCTAAAGAATTAATAACCCATTCTTTAAAACAGAATGAAAAGCCATGACCAACTGAGGACACACAGCATTTAGCACGTTGTCAAAATAAAAGGTCTTTGTTAAGAGCTGCCGACATCGGTCAGTAGTAACCATATGGAGGCCGCTGGTTGTGGCCGTACTGTGTGTACTGTTGTTGATAGTAGGGCTCTGGTCTCTGCTGTGGGTAGTTGTTGTTACCCCATGACCGTCCATGCCACTGATTTGACCGATTGTCACTTGGCCATCCTCGTCTGTTATCCCTACCTCTAAACTGTCTGTTGTCTTGCAGCCTACCAAAAGAAGACAAAAATATTAACTTCCCCTTAAAAAATAAAAACAAGAACAATCCTAGTGCAATTGAGTTCTTGATGTAGTACACGGTAATTGAGGCTCTTTCTCTGTGGCACAGCACAGCACTAGCCAGAGTTTCCTAAGATTTAATCGATTCTTCCAGCATCACCCTGGACACCTCTTACAGGACAGAGGCAAGTAACGAACCCGACTGAGGTCAAACTGACACCTATTAAATGCACAACGTCCATGTCATTTATTGTTTTGAATTACATTTAATTTCCCACCTCATTTTATAAAATTTCAAAAGTAATCAAAACAACACCTTCTTTATGATATCAAGCAGAAAACATCAGTTTTATAAAGTACATTTGTAAAGAAAACATTAGTCTGAGGCAGGGTCTCACTGTTTGGCCCAGGCTAGCTTAGAACTCATAATCCTATTGCCCCAGCCTCCCAAGTACTGGAAGTACAGTTTACATCACTATCACTATAAAGCAAGCGTATATGCTCATTACGCTCCGGGCACCGCTGCCTCTCTGGCTTTGTGAACAGCCGTACTCTGTACTACAGCTCTCTTCTCCCAGACCACCCTCTGCATTTACCCTGCAGAGACACCACATACCAGTTGCCTCTATTTCTTTGGTTACCACCAGCTCTGCTGTTCCATTCCTCAACAATTGGAGGGGATTCAGGAGGGCGTTTCAAGTATTCCTGGTATTCTTTATCATCTTGTGTGAATCTGCTTGCAAACATCTCTTCAAAAATTGGAATCACGTCAGAAGTATCACTCATCTTGAAATTCTGTACAATTTTTATGATCTGTAAGAACAAAAAAATGCTGATTTTTCAGCTCAAAAAAAACAAAAAACAAACCAGAAGTGAACAATTTTGGATAGGGTATTAACAAAAGTCCCTATGTATTTTTAAACTTCAGATTATAGGCATCCAATTCAACAGTTCGTGACTACACTATGCCACTGGAGCCTGCAATACTAAGATGAACAATAAACACCATGGCCATACCGCTTAGCGTCACCAGTCTAGAAGAGACAGATATGAGGCTGGGGAGGATAGCTTAACTGGTAACATGCTTGCCTGTGAGACTGGACCTGAGCTGACTTTCCAGCACATATATAACAAGCCAGGCCCAGTGGTATAGACTTATGATCCCACTGCTGGGGAAGGAGACACAGGCAGATCCCTGGAGCTGGCTGGCCAGCCAGCCTAGCTGGCAAGACCCAGGTTTGAAAGAACTCAGTTCAAAAACTAAGGTACACAGCTCCCAAAGAATGAGCCTGATGTGGACATCTGATTCCGTGTGCACCCCCACATATACACACATAACAGAAAGCATATGGGAGACAGATATGATGTAAACACAAAGGGAGAAGCAGAAGACATCAAGAAGTAAAACTAGAGAGGTAATCCAGGGACAAATTGTAAAAACATTTATCCAGTGCAAATAATTTTGTATCTTCTGATAGGTAATGGGAATTATGGGTGACTTAAAATAAGAAAAAGATCCAATTTACTATTTAGAAGGACTAGGTAGAGACTAGTGAAACTAAAGGCAGATTGCTGTAGTAATATAGATAACATACTGAAAGGTTAATGTGAAGCAGGGACTAAGCAATTTTAAAAGAATTCCAGGAAGAAATAGTCCCAGGAAGATATGGAAGGAGAAATAAAGGATAATTCGTAGGCTTTGATCCTGCAAGTGCTCACACACATTATCGTGCCACAGGCACTACTAGAAAGGTAAGGGTACAATGAATTAGAGAGAGCTTTGGCCCCCTCATCAAAGTGTCAATTCAGTTAACTGAGAGGAAGAGATGAAGATGAACATGAACAATGTCTTTGGTACACACAGAGAAGCCAACCAGAAAAGATTACCATACAAGGTAAGAACTAAAGAGCAATCCATACTGGCAAACCAGACAACGGCATAAAGAACCAAAAAGAGAAACTGGATTCAGATATCAGCGATTGTTTTGTAATGGTAGGAAATGAGGCAGAACTGCCAATGACTAAGAATTAACTGTAAGATGAGAAATTGGAGTTTTAAAGAATCTTGAATAATTAAATCAGTAGCTGTAATTACAGCATTCAGGGGGCTGAAACATAAGAATTTCGAGTTTGAGACCAACTTAGGTTATAAAGGAAGACCCTGTCTTTTGCCAGATGGCGCACGCCTTTAATCCCAACATTCCAGAGGCAGAGGCAGGCGGATCTCTGAGTTCAAAGCCAGTCTAGTCTATAGAGTAAGTTCCAAGAAAGCCAAGACTACACAGAGAAACCATGTCTCAAAACACCAAAACAAAACAAAGACCCTGTTTAAAAAACAAAAACAAAAACAAAAAATCAGCCTCACTCTGCCCCAAACAAAGGTGAATAAAGAAAAATGGGAAGCTGGTATTCCTGAATGTATACCTGTGGTCTCAGCTACGTCAGGTTGAACCCAGGAGTCCGAAGTCAACCCAACCAACATATATGAAAACAGGCCTTTAGATGCATAGCTATTAAAAGTTATGGGTAACTATTTTATAATCTAATGCAATGTATTATTATTATTCCAGATCCTGTGAAAAATGAAAAACCTCTAACAATAATAAGTAAGATATTGTCTAATGGATATAAAAAGTATAGCTGGCAAGATAGCTCGGGGTAAATGAAGGCACCTGTGCCATGGCTAAGGACCTTAGTTCAAACCTCAGGTGCCATATGGCTGAGACAGAACAAACTCCCACAGGTTGTCCTCTGACCTTCTTCACATGTGTGTCATGACATAGAGACCCACACACAAATAAATGCAATAAAAAATTTAAAATATCTCCTTTTTAAAAATATAAATCTCTTAACAGCTGTTTTTTTCTACATAATATATGGATCCATTAAAAAAAATAAAATTTCTTTAACCTTCTACCTAAAGGAGATTTTGCTTAACTTGCAAGTCTAATCCTCAAGAAACCAGAGTACAGGGTTCACTTTTAATCTTTATCTAAGACCTTGAAACTGCAGAATTATATAGGCAGTTCCCACTTCCCAGTCTTCGGTGACCAAGTGCTGGTGACCTTTTCCATCCCCTAGCTTTCTTTAATTCAAACTTTGTGTTTCTGCTGAATGCCTCAAAGCTTCTAAACCTGATAGGGAAAATGGCCCATGTTGTAGGGCCTGAGGCAGGAGGATCTGAGCCTAGAAGTACAAAGCCAGCCTTGGCACTGAGAAAGGACCAAACCTATTTTATGATTCCAGGCATATTTGAGATCATGCTGAAAGCTTAAAACCACATCTTTCCCCTGATATCCTCAAGTCATTTTTCTTGTACTAATTACACTTCTAATAAAGCTTCTAATGAACTGATTAACTGGAAAATAGCTTCTTCATTGCTTAGTCTTTCCTCAGAATATGTAAGCATTTATAACAGTATACCTTTATTCCAACAAAATTAAACTAGAATTGCTCATTAGATTCAAGAAACGGTACTTGGACATTTTTACCTTTCAGGCTACTACTTAGATTCTGCCTTATTTATTAAACCTCTTTGTGCCTGGTACTGGCAAACTAATATTAAATACCCCAAACCAAATGAGTTTAAAATAAATCCAACTAGGTGCAGTGTGGTGACACATGCCTTTAACCCCAGCACTTGGGAGGCAGGGTCTATGAGTTTGAGGCTAGGCCAGTCTACAGAGTACGTTCCAGAACAGCCAGAGAGAGTGTCTCAAAACAAAACAACTAAAACTCCCAACTAAGTGAAAGTGTCCGTGTTTCCACATTAACCACAGAAGCCACTAGAAGAATGCCCCATTCCCAATTAAGACAGGCAGTACATTCACACGGTAAGGAAAATGCACTGCTCTATTTTCCCTATACCTACCACATAGGTATCTTCATACTTATTCATGAGAATAGACTTGAAACAAAACCATAATGCAAGCTTTACTTAACCCAAGGATTTGAGACAACTAGACTGTTTAATGTTTAGGTTGACTAAATATATGGGCGGGGGCCAACATTACCAAAGTACAAACTAATGTGGAAGAGGGAAAACTCAAGCGGCCTTAACAAGGAACTACAGGCAACCAAGCAATGCTAAGAGCAGGGGGGAGTCTTCTCAAGGGAAGAGCACACCAACTGGTTATCTCATACCATATATGATCAGCCGAAAACACACATAAAGTAACAATATACGAACTGAGCGGGATGTATATATCTACATACGTACATATATATACCAACTAAAGAGACTGAATTTGAAAGAGAGGGGGGATAAAAGGGAGAGCCTGAAGGTAGGAAAGGGAAGAATGTTATTATGATTTAAAAATATATAATAAATATATAATATGTAAAAACAATTACATAATATAAAGCATAACAATTATATAATAAATAAGATATAATTTGGTAATAAATATATAATAAATAATATTAAGAAAAGACGGCTGGCCGGGCGTTGGTGGCGCACGCCTTTAATCCCAGCACTTGGGAGGCAGAGGCAGGCGGATTTCTGAGTTCGAGGCCAGCCTGGTCTACAGAGTGAGTTCCAGGACAGCCAGAGCTACACAGAGAAACCCTGTCTCGAAAAACCAAAAAAAAAAAAAAAAAAAAAAAAGAAAGAAAAGAAAAGACGGCTGGTGGGGGTGTCTTGAAGGAAACCCCAAAAGATGGGGGGGGGGCTGGAGAGAGAGAGCTCAGTAGTCGAGAGCACTCACTACTCTTCCCAAGGACCACAGATCACATGCCAGCACCCACGCGGAGCAGCTCAGCTCACAACTGCCTGTAATGTGGCTCCGGGGGACCCGGCGCCTGGGCGTCGCACCTGCACACACAAACCGCAAGCAGACAAAGACGCGGGCCGAGGGAATGAGTACACACACGCCTGGATCAGAGAGGGCAGGATTAAGGACTCAACAATCTCAGCACCAGCAGCCCATTGAGGAAACTCGCTCTTCCACGGAAGAACTACAGAGGCGACGGGACTCATCGTCTCGGTCGTCAAAACCAACAAGCTCGTTCAAGCACCAGTAACTTCAGGACGCACGTCCCTTGTCCTTGGGGCCGAGACCTTTCATTTGTAATCGAACGCCACTAATCGCTTCACCACAAATGAACACACACACACACACACACACACACACACAGCCCTGGCTGGGGTCCTCCATGTGGGGTCCCCGCTCGGCTGCTCTCCAGAGGTGAGAACAGATATCTGACGCGTGACTTGCGACGGCTTTGACAAAGCGGCTCCTTCCAGAAGAGCCTTAAGGAGCCGACCTGATGGAAAAGGCCGCGCGGAGCAGCGACCTCGGGGTCTCCCGCCTCCCAGCTCCAGCCCCCGATTCCCTCCGCCGCCCCGGGTGGGAGATCCATCCGCCAAGGGCAGTGCTCACCTTTCCGGAGACGCACCGGAGGGGCCTCGGGCGTCCACACAGCAGCACCCCACACTGCTCTCCAAGGTAACCAAACGCTTAGGAATCCCTCAACTTCGACTTCCGCTTCCGGAGCGCAAGGCGGAGTCTTCGCTCAAGTCTCGCGATATCTAGAAGTCGTCGCTTTTTTTTTTTTTTTTTCCCATTTTCTCCTGCCACGCCCCTCGTATTCGAACTTTAGCGCGGCCCCTGGGAAGCTACCCCAGGGTCGAGCAACATGGGGAAAAGTGCAATCCTTTCGCAGCCAGCCAGCCTGCTGACTGACGGGTAAAAGATGTCATCTATTAAATCCCTCGAACTGGCAGTGCCTGGTGCCAGGGTACGGAAAGTCTAGGAATAGAACTAGCAGGGGGGAGCCCGGGCGGCGCGGGTGAGCAACGGCGACTGGGCTGCTTGGGCGATGTCCATCCGGTTCTTGCCCTGTCAGGAAGGCTCCTGCGGGCCGTTGTCTACGTGTTTTTGCAGAAATGCATCTACTCCACTGTCCGTATTCCGCTCCCTCCCTCCCAAAGCCTTGGCTGTTTCTTTTCGGGTGTTTGCAAGTGTGGAAACACTGGCTATCCTAGGTTTTTACTTGACCCTTTTCTCAGATTGCTTCACGGACCTTGCCCTCTTCTTGGGAATACAATCAGCCTGGAAAGTTTAGTGTCAAAATTGGATACCTTGGCTTTCCACGCCCCGGTCAGACGTCACGTTCTGTTGTTTGGTCCTGGTAACTCGTATTCATCAACCCCCATACCACTGACTCCACCTCATCGAAGTTCTCACCACACTCCCCGAACGGCTTAAGGGTAGCATTTTCTTTACCGATGCCCTTCCTCCTAAGTGACTTCCCCTCACCAGCACATCTTCACACAGCTGCCATGGTTATAGTCATATTCAAATACAGCTGGGATGCAAGATATTCAATAACTCCTTGCTGCCAAGGCCAACAATCTTAATTTGGACTCAAAATTCTATTTTCTGATGTTTCTCTTTCATTCCCTTTCACAGTAAACCAGACCAAATGCAGTAGTTCATGAATACTCATTATTTTTTTATAGCTTGCCAGCGTCCCCTTATGCTTAGAATATTACCACTCCCTTACACACACATACACACACACACACACACCCCACACACACACACAACCCCACCTCCAGATGTTGACATTGCATCTGTTCTCTAAGACTTTACAGGGAATGCGTTTTACTTCTGCTGGGTTTCAAGATACCTTCTGGCTGTGGACTGTAGTTATTTATACACACCTTTAATTTGTACATCTTAATAGTATATAGCACCTTGCTTCTCATAAAGTAAGCACTCAGTACACACTTGTGTAATGAACAGTGGAACTAGGTTCTAAACTATCCAGGCTGTGGTTTAGAAACATCAATGTTTCTAAACCCCACCGCTGAGGTGGGGGTGCAGGTCTTGGTGTGGAGCAGTAGGAGAGCTGTCAGGATCACGGAAACAGTACCATTACTGGTAGGTGATAGAAGACAAACATGGGTGGGGGACGGTGAAGAGTCCACTTCTTCCCGCCTCTAAGTCCGGGCTAAAGAGGAATTTCAGTTTCATTTCCTGGAAGCATAAGAATAGTTTACGAGCACGTGATTAAGGACATAGTGGCGAGCCCATGCAGCCCTAGGGAGGGAGGAGGTGGGGTGGTGAGTTCAAGGTCACCCTCAGCTACGTGAGACTCTGTCTTAAAAGAAATCCCTGGTTTAATAGTTTATCATAAAAGTAACAATGATGTGCGTGATAACCACTGTATGAAAGAATTACTTGTTTATAAATAGAGGCTTGATCAGTTTCTCGTATTGATTAACTGTTAAGGGCAAAATCACTGGGGAACCAACCTATTCTACTTCCCTTTCCACAGCATTTAGTGTGGCGTTCCAAAAGCTTACATTTAATGCAGGGGCTACTTGTAAAAGTTAGAAGCCAAAATGAATTCTCACACCGTCAATAAGGTGAAAACTTTGCATTTAAACAATAGCCAGATGTTGTGGTGAGCTCCCTGGAATCGCAGTACTCAGGAGGTGGAGAGGGGTGCAGGGGCTACAAGGGGACAAGAGACCCTATCAAACAACAACAACCACAACAAACTCAACCATCCAGGGGCCAATGAACCGGCACAGTGGATAAGAGCACTTGCCCCCAAGATGACCTGGGTTTGATCCCTAGAACCCACCTAGTGGAAGGTGAGAGCTGACTCCTGCCAGTTGTCCTCTGACCTCCTTATGTGCACTGTGGCACAAGGTCTCTCTGTCACCACAGAGACACATGAACACTAGAAAGAGGCTTGAGAAAAATAAATTTCAAAAGTCAATCAGTCAAGTTTCTTCTTAAATGCGTGCTCTCATAAATAGAGAAGCAATTAGCAGAAATAATCATCAGCTTCTGTAACTTTTTTTCTGAGTGTCTAAAATACTAAATACCATGCACAGACCAAGGACTATGCACTGTGAGTTTTAGAGACTGGTCCCCAGTCCCATGAGTCTCATGTGTCACCATCCAGGCAGCAGAGACATTCAGGGAACCAAGATTTGGAAGTCTCACTGTCCAAAGCCTCCTACTGAGGACAGCAGAACCAGGACTTGAGGCCAAGTCATGTTCCTGCAACGCTCCCCATTTATTGTCCTATTAGACTCTTTTTTTTTTTTTTTTTTGGTTTTTTTTTTTTTTTTTTTTTTTTTTTTTTTTGGTTTTTCGAGACAGGGTTTCTCTGTGTAGCTCTGGCTGTCCTGGAACTCACTCTGTAGACCAGGCTGGCCTCGAACTCAGAAATCCGCCTGCCTCTGCCTCCCAAGTGCTGGGATTAAAGGCGTGCGCCACCACCGCCCGGCCCCTATTAGACTCTTTCTAATTACTGTGTGACAGATCTTGTCTCAGGGCCATATTTCATCGAATCAAGGCTATAATTTCTTGTAAGGCACAGTTATATCAAGATGTATAATACTGTTTATTAACATTTTCATAATACAAATATATCAATTGAAGGTGTATCATCACAGTTTCAGGAATGCTAAAAGGTTTACACATGTTTATACATACTATACTCCTGTGAGTATGTGTATATATATTATCTGTGTGTGTATGTATACATCTTCAATAAAATTTAGTGAACTACTACCCTTGAGGCAAAATATTTATTATATATATTATAAAAGATAACTAGCTCTCTGAATCTTTTAGAAGGTGAACTTGGGCATAAAGTAAAAACAGATACATTTTAAATGTGACTGATAGGTATCTGCAAGCATTTGCTAACACGTGCTCTCTTTTAAAAAAGATATCTCTCTAGCCTGAAAATGTGGCTCAGCAGCTAAGAATGCTTGCTACTCTTGCAAAGAATATGGATTCAGTTCCCAGCACCTGATCAAGTGATTCACAACCTCCAGTTCTAGGAAATCCAGTACTCATTGGCCTCCTTGGGCACCTGTGTGCACATAAACTCACGAAAACATACTCATATGCATATTAAATAAAATGTAAAAGGTTTGTTCCTGTGGCATTAAGCTATATTTTTATGATGTTGACATCTTTCTGACCTATAAATATTAATGTCACTTACTTATATTTTATATATCTGTGTGCATGAGAAGGCAGTAAGCACATTTATGTATAATACTTCATTAAAAGCAGAGTTTAGCCAGGCATGGAGGCTCATGTATATAATCTCAGCATTTGGAGGATTGTTCCAAGTTTGAGGCCAACTTGGCCTAGCCTGAACTAGGCAGTGAAACTTTTTAAAATGTGTCTCTGTGTGACCCTACATGTGTAGGAAAATTGAGAGCAGAAAAGGGAATTGGAATTACAGGTGGTTGTGTACAGCTTCGTGGGTGCTGGTAACCAAACCCAGCTCCTTTGAAAGAACAGTAAGTATTAAGAGTATTTTAAATATTCACCTTTTAAAAACACACTTTTTTCCCCTTTGAATGGTAGTGAAAGCAATAAAAAATTCTTATTCCACATTATAGCAAATATTCTCCAATACTGAAAACACAGCCACAAGGTCCTGTAGAACCAAACAAGAGCATGCACATTTCATAAAAGCACTCCCCCACGGCTCCGATTTGGATGCCCACAGGCTCCATATTAAGGCCTCTTTTCCTCTAAGAGTCCTTGTGTCCCTAACCCATAGTGTCTATCCCTTTATCATATATGTGGCCCATTGTCCACTAACGAAGAGAGAACTAAGATCACTAACTCTAGTGTCATCCTGGAGTTCAGCTTTCTTCTCCACCTGTGGTATCTTTCAAATATCTCAAATATGAAAAATTAAAAGAGCCATGAACACCTTTTTACCAAGTCGTGATGTAGCTCAAAATCAATAGCTATGAATCTTCATTTTGTAACCAGGAGCAAAATACACCGTTACCAGTTACCAGTGTCTACCTGGTACTGTTTTTCAGTATAGCAACATTTCTACATTTTCAGTCTGATTTGGAGTTTAGAGTACAAAGGAAGCCTTTGTCCACAGGACTGGCAATAAGTGGTGTAGCTCTGACAGTCATAGCCACTAATAGTCAATCAACTATCCTGGTAAATCCGAAGCCCCAGTTCCTTGTCTACAAGTTTAACTTCCAAAATTAAAGGTAAAATATGTTGTGGTATCCCTTTTTCTTTTTAAAAAAATTTTTTAAAAAAAATGAGAAAATGACATCCTTCCCCCTTCCCTTCCCCCACTCAACTCCTTCCATGTCTCCTCTCACTCTCTTCAAAATTCCTGGATCCTCTTTTTTTTTTGTTTTTTCCAGACAGGGTTTCTCTGTGTAGTCCTGGCTGTCCTGGAACTCACTCTGTAGACCAGACTGGCCTCAAACTCAGAAATCCACCTGCCTCTGCCTCCCAAGTGCTGGGATTACAGGCGTGCGCCACCATGCCCGGCCTCCTGGCTCCTTTTTTTCATTGTTGTACATATGTCTGTGCATATTTATATATTGCTAAGTATATAAATACAACCTGTTCAGTCTGTGTAATGTTGCTTTTATGTGTATATTTTTAGGCTGACCATTTGGTAGTGGATAACCAGTTGGTGTGCTTTTCCCTGGGGAAGACTATTTCTCCTGCTTCCAGCATTCCTGGTTGCCTTTAGCTCTTTACCTAGGGTCGAAGCCTTGTGAGCATTCCCTGTTGTATGTTAGCATGTATAATGGTGTCATCCTTGTTTGGGTCCTGTCTAGGCAGCCATGTTGATGAGATTTTATGGTTATAGTAGCTCCTTTGGCATTTCTAAGAGACACAATCTCACAGCAAACTCACCGTCCTCTGGCCGTGTACTCTTCGCGCCTGGTCCTCCACATGTTCCCTGAGATGCTGTGTCGTAGATGTATCATGGGACTGGGCTCCACAACTCTGCATATGGATTGATTGTGGTACTCTGATACGGTCTCTGACTCTTGCAAAGGGAGGCCTCCTTGACGAGGAGTGAGAACCATACTGATCTGTGGGTGAGGATATTTACAGTGTAGTTCGGGATTATGTTGGTTTTGTAAAGTGATGGCTGCAGGCTTTCCTCCAAGATCCATGAAATCGCTGGCCTTGTCACTTACCTGGCTAGCTCTCCAGAACCAATCACGATTCCCCTCTTGTCGAGCCATCTTTAAGTCCAGTTACAAAGCTATCCATTACCAGGGAAGTGTGTGTACCACCGTTGAGCTCTTAGGATGATGGTGCCATGCTGGCCATGGCGGTTCACAGGCATCATGAAAAGGTAGGACTGTTGGTTGCTTCTTCCCTCCCTCAGAAGCTTGCATGGTGCCTTCTGGTAACGTGAAAGCTAGTTCTCAGAGAGGAGGTTTTCAGTTCAGGTCCTCTGGGTTCTGTGTCCAGAGTGCCTGGTGTCTTCAGCGGTAGGGACTTACCTTCCCCCTCCGGGGCTGGAGGGGATGAAGGGCAGCAGCAGAAGCTTAGAATGTCTTGAGAGTGTTATCGAAAACACTGACCAACAATTTTCATGCTCGGTATTGGGATTTTTGATTGATAGTCTGTGGCTCCTGTGGAGAACATTGTCATTCCAGATGGAAGTTTTTCATTGACCTATATATGTATGCTCAGATTTACATGTAATATAGGTTTTTAGGTAGATAAGTAACAGTATAATTCCCTAGGACTTTTTCAGACATCCTTATTGTTATCCTATCCCTCCTTCAATATTTCCCTCTCCCCTCTCTAATTACCATCTCCATTCCCCATTCCTCACCACAGAGCATTTGCCCCCTGCTCTTCCCCACTCTGTTGGTCCAGCCACCCTACATGGTCTCTTTTCACTTTTCTGGTTTCTACATTTACTCAAGATCATATACTCACATCTGAAGATTTGGAGCTCGGAACCTCAGACGAGAAAGAACATGTGATGCCTGTCTTCCTGGATCTGACTCAGCTCATTCAGCACGATCTTTCCTAGTTCCGTCTATTTACGTGAGGATTTCATGGTTTTGTTTTTTTTCAGCTGGATAGTATTCCAGAGTATATGTGCCATATTTTCATTATCTGTTCGTCAGTTGAAGGACACATAGGCTGGTTCCATTTCTTATCTATTGTGAATAGAGAAGCAGTGGACATGGCAGGGCAAGTATCTGTGGCGTAGGACCAACGTTCCTCATTCTTCAGGCATGTACCTTGCACCACATCATGAGATTTTCATATCAGCCATTTGACACAGATACACTTCAGAAAGCATGTAGCCTACAGCCTTCTTTAATTTACTTTGATGATATAGATTAATCTAGAAACCAGACAACTGAACAGCCTTCAAACTAGCAAATTCACTGCTGTATGAATATTTATGCTCCTTTCTAAAAGGTAACTATCCCAAATTATTATTTATACACCTCTTGTCACCAATGCATGTCTCTACACAAAAATAAGTGAAATGGGAAATTGAAAGGCTGTTTTAATTGTAACTGTGCAGGCATACCAAGCCTTCTATCCCTCTACCCTCAAGTCAATGATTTATGGGTCTGTTATCAGCTTTAATTATTACCCTAGGGAAAATTAATTAAAACTATCCAGCAGAAAATAGTTTTCATTAGCTTTGGGAGTATTGATTTGATGGTTATTAAAATTTCATCAAAATTTAGTGCAGTGGTTTGAATGAGAATGGCCATCTAGGCTCATATGTTGGGATACTTGGTCCCCAGATGGTGGACTATTTGAGAAGGACTCAGCAGTGTGGCCTTCTTGGAGAAAGTGTGTCACTGAGGACAGGCTTTGAAGTTTCAAAATCCCATACCATTTTCAGTGTGCCCTGTCTGCCTGCTGTTTACAGTTCAAGATGTGAGCTCTCAGCTGTCCATGCCTTCATACCTTTGCCCCACTATCATAGACTCTGACTCCCTGGTACCGTGAGCCCAATTAAACATTTTTATAAGTTGCCTTGGTCATGGTGTTTTGTCACAGCAATAATAAAGTAACTAAGATAAATAGGTTAAGAATAATATATCCAACTTAGTGTATAGAATACAAGATAAGGCAAGTCAAAACTTCTATATGTAAACAATTGATACTCTTTTAACAATTTAAAATAATACTTTTCATAATCCAACAGATTTAACACAAGACAAATGTCTTATTTAATGCCATTAAATGCTTTTTATTTTTATATGTGTCTGTGTGTATTTTGTGTTTATGCACACATGCATGTGGATACCCATGGAGGACAGAAGAACTTGTTGGATTCCCTTGCAGCTGGGGCTGAAGGTGGTGGGGGCCATCTGACAAGAGTCCTGGGAAGCAAATTTAAAGTCTTCTTCAAGAGCAGAAGTCACCTCTTTAACCCTATCATTAAATACTTAAAGTAAAACTTGAATTTGTTATGTCTGTTGGTGAGTATTAATTGGAAAAAATATGAAGTAATGGAAATTACACTACAGCTAGTTTTCCTTTGGTGTCAAGAGAGGTAATGTCAACTCAATCCTGTCATGTTTTTTGTTTTTTGTTTTTTTTCCGAGACAGGGTTTTTCTGTATAGCTCCGGCTGTCCTGGAACTCACTCTGTAGACCAGGCTGGCCTCGAACTCAGAAATCCACCTGCCTCTGCCTCCCAAGTGCTGGGATTACAAATGTGCACCACCACCGCCCGGCTCCTGTCATGTTTTAGAAAGAGCAGTAATAAGAACATTTCCTATTGAGGCTAGATAAGGCAGCCCAGTTAGGGAAAAGGGTTCCAAAGCCAAGCAACAGAGTCAGAGACAGCCCTTGTCCCAGTTGTTAGGGCCCCACATGAAGACCAAGCGGTACATCTGTCATATATGTGTAGAGTCCCTAGGTCTTCCCCATCATGGGGTAGGAGAGGGACGACAGAGGAACTGGGAGGAAAGGAGGAGGGGAAGCCATGAACAGGATGTAAAGTTAATTAATTAATTAATTAATTAATAAAAAAGAATATTTCCTAGAGAGAAGGAGAATATGATTTGCTGCAGCGCCAGAGATAATGTAGCTAAGACATTCTACCATTCTACTTGTAATCTCAGTACAGGGTTGAGGGTGGTGGCTGAGGCAGGAGGATTGCCATGAATTCTAGGACAGCTTGGCAACAAAGTGAATTAAAGTCCAGCCTTGGCTGCAGAACAAGACCCTCTCTCAAAACAAAATCATTCACCTGCTATTACAATTTCCTATTTTTATGGTAAAATTGATCTTGTCTTATTTACATTTGATAAACAGACATTAGATTTTCTAGTTCTTTTCTTTAGCAGGAATACAAATTCAAGAATACAGATATATCTTCACATTGTTATTGCATGGTTTCTTGATATTTTTAGTAATATTAATGAAGCTTAAAAATAAAGCAAACCTGGGAGAGTTTGTAGACGAAGACATGGGAACATAGTATTATCTCTGCAGGGCGAGACTGGAGCGGGTGTTTAGTTCTGTGTGTATTTCCCTTTTACATTATTTGTTGCTTGGCTATCGTTGAAGAGCAACAGAGGTAAATGTGATGTTATAATGTTAGCCATGTGATAAATGTCAAGTAGCCAGTCCTACCAGATGACATCCTCAGAAGGTATTCAGATACCTAATGATCATGGAGGAGACATGCCAAATACTCCATGCAGTGTACAGAAACAAAGTCTTACAACTAAAACCAAAGCTTTAAAGCTGATAGACTTTTATCTACCTCAGAAGTGTTCTTAAGTTGGAGATATGAGATATCCAGAAAGTCTAGAATATTTTTGTAGGTTTTTTTCTACATAATGTTTCTATTAGGAACAATCTAATTGCAATCCTGGTTATTTTTTAATATAATAATATAAATCAACAGTCTTAAATATTTTTAAAGTCAGTTTTACCCTAGAAACATATACAATAAAGACATATCTCACAATATATACCTCACATTTAGGTAACTGGATCTAACCAGTTAGCTTTTTCTATTTAGTTTTCTAAAATAATAAATAATTTGAAAATTATACAAACTGGAATAATTATGATATCTGTCTTAGTTTGGGCTTCTGTTGCTATGATAAACACCATGACCAAAGCAACTTGGGGAGGAAAGGGTTTCTTTCGGCTTACAGTTTCAATCCAGGGAAGTCAGGGCTGGAACTGGAGTCAGGAGCTGAAGCTAAGGCCGTGAGAAGTACGTCTTCATGGCTTGCTCTCAGCTTGCTTTCTTATACCATCAGTACTGTCTGCCTAGGAATGGCGCCACCCACAGTGGGTGGGCCCCTCAACATCAGTCATCAACCAAAAACATGGAAGCCTTTTCTCAATTAGGAGCCCCTCTTCCCAGATATGTCTAAGTTTGTGTGGGAGTTAACAAAAACCAGTCAGTATAGTAGCATCTAGGAAATCTAATTTATAAAACAAATGTATACAGTTTTATTATCTATATTACGCTACTACTATAAGGGCTCATACATTCACTCCAAAGTATCAATATTGAGATTTATAAAACTTATATGTACTGGCTGGTTTTGTGTCAACTTGACACAGGCTGGAGTTATCACAGAGAAAGGAGCTTCAGGTGAGGAAATGCCTCCATGAGATCCATCTGTAAGGCATTTTCTCAATTAGTGATTTTAAGGGGGGAGGGCCCCTTGTGGGTGGTGCCATCCCTGGGCTGGTTGTCTTGGCTTCTATAAGAAAGCAAGCTGACCAAGCCAGGAGAGCAAGCCAGTAAGAAACATCCCTCCATGGCCTCTGCATCAGCTCCTGCTTCCTGACCTACTTGAGTTCCAGTCTTGACTTCCTTTAGTGATGAACAGCAGTGTGGAAATCTAACCTGAATAAACCCTTTACTCTCCAACTTGCTTCTTGGTCATGATGTTTTGTTCAGGAATAGAAACCCTGACTAACACATATATATTAAGAAGACAAATAGACACCAGTACTAGAACACATTTACAATATAACTTTTTCCTTTTTAAAAAAAAAAAAGATTTATTTTACTTATATGAGCACATTGTTGCTATCTTCAGACACACCAGAAGAGGGCATCAGATCCCATTACAGATGTTTGTGAGCCGCCATGTGGTTGCTGGAAATGAAACTCAGGACCTCTGGAAGAGTCAGTGCTCTTAACCACTGAGCCATCTCTCCAGCCCATAACTAACTTTTTTCTTTTCTTTCTTTCTTTTTTCTTTTCTTTTTTTTTTTTTTTTTTTTTTTTTTTTTTGGTTTTTCGAGACAGGGTTTCTCTGTGTAGTCCTGGCTGTCCTGGAACTCACTCTGTAGACCAGGCTGGCCTCGAACTCAGAAATCCGCCTGCCTCTGCTCCCAAGTGCTGGGATTACAGGTGTGTGCCACCACACCTGGCAACTTTTTTTCTTAAATGACTAAAAGTTCCTTTTATATTATATGATGAATTTTATTGGATGAAGAAACTATCAAATTTGAGATTCCATCTTAAACCTAACAGAATAGCTAGATCAATAATACAAACGACAGCCCATGCTGGCGAGGATGTGGAGCAAGGGGAGTGTCCCTCCATTGCCAGTGGGAGTGCAAACCTGATTAGCCACTATGGGAATCAATGTAACAGTTCCTCAGAAAATTGGGAATCCAGCTATACCACTCCTTGGTCATATATCCATATGGTTCCACCATACCATAAGGACACTTGTTCATCTATGTTCATAGCAGCCTTATTCATAATAGCAAGAAACTGGAAACAACCCAGATGTCCCTCAGCTGACAAATGGATAAAGAAAATGGGGTATATTTACACAGTGCAGTGCTATTCAGCTATTAGAAAACTTACATCATGAACTTTTCAGGTAAATGGATGGAACTAGAAAAAAGTCATCTTTGTTGTTTTGTTTTGTTTTTTTTTTTAGGGGGGGATTTTTGTTTTTTTTTGAGACAGGGTTTCTCTGTATAGCCCTGGCTGTCCTGGAACTCACTCTGTAGACCAGGCCGGCCTCGAACTCAGAAATCCACCTGCCTCTGCCTCCCAGAGTGCTGGGATTACAGGTGTGTGCCACCATCGCCTGGCTGAAAAAAGTCATCTTAAGTGAGACAGCCCAGACTCAGAAAGACAAACATGGAATGTGCTCGCTTATAAGTTGATGTTAGCTGCTAAGTAAAGGATAATCACGCTGCAGTCCACAGACCCCGAGGCTAAGTAACAGGATGGGCTAAGGGGGACATATGCATCTCACTGGGAAGGGGAAATAGATTTGGCAGTGGACTGGGGACAGGTCGGGATGGGAGCAGAAGATACCAGATTGGAAAGGGAGGGATGAAGAGAGAGTCCTGGGAGAGAAGCCTGGAATAGGGAGGCATTTAGAGGGTGACATGGAAACCTCAGGCGGTGGAATCTTCCTGGAACCTCTGAGGGTGACCCTAGTTAGGACGTCTAGTAATGGAGTGTATGGCGCCCGAGCCCGCCATCTTCTGTAACCAGGCAAGGATTCCAGGGGTGGGATTGGGACTCTAACCCAGCCACAAACCCTTGAGCCCACAACCTGTCCTGTCTATAAGATGTACTGGGGCAATAATGGCTCAGGACTTGTGGGAGTGGCCAACCAATGACTGGTCTAACCAGGCCCAAACCAGGAGAGGGAGCCCATGCCTGACACATTGCCTTGAAAGTATTATACGTATTAGTGATTGGAAGAGTCAATCATTTGTTCCCAACAGGAAAAGCCTTATGAGACACTCAACTGAAGAACTGAGTTTTATTAAGTTCCGCAGTTTTATTAAGCTGAATAGAATAGCTTCTAGGTATAAAGAGAAGGGTGGCTTTTGTTATTGTCTTTAAAGAACCTGGCGTTTGTATGTCTGACGTGTGTGCTATAATATAAAAATAGCACAGAATCTTTGCAGCGTCTGGTACTTGTGACAGAGGATATTACCAAATGTTTCTGGTTAGAGCTTTAGACTCTGCTTAAGAGTCTCAGAAGCCATTTTGACTCATATTGCAGGTTAGACAAGCATGTCTTTATCAACATTTTGTCAGTTAATGCTGCTCTAACCCTTAGGTAGCAGTAAGCTCTAGGTAGCTTCGGCATTCGCTTAAATTAAATCAAAATTAAATCAGCCATATTTGCTGCAGCATTTGTCATGGTTATAATCGGCTCCATCCGTGGGTAAAACACCATCTATAATTGGCTGGTTATTTTCTGGTGCATAAACAAGAAAGGTAAGCATAGTTTTAGCAAGACATTATGGTGCATGCCTGTAATCCTAGCAGTTGGAGAGTGAAGGCAAGAGGGTCAAGAATTTTAGTCATCCTCTACCACATAGTGAATTGGAAGCCAGCCTGAGCTACATAAGACCCTGTCTCAAAAAAAAAAAAAAATATCAGAAACAAACCAGCCAACTAACAAACCAGAACCCCAGGTAGAGAGACCACAGAGAGGTTGAGCATCCTGCCAGCTTCTGCGTAGGGGTTGTCTCGGAGCTTCTGGTTTACAGGGACGTCCTTTCACAAGGACAAACAAGGAGCTCTCTTGTTGCTGCATTAAAAGACTTAGAAAGTCTCCCTCTGACATTAGATGCTTTCCTTCAGAATCATTTTCATCAGCATAGGCTACTCCAGCTGTATGTGAGGCTGGTTTTGTATTTCTGAATTCCCCTGAAGCACTATTACAGATCGTGGCTCTGTTGACAGTCTTTCAGCTTCTCTCGGAGGGGGATTATCAGCATCGTTGAAACATCACTTCTAGGTTCATTGCCTCCACCTCAGCGGATTTTTGCTGGGCTCTAGGTGCTCAGGTAATTAAGCAGTGACTCATTCAATAGTGTGTTGTGAGCTTAACACAGGAGAGATGGGGGAATGCATGAATTTTGGCTTCATGGGCATTGGAATTGTGGTTCACATCTCTACGCTGCCACTTGTTTTCTGATGATCAGACTGAGGTGCAGACTAAATGTGTTTTGCTAGAGCACAGCACCGGTCTCTCTCTCTCTCTCTCTCTCTCTCTCTCTCTCTCTCTCTCTCTTTCTTACTTTCACACACACACACACACACACACACACACACACACACGTTGCGGTCAGACACATCCCAGGCCCATCCTGCTCTGTGAGCACACCACTTTGGACATCACAGCCCTCCCAGCTACTGCGCCTCTTTGTAGCGTTTTCCTCTAGTTCAAGAACTGCCTCTTATTCAGGAATAAAGATTCCCATTCTCAGCACGGCTTTCTGAAAGAGGTCCTTACTGTAGCTTGTATAAAGGATTATACATTCCTTCTACAAATTGCTTTAAAGATTGCTTGAATTCGTAATCTGCCTCTGACAGCAAACCTTCTTATAGCAAGGACTTTCTAATATACTAAATGGATCAATAAATTCCAAGCAAATGGTGCTTGGTAAGTCAGGAGTTTCTTTAATCATCAGATGTAATTACCCAAGCAGGTTGATGATTCTAACTGGCACAAAATTACCAGTTACCTTGAAAGCAGGTTCTCTCTGAAGTCCCCGTGGAAAATGGCAACCTCATTTACCTGAGGTGCAGCTTGTCTGCCTGAAGCACTGAGTTTCTTACAAACACAGTTTCCATATAGAAGCTCTGGCTGCTCCTCCCTGGGGCCTTCCTAGAAAACCCGGACCCACCACCTCTCCGCCGAGTCCACCGGACTTTAACAAGCAGGCGGATGCACAGCAAGGGCTTGTTAGTCTTTTTGTCCCCATATTCTTCAGGACGGTCATCATTTTTGTGTGGGGTAGGAACCAGGTCGTTTTCATTCCTCTTACAAGGCACGCTAAGCAGAAGATTCCGGAATGGCTTGTCACGTTTCCCTTATATGACCCTGCCTCCTGCCAGCAGCAACCAGCCATTTCCTTGGCCAGTGGAATTTAAATTACCATAGGCTTTGTTTTTAGTTTTTTTTTTTTTAAAGACAAATTGTAAAATAGAAAATCCTATGAAAATGTTACATCAGGTAATTTCTAGTTGTTATAGATATTCTGTTTATCTTTTTTTAAAAAAAATTGTCTTTGTTTTATTTTGTTTTAGCATTTTCATGAATTTGAAATTTTCATACGATGTATTGTAATCAAACCCACCTCTCCTGAACGTGTCCCTGATCCACCACCACCACTCTAGTTCCCAACTTTATGTTCATTGACTCTAACTTGTGACCCCCATATACGCCTGGGTGTGGGACTGTCGCCTGGAGTGTGGCCAGTCTACAAAGAGCCACACTCTTAAGGGAAGTTTTCTCTCTCTCCTCTAGAAGGCGTCAGCTCTCCATAGCTCTTCAGTTGAGGTAGGGCCTTGAGCCTAATGCTGAAACGTTGATTGGCTTGATCTTGCACAGGTCTTAGGCAGGCTACCATATAGTCTCTCCGAGTTCATGAGCACAAATCTGCAATAAAATACATACAATTGAACTGCGTAGCTCCTCCTACACGCAGGTCAGTGACAGTAAATACTTCACACTGTACGGCCATCATCTTCAGAACTTTTTACTTCCTTCCTGAATTGAAACTTTGTATCAGTGGAGCATTAGCTTCCTGTTTCCCTTTCTCCCTAACCCTTTACAGCCAGAATTCTGTGTTCTGTTTCTATAGATCTGACCATCCTTGGCATCTCTATTAAGTGGACTCATACTTTAGTTTCCTTTTGGTGACTGTCTGAGCTCATGTCAATCAATACAATTTCTTTAAGATTCATTCACATTGTAGCATCCATCAGCACAAATTTCCTTTTTAAAGGTTAAATAATATTTTCTGTGTGCTTATGCTATGTTTTACTTAGCTTGGCTTGTCTCTGTAGATTATATAGACAGATAACCATTTGAATCCTAATTATCAAAGTTTATGGGCTTATACCTAAAATTGGGAATTCTGGATCAAATGGAAAGTTTATTATGAATGAATGAATGAATGAATGAATGAATAAATAAATAAATAAATAAATAAATAGATGTTTAAAAAAAAGCAGGAAAGGATCTGGGTGGTAGTGGCACACGCCTTTATTCCCAGCACTTGGGAGGCTGAGGCAGATGATTCACTGAGGCCAGCCTGGTCTATAGAGTGAGTTCCAGGACAGCCAGGGCTACACAGAGAAACCCTGTCTAAATAAATCTAACCAACCAACCAAACAACCAAACAAAAACAGGAAAGAGAGAAAAGAAAGTTCTTGCTCCATGCCGCCGTGTCTTCCCTGGGCCTCACAGCACTGTGTCAGAGAACACCGCACAGAATCTGAAGAGAATGTTTCTCTTACAAGGATACCTGGTGAGAGAAAGGCACTCAATGCCTTTTGAATGCCTTTTTCTATTTAGAGAAATGTTACTGGTTGATATTTTGGGGAACTGGTGTAATGTTTTCCCTAGTAGCATTTTTCTTTCCCACCAACAGGACACGTGTCCTGGTTGGATTTTGTCAACTCGAGGCAATGCTAGACATATCTGAGAATTGGAAATTGTTTTATTTTTATTTATTTTATTTTTTTGAGACAGGGTTTCTCTGTATAGCCCTGGCTGTCCTGGAACTCACTCTGTAGACCAGGCTGGCCTCGAACTCAGAAATCTGCCTGCCTCTGCCTCCCAGAGTGCTGGGATTACAGGTGTGTGCCACCACGGCCTGGCTGAGAATTGGAAATTTTAATTGAGAAAATGCTTTCTTAAGTTTGTCCTGTGCATTTTCTAGATTAATGAATGGTGTGGGAGGGACCTTCCTCTGGAGGTAGTCCTGAGTTGTACAAGAAAGCATGCTGAGCAAGCTGAGGAGAGCAAGCCAGTAAGCAGCATTCTTTCATGGTCTCTGCTTTATTACTGCCTTCAAGTCATTTCCTTGAGTACCCGCTGTGATTTCCTCAATGACGGGGTGTCGCCGGAGAGTTGTAAAATAAAATAAATCCTTTTCTCTCTGGTTGCTTTTGGTTGTGGAGTTTTATCACAAATTAGCAAAAAACAACACAATTACTAGAACTTTAAGCCTTATCTTGAGTTGATGATCTGGATGTAAAACAGACTAATTCAGGTCCTGGGTAATAGTGTCATGAAAATGTCTAATTTTCAGATGCTGTAGGTGACTATAGACAATGAATCTTATTGTTTGAGCATCTTGTCTTTATTTTGTATACATGGTTTTCTTCATTGAATGGTTATCTTGGGTAATCCATTCAAGGAAGATCACTTAACCCAGCTCTACAAAACCAATATCCTTGGCATACAGATAGGGACATTAGTGGCAGATATTGAGGTCACCTTTCTGGATCAGCAACTAGTTTGAGTAGGTTGAGAACACTGGTCACATTTCACAGAGCTTCAGGAGAGCTGCTGGTGACCTATTTTTCTTCTGCAGGTGTAAGAAGGCAAAAGCATACAACAACCACTTTAAAGATAAAACTAACGGCTAGGGGCTTGTGTAATGCATTCAAGGCTACATCCAGCAAAGGGGGCACTGGTCGGGCTCATGGTATATCAGAAGCTTTGTGTTTACCTTGAATTCCCAGATCAAAAATCTCAAACCACATTAAACAACTCGTTATTCCTCATGAGAAGGATAGAAAGTCAGGAAAAGGTTAACAGGACATAGAAAAAGAAAAGACCTCCCACCACCCACTTCAGTCTGACTTATCTCTTACTGATTGGAGACTGCCTTGCTCAGAAGCTGAATACATACAGGAGATTCTTTTTCTGAAGATACCCCAAACAAGACTATTAAGATAACTAATATTAACTATGCTCAGGAAAAAGTATACATCTTAATGTCTCCGAATGACCTATGTATAGCAAAAATTACTTTGTTTCTCTCTCTCTCTCTCTCTCTCTCTCTCTCTCTCTCTTTCTCTCTCTCTCTTTTAATAATTTTACTCACATTTTGCCTTTGTTACATTTCTATCTCATGTGTAAGCCTGCTCAGTGCTATCATAAATCAGCCTACAATTTCGTTTATGAAAAAATTCCTGTGATAAGGAATGACTAGGTCAATACATTCTTCTCTCTTTCCTCAAACTTAGTTACATATTAATCCTTTACACAATATGACTCCCAGCGCTCCGGAGTCACTGACTTAGCCGCTGCTGAGGCTGTGGGTGTTCCTTTCTTCCCCAACACCCGTCCTTGGCTCTCTTCAGATACGTCCGTCCGTCTGTCCGTCCTCTCCTCATCAGTGATCTCACCATTTGCTTCATTCATGGCCAGCAGTAAATTTGCCTCCACAGCAGGCAATATTAACCAAGAGGCCCGGCTACAGTGAGACGCAACCTCGAGGCTCCCGCAGCAGCAGTGTTGAACTTTGTTCCTTTACTGCCTGTGACGCCTGTACTGTGACACCTAGTGACTGTGCATCCTTTTTTTTTTTTTTTTTTTTTGGTTTTTTGAGACAGGGTTTCTCTGTGTAGCCCTGGCTGTCCTGGAACTCACTCTGTAGACTAGGCTGGCCTCGAACTCAGAAATCCACCTGCCTCTGCCTCTCAAGTGCTGGGATTAAAGGCATGCGCCACCACCGCCCGGTGTGACTGTGCATCTTAATACCATTCCTGCTGTTGGTACCATTTCATCTCCATGTGTTGACGTCTTATAGTACTCCTTACCACGAAACTACTCATTCTCTCCAGGGACACTAACTATTCTGTCCACAGTGCCTTCAAAATATCAAACTGGGCAGTGGTGGCGCACGCCTGTAATCGCAGCACTCTGGAAGGCAGAGGCAGGCGGATTTCTGAGTTCAAGGCCAGCCTGGTCTACAAAGTGAGTTCCAGGACAGCCAGTACTACACAGAGAAACCCTGTCTCGAAAAACCAAAACCAAACAAACAAACAAAATATCAAACCCCAAGTAACACCTTGAGACTACAGCCGCAGAGCCCCCATTGCCAGAGTCCTCTTAGAGTAAAGCCCCGGAAGGCAGGAACTCTGCTCCTGTAGCCTTCCTGCCAAAAGGCAAAGCTGCAAACTGCTTCTTTCGTCACACCAATTGCTTTGAAAATAAATCCCTGAAGATACACCTGGCAGGCAGAACTCAATCACAGTGCTGGTCCTTAGTGAAATGGGAAACTAAGCGGGCTTGTTTTCTTATTGGACAGGCAGGACTCATAAGGCATCAATTGCTCTAAATAGAAGAGGGGCATTTAAAAGGTGCTTGGTGCCTTTCTCTCGCCAGGTGTCCTTGCAAGAGTGACACTGTCAGGTGCAGCACAGTGGAGCACACTTTAATCTCAGCATTCAAGAGGCAGAGGCAGGTGGAGCTCTGAGTTCAAGGCCAGCCTGGTCTACATAGTAAGTTCCAGAATGACCCTGGCTCAGTAGAGAGACCCTGTCTCTAAATAGACAGACAGACAGACAGACAGACAGGCAGATAGATAAATAGACAGGTGGGTGGATGGATGGATGGACAGGTGGGTAGATAGATAATAGATAGATAGATAGATAGATAGATAGATAGATAGACAGACAGACAGGTGGGTAGATGGATAGATGGATAGATGATTGATAGATAGGTGGGTAGATAGATGGACAGGTGGGTAGATGGATGGATAGATAGATGATAGATAGATAGATAGATAGATAGATAGATAGATAGGCAGGCAGACAGACAGAGGAGTGACAATGTCTTCAAACCCTGTGCAGTGCTTTCTGACACACTGATGTGAATGGAGCCAGACAAGGTGGCCTGGAAGCTCAGGAACTTTCTTTCTTTCCTTAGAAAACTATTATTTTGGGCTGCAGAGATGGCTCAGTGGTTAAGAGCACTGATTGCTCTTCTGAAGGTCTTGAGTTCAAATCTCAGCAACCACATGGTGGCTCACAGCCATCTGTAATGAGATCTGACGCCCTCTTCTGGTGTCTCTGAAGACAGCTAGAGTATACTTACATGTAATAAATTAATCTTTGGACTGGAGCGAACAGGGCTGGAGCGAGCAGAAGTCCTGAGTTCAATTCCCAGCAACCACATGATGGCTCACAACCATCTGTACAGTGACAGTGTACTCATATACATAAAATAAATAAACACATCTTTAAAAACTATTAATTTTTTGTTTGTATGTGTGCACATACCTGTCATGGAGTGTGTGAACAGGTCGGAGGAACTTGCTGGAACTGCTTCTCCCATTCCACTGTGGGCATCCGAGGGATCAAACTCGGTCAGACAGCAACATGTTTCTATCCTCTGGGTTTCCTTAAACTCGTCCAACTCCTGGATTATCATCCAAAGTACTTCACTGTGGGCTTCAAGCAGATGCCACAGGTGCATGTGTCCCGCAGAGAAGGTCTTGGCAGAGGTTTACAGGAACATCATGATGTATAAGACCGTTCCAGGCTTTGTGTAAACCACTAAAATCAGAGATCGTTCTATCCACTAAAATACGGATCATTGGTTGTTCAGTGGTTGTCATCTCACAGGAAGTCGCCGCCAGCCCAGCCTATAGGCGTCTCCACCATTCAGGTCTGCAGGGGGCATCGTTGGAGTACTGAGTGTGTACACTGATGAAGACTGGAGACCGTGGGAGCCATGGAAACCACGCCGATGAACATGCAGGCATTCCCCTGTCTTTGGGCTGCTCATCCCAAGTGTTTGACAGTAGTAACATCAACCGCCCTGCCGCTTTTCACGTCGCAGAGGAAAGTGTGTCTGTCTGTCTGCCTGTCTGTCTGTCTGTCTGTCTGTCTATCCTTGTCCAGGATTGTGCTCACAGTCTTGCCAGTTTTTTACTATGAATGCACAAGGTTGTATCAGTGCCCTGTTATATTATCAGTCAGTATAAGCAAAGTCCTGGCTTTGTAGAGAACAAGTTCTCCTTCCCGCTTGCCTAACAAGCCAAGGCCTTCTTGGCTGATACAGTGCACATTTATTTGCAGTTGCTATCTGGATAGCATCCTTTGTGTGTGTATCTGCTTCTTTTACACGTGCCACTGGATAGTTCTTGTCATATGCTTAAGTGTCTTTGTCCTGCCTAGCTCCTCATTAAATGTGTGTGGTGCCTCGAAGGGCCTAGAGAATATGCAGAGTCCATGAGACGTATCCAGAACTTTCTCTCAACTGTTCCTTCCCCCATATAATATTCTATCCTCTGGGCAATTTTCCATAATCCCTTTCAGTGAAGTAATAACCATAGTTTGGATTTTAGAGACGTTCTCTGAGAACTCACAAAGGGTATGTGCAAATCAGAGTCCTTATCTGGAAAGGAATTGCTGTCTTCTCTCTTTTAAGAGTCAAGTTCCCTGGGTCTTTTTAAAATTTTTATTTTGTTTATGTATGGGTGTCGTGCTGTCTAGTTTTAATATCAGCTTGACACAAGCTAGGGTCATCTGGGAAGAAGGAATCATAATTGAGAATGTCACCATAGGACTGGCCAGTGCTCCTAACCATTGAGCCTTCTCTTCAGCCCTTTCTTGGGTCTTAACTCTGGGGTCTTGGAACACCTACTGTTCTGGTGACAGGTGGCTTGTTCTTATGTGAATCTAGCCTTGCCTGGTAATGAAATCACCCCCACACACAAAAGCCCCCATCTTAGCAGAGAGGTCTTTAAAGCGCGGGGATTGTGGGTGGGAGCTTGTGCGTACAGGGCCGAAGGTCACCTGGTAAGAAAGCACGAGGCTTGCTAGCATCTCCCTCCGAGGATCACTGGGTCACTGGGCCAGCCGCCAGCCTGTCTTCTCCGTCACTTCTTGTTTTGCAGCATTCATTCCCCATGGTTCATCAGGTCGTCCTTCCGCTCCGCCTCAAGACTTGCCCTCCAGGCTCTTGCTGTTGCTGTGCTGTTTGGTCAGCACCCCGCGCTGCTCCTCTGCAAGCTGCTGCTGCTGCTGCTGCTGCTGCTGCTGCTGCTGCTGCTGCGCCTCAGCCCCTCCTCGGTCTCACACTCTTCCCCCTATCTGCTTCCACCTCAGGCTGGCTCAGGTTTCTTCAGGAGTGCGCAGCATTGAGACCCTGCTCTCAGCCCTGTGCACTCCCTTAAGGAGCCCCCTGAGGGAGCCTTTACGAACAGCCTTCACCCTGCAGTTCACAGTTCCCCACATCCTGACTCACCCAGCCAGGCCTCTGTCCTCAGGCACTCCACGGACACCACTCTGGCAAAGTTCACCAGGCCTGAATTCGAGACTCTCTGTCTCCGGTTTCCTTCTTACCTGGTCAACATTTGATGCTTTCATCTCCTTCCTCCTCTAACTAGTCCTCTCTTACTGTTTCTTGTGAGTCTCCTCTACTCTGGTCACTGTTTCCTATTGTTCTGCGTTGTGATGTGATCTATTGATCTTTCCTATGGTGTCTTAGGGGGTCACAGGAGGCACAGCGAGGCCAGAGAAAATAAAGATTATGATACTCATAGGTGCTAGGGACCCCACTCAGGACCAGGGAAAGAAACCAAGAAGCAGAACACAGATATGGTTATTGTGTCTATCAAAGAGAGGCTTCTGACAGAACCCTTTAATCTTAAAAATTGGTTATCCATGGGTCCCTTGGTCTCACCCAAGTCAGAAGAATTTATTATTATTATTATTATTTTTTAAAGATGTGTTTCTTGGACTGAGGATATAATTCAGTTGGTGTGTTTGCCCGTGAGGTCTGTGAGGTGTTGGGTTCAATATCCTGTACCCCATGAACCAGGCATGGTAGTACACGCCTGTAATTAACACTTGAGGATTGGAAGCTGAAGGATCAGAAATTTGGGATCAGAATCTCAGAGCCATTCTCAGTCTCCTAGTGAGAATGAAGCCAAATGAGGCCAGCATGGACTGCATGAAACCTTATCTCAAAAAGTGTATATATATATATATATATATATATATATATATATATATGTGTGTGTGTGTGTGTGTGTGTGTGTGTGTGTGTGTATGTGTGTGTGTGTATATATACATACACATACACATACATATATATATGATAAAGACATAGATTCATACACACAAACATATATTGTGATGATTAATCTCAATTGTCTTCTCGACAAGGTTCAGGATAATCTATGAACCCACCTCTGGATATGGCTGTGAGTGTTTCCGAGGAGGTTAGATTGTTTTGTCAGTTCCATTCCATACTTGGGGTCATGGACTGATTAAACAAGCGAGGGAAGCTGAGTCGCAGTCACAGCTTTCTGCTTCTTGCTTGTGGACACTCTGCGGTCACACTCCTGCCACCATGCCTGCCCCTGCTGTGAAGGAGAGTTCTATCAAATTGTGAACCCAAATAAACCATTCCTTCTTAAAGCTGCCTTTGTCAAGTAGACTTCTCTATAGCAATGAGAGAACCAATGGATGTACATTTACCATCATAATATACAGGGAATTAATCATTCGCACGCAGCGCTATGTTCTTGGACGAATCTATTCCTTTGCTTGTCCCTTGTTGAGTGACTTTACTGGGCTCATCTCAGACGGAAAGGTTAAACGATGGCAGAGAAACAGTTTCACTCTTCTAGCTTGGTGAATCAATGAATTAACATTGGTTCTTTACAAGACAGCATGGGTGGGTGGTTACTGACCAGACCATGGGCAACTTGTGAGTAGCCACGCCACCGAAGAGTTTTCCCTTCCTCCAAGAGATTGTAACCTTCTTAATATTCTCAAATATATGCCTCACCCCTAACTTTCATGATGGTAATGAGCCTGGTCTTGAGGGTCTGTGTACTCACTGCCGCTCTGAACCAAGATGGCGATGATCACATCCAGCCTCAGGGAAAGAGCCACACAACATCCTTCACTACTGGTGTCTCCTCGTATTGTCTATGCAGACTGTCCCTAAGTGGCTTTGGCTTCCATCTCTGTGCAGATGACTCAGTGATGGCTGTCTCCAGTCATCCATCACATCTACGCTCTAGACTCATAAATACTCGTGTGTACTAGAAATTTCCATCTGGATCTCCAGCAGGAAACAGTGAGATATGTCTAAATGAGCATTCGCCTTTCTCCAGAAACCTGTTTCTCTGCTTCTACTGCACTTCATCAGGAATTCTTGCTTCCAATTACCACTGCCAGGAGCCCAATAGGCTTCCTGACTCTTCCCTGTTCTTACCACACACACCCAGTTCCTCTCCACACGCCTCGTTGCTCTGTTTCTCTTTCTCTTCTTTGTGTCACTGTTAATTCTGGCCCTCGTCATTTTTCCATACAGAAGTGAGAGGATCTAACTGATCCCCATATTCACCCTTGCTCCCCTCCAGATCCTCCTCTATACTGTATGGATGTTCTTACTTTATTATTATGGAATATATAGACTTGATAATAATACAGCTGTTTCTTATATATCTGCCAGCCAGCTCTAAAACAAAACTGAATTGATTACATTTACACCTGGATCTATCCTTTCACTGTCTTCTTCCCTTACCCCAGGGCCAGAAGTCAAACGTAGGGCTTCACGTATGCCGGACGAATACTCTACCCACTGAGACACGCCTCTGGCCCCTTCTGTCAGATAATCGCTTCTAGGATACAGTTAAAGCTCCTTAAAGCAGAATGCACAACCTATCAAGAGTTAACCAGTTACTAGGGTAGAGCTCATTGGTAGAACACTGGTGTGCACAAGGCCTGGGGAGGGGGCACTCCAACACTAAGCACTGCAAATAAAGTGGATCGCTGTCCTGCTCTCTCTCATCTCTTATCTCCCACCACTCTCTCCCTGAAAGAACTAAATGCGCACCCAGATAAAGCGGTGTAAGGTCCGGGCAGGCAGCCCGCTGCACTTCAACGTGCTGTTCCTTCTGTGTGCGGTTCTGTCCTCAAACTTCCTGTAAACTTTAGACTCCTCCTTTTTAAGGAAGTCTTCTATCATACCCTCACCTGTCCCATCTCCAGGTAGAACCAATTATTTCCTCTTTTATGGCTTTTCCATATATATTACAACTTCGTTACAATTACTTGTGACTCATTTGCATTCACCCAAACTATAAACTCTTTGAGGAGGGCCTATCATTCTCATCTTCAGTAATTAGCATAGCGTCTAGCAACCCGAGGCCCGCCGGCACCCGGCTAACGATTGTCCTTCTGGCCCCTGATTGCTTCTCCAGTTTTGCATTTGATAACCCTTTGCCCACTCACTGGCTCCTCTTCCAGTAATCACCCAGCCATAGACCTAAAACTTATCTTCTGTGTGTCCACTTTATTTTATTTGAATCTGTTTTGGGGGTAGGAGTTAGGCAGGTGTTAGGTGGTGGTTAGAGTTAGAGGGAGCATTAAAAAAATAAAGCTGCCGGGCGTGGTGGCACACGCCTGTAATCCCAGCACTTGGGGGGCAGAGGCAGGTGGATCTCTGAGTTTGAGGCCAGCCTGGTCTACAGAGTAAGTTCCAGGACAACCAGGACTACACAGAGAAACCCTGTCCCGAAAAACCAAAAACAAAACAAATAATAATAATAATAATAATAATAATAATAATAATAATAATAAAGCTGCCACACCGGCCTGGTTGTGATCTCTGCGACTGGCTCACATCCTGGAGTTTCAACATCACTCACCAAACTACAGGCTGAAGCACCGCATTCTCCTTTCTGAGAACCACCACCAATGGGGTGGTGGAAAGGGCCAGAGAACCACGACTTCAGTGCAGATCTCCAGTCACCTAGGGTTTCTTTTGATTGATGTTTTTACCAGTACACCCCCTTCTCTACAGGAAAATCTCTGCAATGCACAAGGCTCTTTTTTTAAGGACAAAATTCTGTGAATACAAAAATATGAGGACCAGCAATGTTTCTCTCAATGTCTAAGCCTTGGTGGAACTAGGAAGCAGAGCTCCCAGTCCCAGGCACGACTCCAGCGGAGGCATGGAGGGCCCCCTGTCCTAACTTGCACACTCTAGTCTTTTCTACTTAATAAGCTCACCCGTGGTGTTCCGCTCTGACTCGTCCTGAAGTTCTTTCTTCCACCGCAAGTCAAGATCCTGGTTGCGCTGCCAGCAAGAGCCAGGTGCATTTTCAGTTGCCAGTGACATTTTTAAATGCATCTTCCCTACTAGAACATAAGTGCTACGAGCCCAGGGACCATGTGTGACGGTTGTCCTACATCTCCAGCACCTAGTTCTGGGCTGTCATGTAGAGGAACAGAGCAGTGTTTGTGAGCGTGTGAATGGAAGGTTTAGACTTGCTGATTTCCCGGGGCTCTTCCAAGTCCCAAACTGTATTATTTATGATTCCCCAAACTGTGACATAATCATCGAAAAGTTCTCCCGTAGCAGATGGTCTGAGCAGTTGAAGCACCAATTCAAACGGTTGGCAGATAGGAAAGCAAACATTGAGGAAAGTGAGTCAGAATGGAGGTGGCACATCCAAGAGGCGTGGGAGCATGAGCAATGCTGGGTATCAGTGTCACCGGCACCCCTCTGCACCTGGTGCTGGGTCCCATCTGTTCCCACGTGTGTGCCGTGAGAGCTTCTTAGGTAGCTGCTCACAGCCGTCCTGTGACTAAACCCCACCGGCAAGAGACGAGCATAAGTGAGTTTCTCTGCAGAGAGAGCAGAAAGGCCTTTTCCCTTCGTGTTCCGTTCTAAGTTGCTCACTTTTGTAAGTCACACACAAAGTTATGCCATTCACTTAGAATTTTGTTTCTATGCTGATGGAACTCTAGGAAAAGGGCCTCCTATCTAAGTATCCTGAAGACTGTGACTGCTCCTAGGTTTAATTCTACAAATATTTGTTGATATCCATTTTATTTCTAGCCCTGGTGTCTTGGGGGCAGGGACAGAAAGCAAAAGATAACATAAACCATAAGACTAACTGAAGAGCCATCATAAGATAGGTATGATGTAACATCTGTTTGTCTACATTATTATAAAATAGCTCATGGCAACGTGATAGTGCTCAGAAAAAGGTAATTCTTACCAGATCCCCGAGTGCAGAGGGTCTTCATTCAGGATGACGAAGAAATAGGCAAAGCAAAGGAGTTGGTGACTTGAATAAGCTTATAAAGCTTACAGACATACACCCCCTCCTGGACCCGCTGGAGATGGATTGCTGTGGGTGGAAACTAGCCATTCTTCTGCTGTATGTGTTCAGAGAAGGACTCCAGATCCTGCTGTTTCTCCACAAACCCCTTCACGGAGCTCCTGACTAGTCCTTTCTCGTATATCCGTCCCATCAGGAGCCCCTGTGTGATGCTGGCCTCATCACAGATTCAGAATATGAACTGTGATCGGGGCTTGCTTTGAGGAATATTCTTCTTAGATGGAACAGCGCTCCATTTGACACTGCAGAACACTAACTCCCCTCTGGGCCCCCAACCCCTGTACCCCCACCTGAGGTCAGGCTGGTACAGAGCTAAGACTCTGTGGAGATCCACGGTGTATTTAGACGGAAAGAACAGTGACTCCCAGTAGACAACCCGAGTGACCTTTACCTCGTTCTGAGAAATGAGGTTATTTTCTGGGGTCTAAATTATAAGAATTAACAGTGTTGATGGGTGAGTTGCTTAAGCTCATACATGCCGACAGGAAACAATGGGGTTTCAGCTGGCCTATCTTGCTAAAGCGTGTGCCTACAGCACAGAACTGAGGAGTCTACAGAGCTTGCTGGAGCTGTAGTTCTGGAAAAGGAGCTGTATAGCAAGTTGGTTCAGATTGTTTCGTGGTAAGAGATTAGAATACAGATGTTCCGTGGCATCGGGTGAAGCGTGCCAGGTTTGTTTTCATTTTAGGCTGCTCGAGCCAGAACACGGTGTCTATCTGGAGTCCGAGTGACACATTCATGGCTTCTTTAGTTTTATCCCTGAAGCCAAAGAAAAGTGAGTGAGACAGGAAGGCAGGGGCCTCCTGTTGTCTGCCTCTTTCCTACCTGTGGCTCCGCGAGCACAGGCTGAGAAGTCTGTTAAGAACAATGCACGTGGAGTGTGTTCAGCTCTTTGTGCCCCAGCACGGTTTATACAATCATTTAAAGCAGCCTCAGAAAGCTGCTACCTCACCTGTGCTTGACACCTGTACCAGAGGCCCGGAATCCTGTGGTGGCAGCACGGGAGGGACTCCAGTGTCCCTGCACCTTGACAGGTGGCCTAAGGATTTCCCACCCTATGTCCACTGGAGTGCTTTCTGGGAACAACCTGGCCACACCTTCCTGAGGAATGCAGCCATGAAATTGTCAGAACTGAGGAATTAGCCTTCTTGCATTCATAGGTACTGACCGCTGAAGAGTTCTTGGATAGTATTTTTTTTTTTTTTTTAGTATGGAATAGAGCTTATTTAGGGCATGGGGAGGGGGGTTGAGGATGTAGAAACAGAAAAACAGAGAGAGAGAGAGAGAGAGAGAGAGAGAGAGAGAGAGAGAGAGAGAGAGAGCTGGATAGTACCTTTAACCCTCAACTTGACACAGGCTAGCGTCTGGGAGGAGAAGCCACAATTGAGGAATGCTATGGGAAGTGTATGTTTATGATTATTAGTTGACATATGAGGGCACAGACCACCGTGGGTGGCACCATTCCTGGGTGGGTAGTCCTAGAATGTGGATAAAAGCTAGCCAAGTGTGAGCCAGAACCAGGAAGCAGCATCCCTCCACAGCCTTGGGTCCGGGTTCCTGCCTTCTGTCCCTGCCCTGATGGCCCTCGGTGATGGACAATAACTGGAAGTATAAGATGAGATTAACCCCTTCTTCCCCCGAGTTGCTTTGGATCGTCCTGGTTGTCACAGTCACAGAAAGGAAACTAGCTAACACCCAGATTCTGTTCACAGAGGAAACCAAGAGAGGCTGGAAACAGACTCGTGAGTGACAGGGGGTAAGACGCAGGAGGGGGACTGACTACAAATGAGTGTGGGGATCTTTTGGGGGGAAGAGATGGGAATGTGCTAAAACACATTGCACACCCCCATGAGTTCACTACGACCCACATACAGTGAATTCTCTGGTCTGTAAATAACACCTGGGAGAGGGGGAGAAAAACAGGAGGAGAAAGGGCAGGAAAGGAGCAGTGGTGCAAGAGTCAAACCAGGAGCTTAGCCCTGGGGGGAGCCTTAGGGTGATGGCACCAGCGCACACAGGGAAGTCAGTTCACACTGAGAACCAGGATGCAGACATCCAGCTCTAAGGTCACCCAATCCCCAGTGTATGCTCTGGAAAGACGACAGCCAGGTATCAGCAATCCCTGTGGCCCAAGAGGATAGTTCCCACGTTGTCTTCTTTTACAAGAAAGTTCTGAAGCACGGGTCCGGGACTGGGCTGAATTTACAGAGTCAGAGCTGGTGTCAAGAGCTGTTCTTTCTCACCTCCAGGAATCCTCTAAAATCTCTTGGAATTTTAAAATGATTTCACAGTCAAAGTCGCCTCTGCAGAACAATGTCAGACAGCTAACTAGCCAGCAAGGTTACACCCCGTTGTCCTCCCTCAGTGCTGAGACTACCAGACTTTAAAAGGGATGTCAGTTCTGTGTGTTTTCCCCTCAGAGAGGAATAAGCTTGAATGAATGACAGAAACCGAGCCCATGTCAATCACTGTGCTATCCGGATGCTCTTCACCCACTGCCCCAAACATAAACAGAACCTACACTAATAAGAACGGCACACCCACGCAGTCACGCGTGCTTTTATTATATGTCCTCTGTCTTTAATTATATGCCCTTCTTTGAACAACACGATCACATACTGGAACAAGAAAAGGCAACGTAGGAGGCAACGATTGTGCAAATACAGATATCCCCTGGATTGATTGATTTATTTATTTAGGTTTTGGGAGGCAGGGCTTCTTTGTGTAAGGCTGGCTGTCCTGGAACTCACTTTGCAGACCAGCCTGGCTTTGAACTCAGAGATCTGCCTGCCTCCACCTCCCGAGTACTGGGATTAAAGGCGTAGGCCACCTCGGCCCATCTTGCTTAGACTTTTTTTTTTTTTAAATCAAGGAAAATCTATTTTTTGTTATATAGACGTCTCCTATATACTGCAATAAAACAGAAGGAGGTAGACACACAAAGGTTATTTTCCGAACATTCCTTTTGTTGCTGGTTTTAATTTACTTTTTGTTCAAATAAAATATAATTACATCATTTCCTCACCTCCCTCTCCTCCCTTCAAACTCTTTTATATCTTCCTCCAACTCCCTTTCAAGTTTATGACCTATTATTCTTTAATTATTATTTTTGTATGTACGCATGGATAAATACATACATCCAACACCTGGAAAAACAATGTCAGGAAGTGGCGCCCTTCTGCTGCACTTCCTCAACGGCTTCTGTCCTTTCCTCTCGGTTTCTCGGTCTCTTCTCCCCTCTCCCTCCTGCTTCAGAATCCTTGAGAGAGAAAGGACAGAGTTCCTGATGTGTGTGAAGCAAACCATCCCAGTGCCCTGGGAGCTTAGGACTCCGGGGGAGGCTGTGGGCTTTTCCTATGCTCCGCTCCCATCAAAGGATTTTAATTATCCTCAGCTGCACTGGACCCAGCAGCCAGGTGTGAGCTGAGACTTTCCAGAAACCCAGCGTTGCTCACCGAGGAGAGCTGACTTTGGTTAACCAGACTCACAATACTCTTAGCGAACCAGATGTGGGTTTATAACCTAGAATGAGAGACTTTTGTTGAGTGGCTTACTTCTCACCAGAGATTGGGGGTCCGCCTTCCCCCCAACCTGGGTATGGTGGTGCTATGGGAGCCCATACACTCAGCCCATCCGACAGGCCCGGAAGACAGTGGCTGCTCAATAAATATTTGCCAAGTGGGATTTAACACTGCCAGAGTCGAGTTGTTTTCTCTAAATGATTCGTGACGGGACAGGAGCTGGGGGTGTTTTAATCCACCATGCTGGGCAAGACTGCTCATAAGGGCTGTTGTTGGGGTGTGTTTTCTTTAGAAAGGGTGTCTTCCAGCTTGGAGACACTGTCATTCTACTTTATTTGTTCTCTTTACTTTTGAAGTGAAAGCTATAAAGGTCGCACTACGCCTCAGGTAATAATAGCGCAGGCAACCACAGACTGTCCACTGCTTGTCCCTGAAATAGATTCTCCAGGAGAGAGAACAGCGGCCCTGTCATTCCCTGACTCGTATGGGAAACAACGATCGGAACTGAAGACAGAAAAAGACTCGGGAGTCAGCAGCAGCAGCAGCCAGCTTAGCCTCCAGGGTAGCACGAGACGTGCTATTAGGGCCACTCTCTGTGGAAATTACATTCTTTGTAAAGGAAGTGTCCTGTCTGTCTGTCAGGGCCCAAGTGGTGAGGCCTTTGGCTGAGAAGGAGCCTCTTCTCAGGCTCCAAAAAACAAAGGCCCCTCCTGGACCCTCTCAGATCTTTTGCTGACCTGGACACCCTAGATTTCCCCCACCCCGCTGGGATCTCCATCCTCCTATCCTTCGGGCAGGAAGAACTGAGGAGTTGCTCGGTTCTCTTCGCAGCCCTGAAGCCGTCCCCTCCAGCATCATGCCTACTTAGTGGCTACGATGCTGCCGTGGGCCTCGTCTCATTCCACACGTTTACCTAAGAAGCCGTACTCCGCCGGTAGCTTCAGCCAACACCTCGGTTCTGGAGGTCGTGGAGGTCCAGCGTGTAGATCCCACGGGGCAGTCAGTCTCTTCCACTGTGGTCAGACACCCTAGGTCCCTCCTCATCAACCTTCATGTTCAGGTCAACAAACGTCTCTTTCCTGGGCTCGAGAGGATCCTCTGTGGACTTGGAGCATACTGAGAAGCTATTCTAGCAAGGTGTGGCAGCTCCTGCCTGTAACCCTACCCCTGGGAGGCTGAAGCGGGGAGATGGCCACGATTTTGAGGTCAATCTAAACGACATAGTGAGTTCCAGGCTAACCTGGGCTATGGAGTGGAACTGTGCCTCAGACTGAAACAATCCGTCAGCCACAACCAAGGTTCTGCCGCGTCTTCCTCTAGCTTGTCTTTTGATTTCAGTTTTTTGCTTTCCAGTACTTGCTAGAATCCCGGAACCCTTAGCTCCTGGCCACTGTTCTTCTCTTCCCAAATCCTCTCTAAGCCTCTTCATGGCTGTGCCTTCAATCTTAGGCCGATAATTTTCAAATATGTATGTTGGGTGCAATTCTTACCCTGCCTCCTTCCCCCTATGCACTAAGGTGCTTCTTTGTTTCCTTGAAGCATTTGCAGTCGCTCTAGCGTCTGATCTGTACAACACAGGGCAGGATGGGGAGACGCTGTAGTAAATCACACTGTGCCCACGCAGGACACCCTAAGCGGGTCTATAATATGCTTACAACCATTTATGGATTTTTTTTCTGCTTCTTTGCATACTTCTTCAATTTCTGCAGTAAGGAAGTCTTCTATAATCTGGGAAAAAGCGAGAGAAGGACAAGTGTTGTCGTCAGCACGGGGTAGAGCGTAAGCGGAACGGCATCCGTGGTCTCCCTCCATGGCGGTGCTCACATGGCTGATGGTTTTAGACCCAATGCTGCAGATTGAAGCCAGGGTCTTTCATGTGCTGAGCACGCGTCACATCTGCACTGCAACCAGCTCAGCCCCTTCACTTCAGAGACCACTTTTCCTTCCACGCCCCTCGCTATGGCACCCTCAGAGATTCTGATGAACTTTGAAGCTAAAGCCTCGCATTTGGTATCCCCCTCTCAAAGAAAGTCTTTTCCAGCCTCTCTCTGGGAAAGGCGCCACACTGTATTTATTTCTGTAGGCCCAGAACTCACTCTAGAGCATTGGGTGAAACAGTAAAATACGATGCGGCTGTGCGAAGGAGAAACTCCGAGGCCAGTGAGATGGCTCAGTGGTTAGGACCCAGCGCTGCTCTTAAAGACGTTGGTTCCCATGCTGTGCGACCCGTACCCACCGGCCTGTAACCCCAGATCCTGGGGATCCAACGCTTTCTTCTGGCCTCTGAGGGCACCTATAGCCGCGTGCCATATATTTCACAGACACATACATATAAATAAAAATGCGTCTCTCCTAAAAAAGAGGAGTTCTCTTGTTATAGAACCATCTCCAAGCTATGAAAGCAAAGTGAGCGACTGTCAAGCAGAGTGTAAAATCCCAGCCGCTGGACTGCGTGTTTTAAAACACAGAATCTGGCTGACAGGATAGCGTGGGTGGGACCAGCTCCTGGTGCCAAACCTGCTGATCTGAACTGATCTCCAGAGCCAACTCCCTCGCGGTGTCCTCTGCCTTCCACATACGTACGCATCACAACATGTACCACCCCCCCAAACAAATGTATAAATAAATGTTTTTAAAACATGTGAATTTTACAATGATTATACAAAAGTGACCATAATATAAATGAGTGGATGACAGCCTAAAATGTACATTATATTTATATAATGTATTATATATTAATTTTATATTAACTATATAGATATATAACATATATTTATATTAGATGACTTATTCACAGTGTGAGTTCTCTGCTTTTTGAGTTTTTAATGGAAAACCCCATTTACATATAGAACTAGAACAATGATTTGAGCCATGTTTACCCAAAGCTTCAACAATTACCACTCAGAGCCCCTCTAACTTAGTTTCTACCCTAACCCACTTCTCTCTCCAACCTGTTGAAAGGTCTTGAAACAAACTGTAGACACTCAGGACTTGCTTCTGCAAACTCCTGGAAGGTGAGTTACTCCTTAGAGTCCCCAAAGCGTGACATTAGAGATGTCCAGACCGCTCCACGGGCGTCCCTTTGGGGTTTCGCTGCTTTGTGATTTGTAAAGACACCAAACCACTTTCCCCAGAGCCAACCACCAAACTCCTCAGTCACTGTGGGAGTTTGAGGAAGTCCATCTCTAATCTGAAGGTGTCTGCAGAGAGGAGCGAGGGCCGGACATTGTATTTCTACTCACACTTTCCCCAGTGCTCCCAAGGAGCTCCTCCCCTGGGTGGGCCCCACTGCTGCACGGGAGGGGACACCAATAATGAACTTCCAGGGAGACACCGCCATTCAAAGGGAAGTCCCACTGCGTGGGGCTCTGCAGAAGAACCTGCTCCTGCCCCGGGCTGCCGTCCTTCTTGAGGACTGTGGTGATGTCCACTTTGCACATCTTGAAGGGTGGCATTGACTGTCAGCTTCCTAAAACAGTCAAGGAACAATGGCTTCACTTAGGCGCCACAGGTGACAAATGGTCTCTCTCTCTCTCTCTCTCTCTCTCTCTCTCTCTCTCTCTCTCTCCCTCCCTCCCTCCTTTCCTCCCTTCTCTGTCTCTGTCCCTCTCCCTCTCCCTTTCTCTCTTTGTCTCTTGTGTGTGTATGTGTTTAGAAAGTATTCAATGGCCCACATAAGCACCATGACCAGTGCAAGTCTTATAAAGAACGACATTTAGTTGGGTTATAATTGCAGGTTCTGAGGTTCAGTCTATTATTGTCAAGGTGGGAGCGTGGCAGCATCCAGGCAGGCATGGTGCAGGCAGAGCCGAGAGTTCTACATCTTCATCTGAAGGCTGCTAGCAGAAAACTGACTTCCGGAAGCTAAGATACGGGTCTTAAGCACATGCCCACAGTGGCACACCTACTCCAGTAAGGCCACACCTCCAAATAGTGCAGTTCCCTGGGCCAAGCATATCAAACCATGATCGGCTTCAATTCCAATAAATGCACTTACTTTAGGAAATGTCATAAATTATAGTCATCTCGTGGAGTTTCCAGGAGTTTCTAAAATCACAATGATGTGTTAAATGTTTGCTGAGAAGCAGTGAGAAGCCGCTGTGGCATTTTTAGCCTACTGCTCCTCATACCCAGGAGCATGGGACCTTCCTTAGCACAGAGCAGCCACTGGTTCCCATGAAGACTCTCCACATTGTCCCACGGGTCTTTGTTAAGACAAAGGCTTTCCTCATCCGAAGGAGGAAGCAGGCTCTCTGTGAAAACAGCATTAGCCAATCTGATTTTTCCTTCTGACCACTGCGCACAGAGGTAGCCATGGGGATTGGGTGGTTATCTTGTGGTTGTGCTGTGTGTAGTGCAGGGAACACTGGGACAATCTGCCCGAATGAACCTCCCAGCCCCACAACGCTGACTTGTACCACAAGGGCACAAGGTGAAATTTGAGCTTCAGCGATTATTGTTGGTATCCAACATCTCCTTCTGTAAACACTACACTAGATTCAGTAGATAAGCTTCCCAACTTATTTCCATGAAATGATCCAGCTGGATCCAAAGGTAGACTATGATGTCACCAGCTGCCTGTAGCCATTCTCTAATTAATACCTGGCCAAAGAATACATGCCTCTTTTGTTCTAAATCGGGACTGTGTCTCATGGCCATCTCTCCACTGCAAAGAATCCGGGCTGGGATGAGCTGCCAGAACACAGGATCATTGAAGGTCTTGGCGGTAGAGCTGGCTGTAAGAGGCGATGGGACCCAGGCGTTCCGTGGAGATGTGAACGGAGTACCAGAAGACACACAGACGTCTGGGGCCCTAAGGATCCTGCAAGGGCTTGTAGCAGCTGAACAGTGGTCCCACCAGCTCCGGCAGTGAATCTGGCAGGGGACCTTTGCCTCACAGCCCCGGGCAGCTTACTCATGCCCTCCTTGCTAACGAGAAACACTTCCGTTTCCTAAACTTGCTTCTCCTAAGAATCACTCCAGGCCATTGTGAAACACAGTTTCTCATACTCTACCCCAGCAGCACTGACTAGGCAGGTCTAATAAATGCCTGAATTAGTCAGGTGATGGGACAGGAAGGGGGCGCGTCGGTGCTCCAGTTGCTCAAGAGACTTACTCAGCAGTCAGGGGCTCAGCCCAGCTCTCCTCCTAATTCACTTTGTAATCTGGATTGGGATGCCACAACGCAGATGAAGCAGAACAGATGATGAAGGCCTTGTCTTCATCTCCTTAAGGTCTGGGGGTCTCTGAGACCCCATGGCCAAGGTTGGGGCTTAGTCTGATTTAGATTCAGCTAGAATAAGTCCATAGATCAGTTCTTCCTTCTATGTACCTGACTATTCCTGTTTTAGTAGGAGATTCAAGAAGAGATAGATGACTTGAAGAACCACCTTTAGTGCTTCGACATTAGTGCTATTTTGGTATCCTTTATATTAAACTTCTCACCTACTCTAATTAGCCAGGAGTTTGTTTGTTTGTTTGTTTGTTTGTTTGTTTTGAGTGGACTTTTGCTGTGTTTCCCAGGCTGCTCTTGAACCTGTGGTATCAGCAATCCTCCTGCTTCAGCTTTCTAAGTAGCTGGGTCTCAAGATGTATCCCACGAGTTCAGCTTGAGCTAATATTATGGGATACTGCTGTGGTTTAGATGAAGTTTGACTTCATGCCCCACAGGCCATGTGCTCAGTGCCCTGGGAGTGTGACTGTGTTCAGGTGCAGCGGAGCCCACCCCACAGTGACACAATGAAGTCTCTGTGGGTAGGGGTGAGGGGTGGCTGAGGGATCAGATAGTCTTTACTTAATGTTACTAGAGCATATTGTCTTGATTCCCAGGCTGTCTCCTTGCTACCCTTCCCCAGATCATGTTTCTCTGCCTTTTGTGGAAAGTAGAAGAGAGCCACAGGTGGGCCTTACGACAGAAGTGGAATATTCTGGGGGCCCCAGCCTAGGCAGGGGTCTCGTGTGACATCCAGAAAGTTCACCAGTGAGCAGCAATGTGAAGTAGTTGGTTTCCAGAGAAGACGTGAGCTACTGTGAGGACCTAGATCTACAAACAAAGGCTGTGCCTGGAACTGGTGAATTAGAGGCAAGATCTAGGAACCAGAACCACTGAGGTCTCCCAGATGGGGCTGGGGAGAGTGTGGGAGTGGAGCTGGGTGCCTGATAAACTCACCATGCCAGCCAAACCATCTGTGGTCAATCTGGCACTTAGTAGGCGTTCAGTAAATATTTGTTACATTGAAAAGGATGGTAAGCCTACATATGTCTTATTTTGTATTATTTGGGTTTTGTCTCGTATTATTTGTTTGTTTTGTGTGTTTTCATTTTACCAACAGAGGATTCTTTCATACATTAACAGTTGGTATTTTATGAAGATATGTTGGGCTGAAGGGGGTTAGATCTAAGTGTAGAATAAAATGGCACCCTAGGCCCCAAGACCAGCCTTTCATCCCCAGTCTTCCCCCTTTGGTAATTCCACCCATGTCTCCCTCCTCCCCACTTGTGCTCTCTTAACAACTCTCCTGCATTCAGACACTGACTTGACAGTGGCTCCCAAGTCTCCTTTTTGTTTTTTTGTTTTTTGTTTTCGAGACAGGGTTTCTCTGTATAGCCCTGGCTGTCCTGGAACTCACTCTGTAGACCAGGCTGGCCTCGAACTCAGAAATCTGCCTGCTTCTGCCTCCCAAGTGCTGGGATTACAGGCGTGTGCCACCACGCCCGGCTTCCAAGTCTCCTTTCTAAACAGTTTACGCATGACACCTAACTGCATGCTGGCATCTCCCTTTTCCCTTTCTCGGGGTCTGGGGCCTGCTAGGAAAGCACTGATCCCTGGTGTAAGGATGCCTCCCCTTGCTTGTTCCTTAGAGTCCTGCATCCCAGCATGTCTAGTGTTTCCCTCACCATACTGATCCTCTGACTTGCTAATGCCTCTTTCCCTCCTGGATTCCATACACACGTTTACATGTGTGGCCACCATAGCATCTCCACTCAAACAGCTCGGTGCACACACGACTCCAGCGGCTTCCGGCGCAGCTCTCATCTTGTCGATTCTGCCTCAGGCATGGCGCTGGGGATCATATCATGTGCTTATTATTATTGTTGTTATTGTTGTCATTACTACTATTATTTTGTTAATGACCTATTATGTGGTGTTAATAAAGTACTGACCAACACCAATCTTCATCTTACAAGTTACAGTCCTTCATTGAGGAAATCTGTGCAGGAGTTCAAAGCTGGAAACCAGAGGCAGGAACCGAAGCTGAGATGAGGAGGAAAGCTGCTTACTGGCTTGCTCTCCGTCTTGCTCTGCTTGCTCGCTCACATGCTTGCTTGTTTTTTACAACTCAGGACCGCCTGCCCAGGAGTGGCGCCACCCACAGCGGGCTGGGCCCTCCCACAACAATCAGGAATCTAAAAAAGTTCTACAGACATGCCCACAGGCCGACTGATGGAAGCAGTTCTTCAGTTAAGGTTCCCTCTTCCCGAGTGATTCTAGTTTGTGTCACGTTGACAAAGACCACCAGCACAGTTAGCACGAGGTCATGGGTCTCATGTTGCTCATACTGTCCATATTTCATGTTCCTGTTTGAATCCCCGTTTCCTTCTACCTCTCTCTCACTATTGCCAGTCCTTTTCTTCACTCCCAAATACCCCCACTTCTGCATCCGTGCCATGTATGTTCCATTAGAATATAGCATGTTGGGGCTGGAGAAATGGCTCAGCGGTTAAGAGTACTGACTGCTCTTCCGAAGGTCCTGAGTTCAAATCCCAGCAACCAGATGGTGGCTCACAACCATCTGTAATGAGATCTGATGCCCTCTTCTGATGTGTCAGAAGACAGCTACAGTGTACTTACATATAATAATAAATAAATCTTAAATAAAAAAGAATATACATGTTTGTACATTTAGTATATAGTATGCTACATGCACCCTCACACATGTGCCTTCTCCTTTTTTCCTGAAGACCTCTTTCTCCCTGGCATAGCCTCGTTTTACTTTCATATTCTGATATGTATGTGTACATATATGCACACTATACAGTTTGAATATAGATTCCACACATGAGAAAACATGCAGTGTTTGTCCCAGTCTGATCTGGTCTGCTCAACCTAATGATCCCGGGCTCCATCCATTTCTCTGAAGCTGTGGGTTCACTCCTCTGTGTGCTTGGCTGAGCCCCACTGTGCTCCTCGTTCATCTGTGGATGGATGCCTCCGGGTCCCGAGCTGGGCTGTGTGAACCTGATCCATCCCGGCTAGTCCTGATTTACAAACAGGTGCCTAACTGTTCTGCTACTGCCAACGAGATATGCAATCCATACAGCACCAGTGTCTCCTATAGAGAGCGAACTGAATTTAGAATTCTTTTTCCCCCACCCTGTGCCCACAGGAGGTATTTGCACTTGTTTGGTTTCACACAGTCATTTGGATGTTTTTGTTTCTTCTGCAGAGCCCTGACTCTCAGGGTAGCTCAGTCAGTGAGCTCGGGTATGCTCCTTTTTGTTCCCATCAACTTCCAAATGCCTGGAGTTCCAGGGCTTCTCTTTGGCCACCAGTGGGCTTAGAGGAGGCTACACTTTGAAATCCGCTGGAATGAACGTTAAAGGGTTACTAATGTCTGGACACCTCTCCAGCCAGTTACACTCTGTGGGGGCAGGGCTCTGGTGTGAGTAGTTTGTCAAGGCTCCCCAGGTAATTTTTACTGTTTAGCCAAACTTTAGAATAACCTGTTTGAACTATTTCCACTCTCTCTGCCCAAGCTCTAGATAGCCTCTTACAAGTGCAGGAATAGCTTGTCTCTGAGCTCTGCCTTTCATGGAGGAATTCATCTGTATACTCTGGAGCTGGAACTGGGAAACAAATGTAACAACACATTTACTCCTGCATTGGAGATGTTTGGGCCAACACCCTAAACCTTTTATTCTTGATTTTCTTCTAGGTTTCCGCTTTGTCTCAGTCTCAGACAATGGCTGTCTTGAGAAACTGCCTGCACACTCCACCCCAGTCTGCTTGTTAAAGAGTCCATTCCCGTAATCGCAGTGATGGTCTCAGGAATGGGCTTGTCCCCAAGGAAGGCCTGTCAATCACAGTGAGACCCAATTGTAACATTTTGGTTTGACCTGTATTTCTTGCTAGACTTGAACATGAGACGTAGAAGAGAGCTCCGTCTGCTCAGTCCGTCTTCATGTGATCCTTCCACACAGTCGGTCTCCATGCGATCCATCCGCACAGTCCCTCTGCTGTGATGCTGTGGCCCTGTCCATATGACCGCCATCATAGAGCTGCTGTAACCCGGATTATTTCATGAACTTTATATCTTTAAGCACATCGTACATCTCTATAAATCCTGTTGACTTAGTTCTCTAGTCTGTGATCCATCTTTCACCCCTAGATAGGGGGTGGGGGCGGAGCCTCTTTAACTGGTCTCTGAGCTTTTCTCTTTTGTTTTCTAAGCCAACCTTCAGAGATTCCCTTTTTAGTATATTTTATTTATTTTTTGAGAATTTCCTACTTATACATAATGTGTTTGGGTTACACCCACCTCCCTTCCAAAATCAGTCTAAGACTCTCAATCTCCCTCCCAACTTCCTGTCTTTTTTTTTTTTTTCTTCACGAGTCCACGTAGTGCTGTCTGTATTCACAAAGGTAAGGAGTGTCCATTCACTAGACTCTGGTCACTAGAGCATGGACAAACGACCAGGGACCCCTTCTCTGAGGAAATCTGACGCTCCCTCCCCCAGAAGCTCCATCCCGTCTTATCCCTTCTCCCAGGAGACAGAGTGACCTTTTAAAAACGAAAACCAGATCATGGCATTTCCCGCACATCAGTGGCTTCTCGGTGTGTTTGGATGAATCACAGATTCTCCGCTGCCATGCCCCAGGTCCTGCACACCTCCCTCACCCGTCTGGGCTTCGCTAGACTTCCGTCCTTCTGTGCACGCTGGCCGAGCCCTTCAGAGTTCTCACAGAATTCTCCACCACTCCAGAGCCTTTGCAGTTTTCTCTGCCTGGGACCTCTTAGACCACACCCCTTCTGACTGAAGACTCTTAGCTTCAGACTGCCTAAATGCCTCTTTAAAGAGGCCATTCCTCTCTAACCTGGCTTAGCGCCTTCATTCACTCAGTCACAACCTACTATCTTAGTGGTCAGTTGGTTCGAGCATTCTCTGAAGTCTTCTCGCTCTGTAGTAGAAGGACTGTGGCTTATTTTCCTCAGCACTGTAGCTCTAATACCCACCATGGGACCAGGCACATAGTAGGTGAACAATATTTGTTGAAGGAATGATTGTTTTTCTATTTTTACACATATGGTCTAATAGCTTTTCTAGTAATTGACAGTTTTCCATTAATTCATGACTCTAATAGGATATTTGTTTCATATGCAATTAAGCAAATTGGACTATGCCATTGTTGGAAACAATGTATCAGTTTCTGTATTAGTGACGTGTCATACCCCAGCTCACTAATGAAATGTTATATCTATATGTTCCAACTTAATTTTGCTGTTGAAAGAAAAAGATAGATAGATAGATAGATAGATAGACCCTGCCGATAGATAGATAGACCCTGCCGATAGATAGATAGATAGATAGATAGATAGATAGATAGATAGATAGATAGATAGATAGATGGATGGATTTCAGGGTTCGAAATCAATTTAGTAGGCTGTGAGCAGGATTGCTTTTAGAGATGGCCCAGAATGAAAACTGTCAGAATGTACTTGAGGTGAGAGGAGAGAAATTATCCTGTATAAGTTGTTTCCATTTGATGTAGATAAAACCATAGAGAGTGGAAATATCCAGTTGTAGTAAAATTTATTTCTTAATTGGTTTCAGTTTGGAAAACTTTGTTGACTTCAGTTGTCTGATGTAGTAGTCATGCAAACACGTTTACTTAAATCTGCAGGTCTTCTTTTTGATAAATGTCTTGTTTAGTGTGCAGCTGCCTAAAATATATGCAGGACTGACTGTGTGTGTGTGTGTGTGTGTGTGTGTGTGTGTGTGAGAGAGAGAGAGAGAGAGAGAGAGAGAGACAGAGACAGAGACAGAGACAGAGACAGAGACACAGAGACAGAGAGGAGTGTCAGAGGACAATTTAACAGTCATTTCTCTTCTTCCATCTTGTTCCATGGATTGAGCTAATGTCCTCAGGAGTGTCAGAAAGTGACCTTACATGCTGGGCCATCTCATCATCCTACTTATATTTTTTAATAAATATTTTATTTCAGTCAATTTTAGACTTTGGGGGAAAGTTTTAAAAATAGTATAGAAAGCCGGGCATGGTGGCGCACGCCTTTAATCCCAGCACTTGGGAGGCAGAGGCAGGCAGATTTCTGAGTTCAAGGCCAGCCTGGTCTACAGAGTGAGTTCCAGGACAGCCAGGACTACACAGAGAAACCCTGTCGAAAAACCAAAAAAAAAAAAAAAAGTATAGAAAGCCAGACATGGTACATACACCATTAATCTCAGTACTTGGGAAGCAGAAACAGATTTCCCTGAGTTAGAGACAGCTTGGTCTACATACCAAGTTCCTGTACAGCCAGGGCTGCATAGTGAGATCATGTTTCAAATCAAACAAACAAACAAACAAACCAAAGCAATAAAAAACAGTATGAAGCATTCCCATAGTCCCTTCTCCCAGCCATCCTCTTTTATTTATTGTTTTTTAAAATTTATTTACCTCTATTTTATATGCATTAGTGTTTTGCCTGCATGTATGTCCTTGAGAAAATGTTCGATCTTGAATTATAGAGAGTTGCAAGCTGCTATGAGAGTGCTGGGATTTGAACCCAGGTCCTCTGGAAGAGCAGTCAGCACCCTTAACCGTATCTCTTCAGCCTTTTTGTTGTTGTTGTTATTTTGTTTGTTTGTTTTTGTTTTTTAAGAAAAACTTTTTTTAGGCAAAACTTTTTACTATGAAGCTTTGACTATCTGGAAAACTTACTATGTAAGGCTGATCTTGAACTCAGAGCTCTGATTGCCTCTGTCTACTGAGTTCTTGGATTAAGGGGGTAAGGTATTGTGGCTGCCCAGTTTCCCCTTTTAACATCTTTACCATAAGATCTTTGTTACTTAACTAAGTGACCAACAGGACTATATTATCACCAAGCTCTAGATTTTGTAAGTTTTAGATTTTTTTTAAAAAAAGGTTTAACTGTTATCTGTGGGGGCAGGGGGCCTGCATGCCATGGTGTCCATGGGAGGTCAGAGCACATCTGTGGAGGAGCTCCTCTCCTGCTCACGTGTTTCTGTGATTGGATGTTAGCTGCCAGGTCTGTCTAGCAAGCACCTTTGCCCAATGAGCCATCTAGACGACCCAAGATTTAATCAGGTTTTCTCCTTTCAGGACCTGATCTAGATACCACATTGGCAGTCGCCATGTTCCGCAGTCTCCTCTGGTCTTGGAAGCTCTCCCATCCTCCCTTGCGCACGATGACCACGCAGCTTTGAAGACTGGTCAGGCATTTGCAGGAGTCTTCTCACACTAACACTGCCTGCAGCACTTCGCATGAATAGACAGGTGTTATGGAGTCGGAGGGAAATATCACGTAAGTGAAGGCCCTCTTTGTCAGACCCTCTCATAAGAAGTATAAAACATCCAGGAGGTACCGGTGGTGATGATAACCTCGGCTAGTCTTGTGGTTAAGACAGCAGCTGCCAGGGGCTTTCACTATAAGGGAACTAACTGTTCCAGTGTCCGTGTCCTATCCTTAGGTGGAGGATGGGTGATGGCAATGGTGGTTTAAATCATCCTACATACACTTATTTTATACATCTCACTATTGTTGTATATCCTCTTTGGGGGTGGAGGGAGTCAAAGCCTCACTCTTTAGTCCCGATTGGCCTGGATCTTCCCGCCTCTGCCTCTGAGTGGCTGGGATTACAAGCGACATGTCGGGAATGTCTGTATCCATCGGCAGGGTCTATACCGAGAGTCAGGTTGGTTTGTTTCTGTTTGTTTAGAGAGAGAACATCTCACAGCATAGCCCAGGCTGACCTTGGACTTGCAAGTGATCTTCCTTAGCATCCTTAGTACTGGGATTACAGATGGAATGCTGTTGTTTGGAGCCATGTTATTATTTATTTTTGGGAAGACAAGATGCTTTGAGTAAAGCTGGTAAGGTGGCTCAGTGGGTCAAGTTCAATACCCAGAACTCACAGTGTGAGGGAAGGACTCCCTACGGCTGTCTACATGTGAGCCATAGCATGTGTATCTGCACTTGAACAAAGCATGCACATACAATAAGTACTACTACTGCCGCCGCCGCTGCTGCTGCTGCTACTACTAGTGATAATCATAACTTTAAAGATGGGCTGGAGAGATGGCTCAGTGGTTAAGAGCACTGACTGCTCTTCCAGCGGTCCTGAGTTCAATTCCCAGCAACCACATGGTGGCTCACAACCATCTGAAATGGAGATCCTATGCCCTCTTCTGGTGTGTGTGAAGACAGTGACAATGTGCTCATATAACTTTAAAGATGTCTCAGGGGCTCAACTTGTCTTTTTCCTGCCTCACATCTCCAGAAGCTAGCTCTTGAGAGCAAGAAGCCAGAGAGTTATGGTGTACTAGCTTGCTAGACACAGAGTATCCATGTGTATTCTTTGCCCAGGGGTTCCTGGTGAGCTGGTGGGCGTGAGGGAGCTGCTCTGTTTCCTTTTGTTGTGACACTGTGAGTGGAGCTCAGGGCCTTAAGAATGCCAGGCAAGCACGCTACCACTGAGCTACAGCCCATCCCTTCGTTTCCTTATTTTACTGGCTATAGCTTGCTGATGAGCTCCCCAAGGTTATCTGATCTGGTCCAGTTAGAATGCAGAATCCTCAGCCCAAGATCTGTGCCTAGTGATCAGATCTGATACCTGTACAGAATGACAAACATTCTGAGTCCCTGAGGTATGGTGGTCAAAGTGTGACCTCCAGACTTGGAGCAGGACTTGCCCTGATAGTCCCAACTACGGCTTTGTCCTAACACTCGTTTTTAAAATTTTTCCCAACTCCTATGTTTTATGTTTTTTTTTCTTATTCTTCTTACAGTTTCCACTCTATCCCTTCATTCCTCCTGACCTCCCCTCTCCCCCAGAGCCGCCTCTCCTCAATTTTTCCTAAAAAAAAAAAAAAAAGAGCAGATCTCCCTTAAGATATCCTTGAAGGGATATCAACTGAACATACCATAACAAGTTAAAATAAGACTAAGCAAAACACCCTTATATCAAGGCTGGGTGAGGCAACCCAGTAGGAGGACAAGGGTCTTAAGAGCAGGCAAAAGAGTCAGAGACATACCCCCCCCACACACACACACACTGTTAGGAACTCCACAAGAACACCAAACTACACAACTATAATGTACATGCAGAGACCCTAGCTCAGACCCATATGAGATCTGATTGTTCCTTCAGTGTCTGTGAGCTCCATGAGCCCCACTTAGGTTAATTCTCCTGGTGTGTGTGACTCTTCTGGCTCCCACAATCCTTCCTCCCCATCTCCTTAGGGGTTCCCCTGAATCTGCCTTTGGTTGTAATCCTTCTCTTTCTAGTTTGACGTCTCCCCATCTGTTCTCTCCTGTGTGTTCCTAGGTGTCCTTAGATGCCCTCCAGGTAAACCTTGCTCCAGCCTTTCCTGACTGAGGCAAGACCTCTTCCCTTCCCTAGGACTAGTTCCTATACTAGGCCTAGATCACATCCTCCCCTGCTTCCTCCAAGATCATGGGTCTTTCTCAGCTTTGTCCCCACCACTGGCTCCTTTTATACCCAGCTAAATGGCCCACATAGGCTCTCTTTAGTCTGGCCTCAGCCACGGGCAAGGAGTCTCTTCATTTCAGCTTTCCTGAAATAGCAGATTTCATCTAGGCATTATTTGACTAGGGCCACTGAGACCACAGGGAGCAGAGATGCCTCACAATAAATGTTTGCCCGCATTGACTTCTATAGAAGGCCTCTAACGGGGAAATGAAAGCCTGTCTCTTGGGAAGAGTCCAAGATGATGAATGAGTGCTGGTAAAGAGGACTCCAGAGGATGAGGTGGCGTGCATAGCCATCAGAAAGCACTCTCCAGGAACCCTGGGGTTAAAGGAGGGGAGGAGAGTAGCAGAGCCCACTTTCTCCACACCACTCTTCCAGGAGTTGCTTGGAGAAGGCGAAGAAAGCACATCCCTTCCCAGACCTTGAGTCTGATCCACCCTTCCTCTCCCTCCTCCCTCAGAGCCTTCTACTCAGGGGTCAGCCAGTTTAACCACAGAGCACCTGACCTCGGAGATGGTTCTGTCTCCCTGGCTGTGATCACCACCCCACCCGCTCAGCCTCATTGCATCTTGCCAAGGTGATGTAGGCGCCCCCGTCCGTCTGGTCAGCAGAAGGGACCTCCCAGCCAGGGCTTGAGCACCACTTGGCTCCTCTACTCAGAAAGTCTTGTTTTCCATACCCCCAACCCATAGTCGCTGGCTCCTGCATTTGATCCTCCTTCTGCTGGCTTCTTTCTGGGACTCTACTAGTGACACCTTCCCTTCCGCACCCCCTGGTCTTTGGAATTCAGCTTGTGTTAAATGAACTTCCTCTGGAGCTGACTATTCATTAGTCTTGGCTCTAAACAGGGTCACCTGTGTGCACAGACCCTGACCAATTTTGTGTAGATAGGGCCTGGTCTATTTACCTATTCATTCAACAAATATTTGTGGAAGACTTTGAATTCCCATTGTAGGTAGTAGGGGTTATAATTATGGGCAAAAAGCCACGTCTTTCTAAGAGTTTGCAGGTGTGTCTGGAATATTAAACCAATAATTTTACACTGGATACTACTAACAATAAGTGCAAGGAAGGAAAATGTCCTCGAATAATGCCTTCCGCTGCCTTTGGCAAAGCCTCTAAAGGACGCGACGGATTTAAAGGAGATCTGAAGCACAAGTAGGAACGCAGAGGAGAAAATCTTCCCAGACAGAGAGAGAGAGGAGCACGTGGGAAGGCTGAGAGAATGGCCAGCCTCAGCGGCAGAGAGCAAGGGCCATGTGAGAGGGGTGGCGGTGGCAGTGGACCGGCCAGGCTCATCCCAAGCACAGTGGGAGGGAAGCCACGGATCAACGTGTATTTAAGAAATTACTGACTACCGGTTAGAAATGGGGCGGATGCGCTTGAGAGGTGAAGGAGTTAGCTAGCTGGTCACAGTTGCCCAAAGGGAAATGAGGGCACGGGCAGGGTGGAGGCCCTACTCCAGTTGCTCGTCCTTGCCTCCCGCTCCCAGTCCCTATCCAGAGATGCCCGGCTTGTGTGGGCAATGTGTGCTCAGCAGAAGACAACCGCGTGGAAGGCCCAGCGTGGCTTGATGGTTAGGTTGGCTCCAGTGCTGGCCTTTGGTAGGGAATCATAGCCAAGCTTAAGGAAGCCTCTCAAATTTTGCCAACAGCTCTGCTGAGGGCGTGCGATTCTGTCTTTACCCAGGGAAGCGTTCAGGGCACCTGCTTTGAGCTACAGGATCCTCCCTGCCATATTAGCCTCTAGGATTTTAAGGCCACTCAGCCAGACAGGTGGGCAGGAAGACGAAGGTGGGCTTTAAGGGAGCAAGTCGTGGTCCTGCCCATCTCAGGCTCTGGGGACCTGAGCTCTAATCTGAGCCTGTGACCTTGGTCACATCATTTCTCCTCCCTGGGGGGGCTTCGGTTCCCTCACCCCCAAACTAAAGGTGGCCAAAAAGTCCCTGCCAGCTGCGACTTCAAGTCCAGCAGGCGGGACATCCCGCCCGAGGCGCAGTGCCAAGCCTGGCAGGGCGCGCGGGTGCGGGGTCGACTCAGGAGAGGAGGGGGCTGCGGGAAGAAGCGGCGACTGCGCGGCAGCGCGGGGGACGCTGCACACGCTGCCGCGCCCCCAGCTCCAGGCGGGTGGCGGCGGCCCGGGGGGCCCCAAGGTTACGTAAGGAGCGGGCGGGAGGGACAGGCGGCTCCGCCCGAGAGCGGTCGCCCAGCCCCCGGCCGCCCAGCCCCCGCCCTCCCGCCCGCCCGCCCGCGCCTGGCGGCGGCCCCGACACCGGCAGAGCAGCCGCGCAGCCGGCGGAATGGAGCGGCGCCGGGGCTGAGCCGGGCGCACTCGGGCCACCGCATGTGCCGCGCGGGGAGCAGCTGCCGAGCGGGCGGAGAGCGAACGCCAGGGGCCCCGTCGGAGCGGCCGCAGGAGCAGCGCCGGAGATGGGGTGAGTGAGCTCGTGGAGCGTCCGCGAGGAGCTGCGGGCCGCCGGTCGCGTGCTGCGGCGGGAGCCCAGGGCCCCCCGGCCTGGGCGCGGACTTTGCGCCCGGAGCCCACGGCCCTGCCCGTCTCAGCCAACCGGGCGCGGAGACACCTGGCGGGGACCCGCACCCGGGCTGGTCTCGGCGCCTCGGCCATTCTGTGGTCTCCTTGCCCCTAGCGCGAGCAACTCCAGGGCCTGGGTTTGTGAGTGTGAAGAGCAGTTTGCTGTTCCTCACGGCTGCATTTACAGCCAGCGACATGGAAATCGAAGTTTTCCTGGAAAGGAAACACACCCAATAATAACCCTTCGGCGTAGGAATAGTGGACTTGTAGGCAGCGTTGAGATGGCTGAGGACGGTGACAATCTGTTAGGAGCCTAGGTGAGGCTCCAGATGCTTGGGAGGGAAGTTGGAGCACTCAGCTGAAGTGACTAATGCTTCTGAGTATATAAAGTAATTTTAAAAAGCAGGATTGATTTCTCTTCGGCGTCTCTCCGAGCAGTAGGCGCTGTGAGTCAGGAGCCACTGTGCTAATAACACAGTAACTCTTTACATCTGCTCACCGATGTGAGCGCACACTCATGGTGTTTCGTCTCTATGCAAGGAATGGTTTTTGTGCTTGCTCTCCACGAGAGGAAACCGAGGCCAGAGTAGTTTGGAGACTTCTCCCAGCTTGTACAGCTGATACATTTGTAAAAGGGGAGCACCCTAGTATGTGGTTTGCTCATGGGCAGAAGCTAGGCCACTGCTTGACTGGCCATGAGGTTGGTTAAGGGAACCAGAGGTCTGAAGTCTCTGTCCTCTGCTGCGGAGACCAGCGTTCTTCAAACAGCCTTTCATGGGACCCAGGGGCCTCAGCTGTGGAGGTCTAGGGAACTTGCTTTCCTTTGGGGATGGGTGCCTTGAGGAGAGTCATGATTGCCCTGGTGGCCTGCCTGACCAGTCCCTATGGGTCAGTGGCTTTACTGTGCTTAGCTCCACAGAAGCCTCTGGAGCGTTCTCCGTTCTCCGTGGGGCTGGTAGAGTTTTGGAGGGAGCAAGCAAGGTGGAGCTTCGGGAAGGAGAGCAGATGGCCTCAGTCGACAGGAAGGAACATGGGGGACAGAAGGGCCCCTCGGAAGTTTGCCTAGGAATATTGATGCCTTTCCAAGAGACTTATGTTGGACAACTGGGAGGCTGGTGGTAGACAGTCATCCTACCCAGAAGGCAGATTTCTGTAACATTTTCAGCCTCCTCTCAGCAGATATGAAAGTGCTGATCTTTGAGCAGCAGGAATCTTTTGAGACTCTCAGGTTTCATACTTAAAAACAAAATCTTTGGGAAGGAGTTAGCAAATGTGGGTTTCAAGACGGAAGGTAAAAGGACCTGGTGATTTTAACCCTTCCTCTGCCTCTCCCCCTCAGGTGACACAAAACCATCGAGCCCACTTGCAAATCAGAAACAAATATTGAAACTCTGTGGGTTAAAATAGGTCTGTGGGAATGAAAACGTTTACTCATAAAAGCTCAAAGAAAATACTAGAAAATGTTTGTTTGTGTAAAAGCAGGGAGGAGTAGCTTGGGCATTTGGTTTAAACGCAGAACGCGTCTTTCATGTAATTTTAACGTCACTCAATAATGGGTGTTACTCACTCCTTGTAGCTAATGGCTGATTTGTGGCTCTTGCCTCTCCCTGCCATTTTACCATGTATCTTCTTCTGTAGTTTATGTGGCTGTACAAGCCGTGGTTGTACATTGAGATGGGGCTAAAGGCTGGGTACATAGTTTAGACAGAGGAGGTGGAAAGAGGGAGCCATTTTAATAATAAAACAGAACCCCTGTCATCCTTTCCGAGAGTTGCCTAGGATGAGCATGGGAGGGAAGTCCCAGTAAGAGCAGCCCCCGGCAGACCGGGCTATAGTTCCGTCAGATGTCCTCAGGGCGCTCTAGTATAGACGGATGAGACAAGGGCTTAAGGAAATAAAAACCCAACTGCTTGAGTTTCCTTTCTCGGTGAGGCTATATTCCCCCTCAGGTGTGCTCTGCCCTTTTCCTTCTGTGAAGAGTTCTGCATTAAGCATGTGCTGTCTCCGGTGTTTGCTCTCCTTCCCCGAGGCAGCTGTTTTCAACTGGCTCCTTTCAGATGTTGCTTACCCTTGCCTGAGTACCCCTGTCTCCTCTTTCTCGGACCAAGTAGCAGTCACAGACCAAAGGGACCTCTCCCTCCCTCATCCTACCCTTCCTATAGCAAGAATGTAGCTTGTAGTAAGAATTTTGGTTTCTTAAAAAAAAACACAAACACAAACACAAACACACACACACACACACACACACACACACACAAATATTGTAAGAATGTTTTGGTTTTAATCCCAGGCATCGGGTATATGGGGCTGCTTCAGATTGTCCAAAGCAGGTGATTATGATTTGTCTCATTCTCTAGCAGGGGCGTGATTTTGCCAGCAGTAGATAGTCTCTGCAATTGTGTGATGTTTGCATTCTGGAGACTTTTCAGAGGGTATGAATGCTAGGGCCCCAAGAGGGTAGTCATGTGCAAAGAAGAAACAACAAGAAATGAGATATTCTGACGGTGAAGATCGAACTTGGCCCCAAGGAACTTGATGTCCCTCACCGTCAGGAAGTAGTCTAACGATAATGTCGCCCCCTTTCCCTCTGCCCTTTTTTCTCTCCTATCTAGTGTTAGGAGGTGGAAAGGTGGAAAGAGGGTGGAGAAGGGTGGAAGAAAGACGAACCCACAAAGTAGCCGAAGTCTGGAGATAGCAGCTGCCACTCTCTTTCTTGCCTGTTTGTTGGATGGCAGCAGCTCTCTCTGATGTAGACTGCGCCCAGACCCTTTTACCTTCTTAACTTCCTTCCCCTCAGCACAGGATAGGAGCACATTCTAGCTGGGTGCTGTCCTATCGAACTCCCTGCAGCACTGGGAATGTGCTGTATCCCTAAGGTCAGTTATCAGCCACCGGCATGTCAATGCACCTACTGTGTGTGGCCGCTCCCTCCTCCTGTCCTGCACACCTGTCCTGCTTCTGGTCTACCTCCTTGTCCTCTGATGACCTCTCACAGACAGGGCAAACCCATTGCCCACATTCATTTTCTTTTCTACCACTTGATTGACTTCCACACTCTAGTCTGGCCTCTGCCTTCACCTCAGCATAGGTGCCAGTCCACATCTTCTCCCACGCCTCCTCAGTGTTCCTCACAGGAGGCCGGTCCTCCTGACGAGCTCCCCTCTCAGCTCCTCTGACGTCACGTCCTTTCCCTTGGTTCTGAGGTTCAGTGCTCCTACTGGTTGCTCCTTTGTCTGACGCCCAGTGGTGGATATGCTCAGGAGCTGCTCCTGGCTCCCTTTCTCGGTCACCATTCTCTTTCCAGGTCATTTTATCCAATTCCTCAATTTACCCTCATCACCCACAGGGCTTTAGACATTACTGCCTATATATCGTCAACCCTGTATTTTTATTTCTGAGGAAGGCCAGTGCTTCTAATCTGCTCACCCCTGGAGCTCCTGCTGTTGCTGCTGCTGCTCATCTTCCCTCTGTCGTCCCACCCATCAGTGGCCCCACTGCCTTTCTGATAATCCGCCATCCCTGGTCCTCCCTCCCCCTGCCCCGCCCCCAGGCTGCCATGTCACTGTGAGTTCTACCTCTCCAATAGGTGTGCAGTATGCTTGCTCTCCCACAACCACAGTGCTGGCTCCGGTCCTGTCACTGCCTTCCTCCTGGAAGGATGAACTTTCCGACCCGCCCCCAGCTCCCACTCTGGGTTAGCCAGTCCAGTTCTTCCCTAGGAGCCAAGTGACTGGCTGTTAAGATTGCAAGTAAGATCTTGTCACTCTCCTGTCTCAACACCCTTCAGTGGACAAAGGCTCAGGCCTCTACCTTATCTCCAGCGCCACCAGGCACTCTGCAGGGCCACCTGCTACATTCTGAAGATTCCTGGCCTCCTTTACGGAGGACACCGCCATCCACCCCCCACCCCCACCTTTCCTAAGGACCACTTTCTTTCTTCCTCTCAGCATCAGTACAGGAGGACATTCGGGCTCTGCAGTGCTGGGAATGTGCTAATCCGTATTCCTGGGGCCGCCGGATGCCTGACATCCTTGTGCCCTGGCTTTGCAGACATCCTCTGTCTTCCTTCATACATTGACACTGGGATCAGTCTTCCCAGCCACCACTCCCACAGGACTGTTTCCCAGGACTCTCACCCAGCCCCGCCTGGCTACCTGCAGTCCCTTGCTGGAACACAGCTGTCATCACCTGGACTTTGTTGACTCATTTATACTCCATCATCCTTAATCATCCCGTGAAGATGGGACCTACTTTTTCACCATTGTGCCCCAACATGTGGCACAGTGGCCTCACAGGCCTGCCATAAATAGTTTATGATTGGGCTACTATCTGCATGGTGAGAGCCTTGCTGAGGTGCCAGCCTGAAAGGGATGATGCTCTTTGGACCCTCTATATGATTTTCTTAAGCGGGGAGGCAAAAGGGCCAAGAGAAAGGGATGGCTTGGATGCAGTTTTGTTTTCATGCTAAACTGGGCCATTCAGTTTTTACTGTGATGTGAGTTAATTCTCAGGCCAGGTGCTGTCACTCCAGTATCGGATCCATAAGCCATCGTCTTGCCGTCTCTAAAAGGCCAACAGAAAAGGCCGCTTGTCAGCTCTTGTGGCTTTAGCTGATTTTGTCGTGTTTACAAATGAGTTCTACAGTGTCGACCTGCATTTCCCACTTGCTTGCTTCGTTTAGCCACAAGTTACTCACAGTGGACAGGTGCCACAGTCACCTGACACGGCCGGCTGCCTTTCTGTGATCTAGACTGCTTAACTTTCTTCTGATGTGCTTTCCCACCTCGGAACCGCACTGCGTTCTTTTACACGTCACGGGGCTTTACTTTGGGTTCTGAGTTCACGTAGAGTTAATCAGGGGCTGGAAAGTCAGCTCACTGGTTAAGAGCGAGCCCTGGCTGCTCTTCCGGAGAATACAGGTTTGATTCCTAGTGCCCACATGGTGGTTCACATTCGGCAGTCCTGGGGGATCCATAGCCCTCTTCTAGCCTCCGTGGGCACCAGACATGCACTGGTACATAGATACACATGCAGGTGAAACACCCATCACATAAAATTAAATTTAAAAATATTTTAAAATAAGCTTACTTTCTCCTGGCCCAGTTTTTTGTTTGTATGTTTGAGTTTTTTGCTTTGTCGTTGTTCAACTTCACTAGGGTTAATTTGAATCTTTCATCTGTGAGACACTTGTCCAGTGCCATTTGGGACCCAAAGATGAGCAGACCCACTAGTTAATCCCTGCGTCTGTGGGGTTTTTTATATTTAAACAGGGAGATAAGCCACGCATGCTGGCACTTGCTTCGTGTTATGTGCTGTGAGTGTAAACAAAATGTTATCATCTGAAGGGTATCAAAGGTGACTAGGGGACGTCCATACATTTGGGGATTCTAAGGAAGAGGTCTCGCTGGAGAGGTACCAAAAGACCCTTGGCATTTAGAATTATCCTAGTTCATTTAAATAGCAGTCTCCTTCAGTATCTGTACTGGGAAAAGACAGAGGGTTTGGAAGGAACTAGATGCCAAATGCGTAGATATCAGCCAAACAAGTAAACAGGTATGGATAAACATTCTTTGGATTGTTTTTGTTTTATGTATAAAATTCAGCTTATTAGACACCCTCAAAAGTAAGGGCATGGGCTCACAGGTGCCGTGGCAGAAGAGAGTCTAGATAGTCAGTTGGAAGGCCTCGCTGAGAAGGGGCTTGCAGACCCAAGGGAAGCGAAGCAAGCCCCACAGGGAGCTGAGGGAAGAGTATTCTTGGTAAAGTCAACAGCAAGTGCAAGGCTCTGAGACAGGGGCATGCCCAGCATGTTAGCCATCAGCGAAGAAGGTTAGAGCAAGGCGAGAGGAAGAGTGGTGAAGAGGCGGAGAATTAGCTGGGGCTGGACCAAGTATCTAGGAGGAAGAGTGGTGAAGAGGTCAGCAGGTAGCCAGGGCTGGACCAAGTGTCTGGGTCATTTCTATTTTGGAAAATACCATCATGCATGCTGGAAGCTTTTGCCGTTCTTAACCTTGAGGGTAATTAGGACTGAGTTGAGCTTGTACACAGTCCCCTGAAGAAGGGCTTGGAGCAGAGCAGATGACTTGCGTTTCTTAAGATTCAGTGGTGTGGACATTACCGTGTTCTCTTGGAATGTCTCAGTCAAATGTGTGGTCACTGTTGGTACCCTCACCCCTGACTTCATTCATTGTGTTCTTCCTAGCTCAGTCTTTTGGTGTGTGTGTGTGTGTGTGTGTGTGTGTGTGTGTTGTGGTTTGAGACAGTGTCTTACTAAATCCAGAGCTCACCATTGCAGTTAGCTTGGCTGACCAGTGGACCCCTGGGATCCCCTCATCTCCCCATGCACAGTGTAGACGTGTCACTACATCCAGCTTTTATGTGGGTCTTAGGATCTGAGCTCAGGCCCTTATTGTCCCTGTGACAGCACTTTCTCTGTAACAGTTTCACAGCCCCGTCTTTGTGGTCCTTGTGGTCCTGTTGCCTCTACCCTTTCTCATTTACTCTTTGGTTTTTGTTCTTGTTTGTTAACAAAATGAAAATAGCTTTGTTTCTTGTTCTAATTATAAAGATATTGTATGCTCACACCAAGGAGTAAGAGTGAAGAAGGAAGCAAAAATGACTTTACATCCCACATCTCAGGGATAACCTTCTCCAGAAGTTGGTTACCAGCCTTTGCAGACTCTTCCTGTGTGTATGACTATGAGTCTCGATGTACATCTACAAAGGGAAATATATTTTTAACAAGATGAAATCATTTTATATATCTGTTTTCTAACATAATTTTTACAACCAAAAAAAAAAAAAAGTCTTGAGTGGATATCTTCTCCTGCCAATAATTATAAAAATAACATCATCATTTAAATCTACACCTAATTCTAAGTTGTCATTTTGCCAAATTTGATACATTTTTTTTGTAAACCTGCTAAGAGCAAGGCAGAGTATTTTTAAAATGTCTTTCCAACAGTTTCCTTAAGGCAGTTGTTGGCTTTAAATGAATTACCAGGAAAAAAAGAATGGCAGAAGAGCCCAAGATCACAATTAGCGCTGGGTAATTTGGGGAGCCTGTGTGATTTTGGATGAGTCACTGCTTCTCAGTGAACCATGGGGAGAACATTAAGGACTCGCCTGTGTCGTTGCTAAGGGTGGGTGGTGGACGGAGACCCAGTGTTCTTCCTCATTTAGAAATACGGGGCAAAGTGATTTTGCTTCAAGACACAGACAGGATAGTTCTTTGGGAGCAAAAGCACCTGTGTCCCATTTAGAAATCCTCTTTGTGCTTCAAAGGACTGTTGTCCTTCTTCTCTTCAAAGAAAATTCCCCCAGGAGAAGACTGACAAGGTGTACATGCAGGAGGACATTATATTCCTCGCTTTAGGTATAAGATAATTTTTTTTTTTTAAACATCAAAAACAAGCACCAGGGTCAGGGTGTAGCCCAGTGATAGGATACTTGCCTAGGATGCTGAAGGCTCGGGTACCATCTCCTGTATCGTAGAGCACACAAGAATAAACAGGTGAATTCAACAATGTCTCCTCAGCCTGGACCATTTAAAACTTCCAGAGGACGACTTCCCCTTGGCTAGTCGGGTAGGCACAGAAACTTATCATTTGACAAGGAAAGAGCTTCCTTCCGCTTTGTCAAATGTGAAGCAGTAAGCATCACATGGCGTGTTTACAATAGAGAAAAGAGTTCGCGGAACACCAGAGTCCCTGGGGTAGGATCCCTGACCTCGTAGGGCTTCAGAGTTACATTTTGCTTAATGGACTGAGCAGAGAGGCGGATGGTGAGGAGCTGGGGCAGGAAGATCCATGTGATGGTTTTGATCCCCTGGCCCCGTAAGTGCCACTTTGTGGTGTCCCTGCATCTTCTAGGTACTGGGTGCCGGCTCCCCCGGGCATATTTATAAGTTTGGAGGTGAGAGTTGGCATTATGCACGAGTCTCTGAGCGCGGCGTGTTCTGTGTGGGCCGAGGCAGGATGGAAGCCTCTTTGAAAGCACTATGAAGTCTCCAGATCTTCTGCCACCAAGGTGCTGTTAGTCATATGGTATCATTCTGGTAGAAATTATTTAAATTATATTTCAAATTAGCTAGTTAGAATAAAAAGACTCTTGTGGGGAACACATTTAGACATTTGTCAAAGACTAAAGAGTTTTTTTTCAACAACATTTTTATTCACAAACTTGATAGTCTTATTATTCCTTGGAGAACTTAGAGAACATCAGGACTCTGTGCCTGAAGAAACCCTTTGGTGCCTGGGTGCCTCCAGGCTGAAGGAGGGCTGTTGAGCTGGCTTCCTACTCTGCTGGGAGGCGGGCTCTGGCAGGCTCTACTGTCTGCCCTTCCTGGAAACATGGGTCTGGATCCCATGAGAGTAGCTGAGCCCAGGCAGCCCCTGGGTAGCTCTGAGGTATCCTGTCTGGGTCATGGGGTAGGGCAGTCCACGGGGACCTAATTAGTGAAGAACACAGCAGACCCCGCCGCCTGCGCTTTAGAGCCCTTCTGGGATCTTTAATTGGGAAAGTGTTTAATTGGAGTTGTTCAGGTAAGTGGGGAAAAGAGGGTTGCTTTGGCTTCTGTTGTCCTGGGAGAGGGGAGTAACTGAGAAGGTTCCCGAGGGGAAAGGGATGCAGCCTGTTCCAGGATGCTCCAAGGGGCAGGACAGAAGCTGTAGATGAAGGTGCCATCGAGGCGAATCTTATGCTGTGAAGAAGTGGTCTCCGCTTCCTCCAGGTGGACCGTCTCACCAGCTGGCAAGTTTGTCCTGCCGGGCTGTCAGTGGAGTCAGAGTGGGCCGATCTCCAGCCCCTTCCTGGTTAAGAGCTGGGACAAGTTGCTGAGTCTCTCAGATTCAACTGACAGTGAGGATGCCTTCAAGAGCGAAATGAGCGCAAACCCCACCGTCTCTTCCAATGAGCTTCCGTGTGTCCAGGCTAAGCAAGCACATAAGGAAGACCCCTCCTCACCCCAGGGAGATTCCCACACGCGTGTTTGCTGTGCACTCCTGGAGGAGGCCTTGGCTCCATGCAAGACTCACATGATATCATCTCTACCACATCTGCCCTCTTCTCTTCCTGCATTTCTTGCCTGGACTGTGGCTCTTTCATTAAGGCAGCGGTTCTCAACGTTTCATAGGAGTGACCTAGACCATGGGAAAACAGATATTTACATTACAAGTCATAGCAGTAGCAAAATTACAGTTACGAACCAGCATAGGGTTGGGAGTGCGGTCACTGCAACTTGAGGAACTGTATTAAAAGGTCGCAGCAGTAGGAAGGCTGAGACCACTGTGTAAGGCCTTTCTTCCTGATCCCTTAACTCTCAGGGCCACCCTTCTGAGATACTGAGATTTCCCTAGGATTCTTATTCTTTTCTACAACATGGAAGCTATTCCCTCGCTGCCGCAGACCGAAGTCCAAGGATCACATATGTCTGCCTTCCTTCCTGATTTTCCACAGCCATCTTCTCTCCAAACCAACACACTGCCCAGGTCAGGCCTCACTCTGACAGCAGGACTAACCACTCCCTGACCATCTGAGCCTTTCAACAGGTGAAACACAGTGCATTTGAGGCTAGGGGCTAGCTCAGTGGGATGAGATGGGGTGGGGTAGAGGGAGGGAGGACCAGAGGGAGGGAGGGATCTGATGACTGTTCCCTTTCAGTGTGATCCAAGGATTATCTAGGAGCTAGGGGCTAGATCAAGAAGAAAGGGAATGAACTGATCAGCTGCTGCCATGGATTGGGGCAGGGAATTAGCTGAAGCAAATACAGAGTTATCACCAGCCTTCAGATGTCTCTGGAAGAATTGAGAAGATTATTTTAAAGGTGGCTTCAGCGAGGCAACTTGCCAACATCTCAAGAGATGTAGGAGTGGGAGCAGAGGCCGGCAGCCCTAGGTTCCATGGTCAGTGACAGTGGTCACCCTGAGCAGATTCTGAGAGTCTTGCCATCCACAGGTAGGGGACCCCATGTGAGGAAGGGGCTCCACCATGAGGCTCACCTCTCTGCCCTTG